>VMOF01000379.1:45445313-45462813 GCA_011764245.1 Trialeurodes vaporariorum
AAAAAGGGCTATCATTTGAATGTACCAGGGAAGTAAAAAATTGGTGAAACGTTGGCCACTGTTCATACGCCCCAGAGAAAGTTGGTAGTTTTGGGGGTGTTAGGTGCGCGACACTGTGAGATTTTGGGGGTGATGCATCATTAATAAGCGCGTTTGATGATGGATGAGACCTTGGATGGTTATCTAAAAATTCACGAGCCCGTCCAATTACTTCATAGTACTCCTTTTCAAATGTTTGTAATTCGTCATCTTTCACGGCGTGTGGATCCGTTTGTTGTATTTCAAAGTGGAGATCGTAGAATTCTGGCAACATAGCGGACAAATCGCTTAATCTGGCATCAATGATCGGTCTGGTTGAAGTTGTGTCCAAACACTGCTTGAGACCTATCAGCTGACGGAGAAGCTTATGTTCGATGCTGTGTAGTTTGTTTATTTTTTCGGTTTGCACCGAGGATTGTTGCGATTCGTTGCTTTGTTGGATGTTTTCCGTTGACATCGGGTGCTGCTGCGTTTCGTTGATTTGTTGAGTGCTTCCCGCTGGCACCGATTGTTGTTGCGTTTGGTTGGTTTCGTTTATCGATTCAATTCCATCTGGAATCGTTGGTTGATCATTGCTCAAGCGCGAATTTCTCTTTCCCCGTTTTATCTTTTTTGTTGAGTTCATAGTGCCCGCACTACCCGCACTTTCCGCACTTCCTGCACTAGTGAAAAATAGGATTTTGTGGAGATTTTAGAAATGGTTCGCTAGTTCATGTTGGTGGTTCCCAGTTTTTTTTTTTTTTTTTTTTTTTTTAATATGCCGATGTAGCAACGTTGGTAGTTGTTTTTGTCGTATATGACAGAATAATTGTCAATGAAAATATAATCTTTGCAATAGAAACGTGTGGAGAGCGTACTTCACAAGTTTATATGTACGTATATTTTTATTTTAGCTGAATTATCAGTTGTTATTAGTTGTTTATCTCATTGTCTTACAGAACGTCCTGTAGCAATGAATGTGTGGAGGCGTAACGCCACTGCACGTGTTTAACCCTGAATTAGGTTACCTGAGCTCAGGATCATATTTTTTGTTGTGCGCGATGCACTCAAATTGCATTTGTTATGCATTTGATTTGTTTAATTGCAATTGCATTAAATTGCATTAAACTAGAGGATTTCCTTTCCCCCCTTTTCTTTGGGAACCTAACCTAACATGAATTAGCGAGCCTAGGAGGATCATAGACACACAAATACACAGAAACAGATATAGTTGATTTGTTGATTTTCGACGAGACATTTGGAGGCGTAACGCCACTGCAAATGTCTATTTACATGGAGGCGTAACGCCACTGCATGTTTTTAGCATAATATGGAGGCGTAACGCCACTGCATAAAAGCCAAAGTTTTTCTTCGTGCTGCAGCGGTTGAGGTTAGAAAATAATTTTTTTTCTTTTAATCACGTCGAGGTCACCATTTTGTTGCATAATAATGTAACAACAATTGAGCATGAATATAATATATTTATTTGATATAATTGATGGATATTTATCCATTATTACCAAGAATTAAGCTCTTTTTAGAACAGTTATTTCAAAAATGGGTCTACCTACTTTTAGGTTGGAATGAATGAAAAGAATAGATTTTACTGTTGTCATGGAAAGAGTTGTGCACATATGATTGTAAAATAGAGAATATTTAACATGCCCATAGATGCTGAAACTGGGTCCAATAGACCCGTCGCGTCGCATGCTAAAATCGGCTGCCAGCAGTTGTTCACTGGTCATACTAACTTGAGCTTCGTGAAGTGGTCTGGAACAACTCTAAAAAGTAGGAATTTCATCATTTGGGGGGGGGGGAGCGACCATTTAAAACCGCCAATTCCCAAAAAAGATAAGCCAAAAGCTCTAAAACGTACACCAAATGCGCCAAGGAATTTTTGAAAAAGTAGCCAAAAAACGGTAATTTGCTGCGAAACCGATAGTCAAAAAGCGCTGAAAGAATGACCCCAAATAAAAGGGGGTGTATAATGTGTATATGACCCCACGTCCAATAAGCTTAAAAAATTAAAATCTTAGATGAAGTTTGCTTGAATTTTCGAGCCAACCTATTTCAAAAAATTATTGTCGTTAATAAAGGGCTGTTTGAAAAAGGCATACTTTTCCCGCGCTAAGTTTCTCTTCCACTATTCCATAGATTTTTGATTTACTGAAACGCAATGTCTTATACTCTTACATGTCAGTTCAACGAAAGGTTATTGTAGGTGTGCGATCTCGGTCATGCGTATTTGTTCGCTTATCCCGAACTTCTCATTTTATTGTGAATGCATCAGGTTTCTCACTCTCGCACTGTCTCTTTCTCTCCTTTCCTTCTTTTCTCTGTACAGTTCTAAATCATGTAATCCACATGCGCTAATATGACGCATTCTAATGCGCCATTCTAGGGGTTTCGGCGTCTCCATGAGCGTCAAAAAAAATTGACTGTATTGGATCGGGCCCTCTTGAGAACGACTACCCCTAAAATGTTTAAGTTTCATGTAAGGGGGTGGCGGCGGGGGTTATGCTATTTATGCCCTTCAAAATGATGACTCCTGTTTTCTAAACCTTTAGTGTACATGAGAAAATACCACTGTAGTGTAGTATTTTAGGAATAATAGAGTAAGCTTTTAGATTTCGTTCTTCGGAGCAAGATTAGATGGGTGAATAGCAAACGGAGTTAAGGAGTGGATGATATTGAGTCAAAGTCTAGCTTGAATAAACAAAAATCATGCGAAACGGAATGATGCTTGGCCGCGAAGCGGCCACCGGCCACTACTAGTTTCAGTTCTATGTCTCACCAAAGCAAACTCGGCGTGCGTTGAATCTGACATCATATTGGGCATGCAAAGTTTGTACCACGGTTTTGTTACTCGTTAGGTTTTTATACCTCACATCCATGCATTTGCCGTAACGGACAACAGAGTATATGTTTAACATCAACAATCGCATTACATAGATAGATAACTATTCGTGCTTAAGGGAGTTGATATTGCATATTTGACCTTCGATTTGCGCAAACAGTCTTAGAATGTTATGCCCTTTTGAACGAGATATCCCAAAATAGAGGTTGTTATTTGAAATTTTTGAGAAAGCCCCCCTGGGGGCCCTGTTGGGGGAGGGGGGTTTGACCGCCCAAAAAAAATTCATCTAAAACGATGAATGATGGTCTAAATTGCAACTTTTTATCTCAACTCGTTCAAAAGTTAGACAGGGGGTGGGGGAAACATCTATGTTAAACCTTCTATGTTGTCATTAAAAAAGTATTTACTATAACCCATAAGAAATAGACTATTTTACCTGAAGGTGGTGAGGTTTAGACCATAGGCTATAGCCTTGGGCGCTAGCAGTGGCACCATTTTGGGGAGGGCAGGGGGGGGCAATCCCCCCCCCACAAGGATTTTTAAGGTGGCCGAAAAATCAAGTCAGAGAGATTGTTTTGAAGATGCACGGCAAAAAAAAAAAAAAATTCTGTACGGTATTTGCTGAAGCAAATACATTTATTAGTAAATTTTAATTTACTGTTGCCGTTTTTTTTTTGTGTTGTTGATATATTTTGAATGTCGGATGATTTGCCATATGGTAGGAAAAAATTTTGACGCTTTGGGTTACTGGGCAAATTGAACTGTAATTTTTGATTGATTAACCGGTCAGTGTTGAATATATTTCTCAAATATTAATATGGTCGCTTCTGTTTGATCGATGCATCCTCTAATCTACCCTTTCCTTATTTGGCCCCTTCCTGCTTCCATTTTTTCATATTTATCCTCCACAATCCACTATTTTAACCGTATTTGGCCCCTTGTTTCCTCCATCTCCCCCATAATTGGCCCTTTATGCCCCTATTTCCAGTATTTCCCCTTTTCAACTCCAATTTCCCAGAATTTGCTCATATTTGCACTTATTAATACCTATATGCGCATTCATTCACCTCAATATGTTCCCATTCGCCAAAATATTCCTTACTTGCTTCTTTTCTGCTTCATTTCACTCATGTTTTCCGTTTCCTAACCTCAATGCAACTCAAAATAAATTGGGAAATCCTCCAGTGAAGTCTTTAAAATCTGGGAAATGGGCGTTTCTGATTGGTCAATATATGAACCAATCTGCATCGAGTATTCTCCAACTTTGAAATTGATGATTCTGATTGGTCAAAGGATGAACCAACCAGAAGGGAGTATTCCCATTTATTGAAATGGACGCATCTTAATGGTCAATGGATGAACCAATCAGCATCAAGTATTACCTAATTTTTAAATGGACACTTCTGATTGGTCAATGGACTTACCAATCAGGATCGAGTATTCTCCATTCATTGAAATGGACGCTTCCGATTGGTCAATGGACCGACCAATCAGGATCGAGTATTCCCCATTGCTTGAAATGGACGCTTCTGATTGGTCAATGGATCGACCAATCAGGATCGAGTATATACCATTGATTGAAATGGACGCTTCTGATTGGTCAATGGACTGACCAATCAGGATTGAGTATTCCCCATTGATTGAAATTGACGCTTCTGATTGGTCAATGGACCGACCTTTGTGATCGCATTTCCTTTATTGACACCTACTTGCCTGAATGCGCCCATATTTCCACTTATTCATTGCTATAAGCGCCCTCAATTAACCTTATTTTTCTCGTTTGCCCCTGATTCCCCTCATTTGGCCCCTTCATGTCCCTATTTCACCCATATTTGGCCCCTACTAACCCCTTTCTCACCCATATTTGACATTACTCCCCTGCATTGTACCCATTTTTGGCTTTTTTGCCCCTTTGCGTTCCCTAAAATCTTGGAAATTCCCTAAAATCTGGAGAATTCCCTAAAATCTGGGGAATTCCCTAAAATCTGGGGAATTCCCTAAATTCTGGGGAATTTTCTAAATTCTGGGGAATTCCCTAAATTCTGGGGAATTCCCTAAAATCTGGGGAATTCCCTAAAATCTGGGGAATTCCCTAAAATCTGGGGAATTTCCTAAAATCTGGGGAATCCCCTAAATTCTGGGGAATTCTCTAAATTCAGGGGAATTGCCTAAAATACTGGGGAATTCCCTCGAATTCTCCCCTGCATTTTACCCATTTTTGGTCCCTTTTTGGCCCTTTCCCCCTCTGTGTGCTCGAATTTTCCCTTATTGACAAAAAATTTTCCCTAAATTCTGGGGAATTCCCTAAATTCTGGGGAATTCCCTCGAATTCTCCCCTACATTTCACCCATTTTTGGCCCCTTTTTGGCCCTTTCCCCCTCTGTGTGCTCGTATTTTCCCTTATCGTCACCTATCTGCCTGAATTCGCCCATATTTCCATTTATATATAGCTATAAGCGCCCACATTTAACTTTATTTTTCTCATTTACCCCTAATTCCCCCTTTTTTGGCCCTATTTTGCACTAATTTCCACTTATTTATAGCTATATGCGGCTCCATTTACCTTTATTTACCTGGTTGCCCCTAATTCCCCTTATTCGGCCTCTTCATGCCCCTACTTCACCCATATTTAACCTTTACTTAACCCTCTCTTACCCATATTTGGCCTTTTCGCCCCTGCATGTCACCCATTTTTGGCCCCTTTTTTGGCCCTTTCCTCCCCTTTGTGCTCGTAATTCTCTTATTGACACGTATTTGCCTAAATTCGCACATATTTCCACTCATTTAAAGCTGTATGCGGCTCCATTTACCTTTATTTACCTGGTTTGCCCCTCATTCCCCTTATTTGGCCTCTTCATGCCCCTATTTCACCCATATTTAACCTTTACCTAACCTCTAACTCATATTTGGCCTTTTCGTCCCTGCATTTCACCCATTTTTGGCCCTTTCCGTCTTTTTGTGCTTGTATTTTCTCTGATTGACACCTATTTGCTTGAATTTGACCATATTTCCACCTAATTATTCATATAAGCGTCCTTATTTCACTTTATTTTTCTCCTTTGCTCCCAATTCCTTTTATTTTTCCCCTTTATGACCCTATTTCGTCCATATTTGCCCCTATTTAACCCCTATATTACCATATTTGGCCTTTTCTCCTTTGCATTTCACCCATATTTTACTCCTTTTTTTGGCCCTTTCCTCCCCTTTGTGCTCGTAATTCTCTTATTGACACTAATTTGCCTGAATTCGCACTAATTTCCACTTATTTACAGCTATATGCGGCTCCATTTACCTTTAATTACCTGGTTTTCCCCTAATTCCCCTTATTTGGCTTCTTTATGCCCCTATTTCACCCATATTTAACCTTTACCTAACCCCTCTCTAACCAATATTTGGCGTTTTCGTCCTTGCATTTCACCCATTTTTGGCTCTTTCCGTCTTTTTGTGCTCGTATTTTCTTTAATGACACCTATTTGCTTGAATTTGCCCATATTTCCACCTAATTATTCATATAAGCGCCCTTATTATACTTTATTTTTATCGTTTGCTCCCAATTCCTTTTATTTTTCCCCTTTATGACCCTATTTCGCCCATATTCGCCCCTACTTAACCCCTATCTTACCCATATTTGGCCTTTTCTTCCCTGCATTTCACCCGTATTTTACCCCTTTTTTTGGCCCATTCCTCTCCTTTGTGCTCGTAATTCTCTTATTGACACTAATTTGTCTAAATTCGCACTTATTTCCACTTATTTATAGCTATATGCGGCTCCATTTACCTTTATTTACCTGGTTTGCCCCTAATTCCCCTTATTCGGCCTCTTCATGACCTATTTCACCCATATTTAACCATTACCTAACCCTCTCTTACCCATATTTGGCCTTTTCGCCCCTGCATTTCACTTATTTGTGGACCTTTTCGCCAGCCGGGGGGGGGGAGAGGGGGGAAACCCCAAAACCCCCCTATAAAAAAATAAAAAAATTGTTTATATAATGCATGTAATGCATATAATGCATAAAGTACATATATTACATTTACGATATAATAACTATTTCAGTGCTATACACATACATATCTACTACAATACGTGATTTATATGCTAAATACATGATATACCACCAAAATATAGTACGTACAATAGTACAGTACGTATAAACATAATATAAAGTCTATATACAGTACGTACTTTATAGAGTCCATCCGGGGGGGGGGAGGGGGGGGGAAACAAAAGCAGCTATATAAGTAAATTAAAATTTACTAAAAAAAAAAGTAATCCAAATTTTTGGAGGGTCTTGCCCCCCCCCCCCCCCCCCCCAAGGGAAGTCTGATATGGCGCCCCTGGAAATAGTAAGATTAACTTCGAAGAAATAGTAAAATCAAACAAATGCATGAGTTGAATGGAGTATGAAAATGATCAACACAACTTTTCCAATTAGTAACTTCTAGCATTGAAATAGTAAAACCAACCATCAGAAAAAGTAAGATGAACTGCGAAGAATTAGTAAAATGAAACAATTGCATGAGGTGAATGGAGTATGAAAATGGTCAACACAACTTTTCCAATTAGTAACTTCTAGCATTGAAATAGTAAAACCAACCATCAGAAAAAGTAAGATGAACTGCGAAGAATTAGTAAAATCAAACAATTGCATGAGTTGAATGGAGTATGAAAATGGTCAACACAACTTTTCCAATTAGTAACTTCTAGCATTGAAATAGTAAAACCAACCATCAGAAAAAGTAAGATGAACTGCGAAGAATTAGTAAAATCAAACAATTGCATGAGTTGAATGGAGTATGAAAATGGTCAACACAACTCTTCCAATTAGTAACTTCTAGCATTTGATTAGTTGGATTTCATAAAACTATAATAAATAGGAAATATTCGTCGTAACTTTACGCGAGCAATCCTAGCTCAATGGATAGGACGCTTGTCTGTCACCGATGCGACCCGGGTTCAAACCTCACCACCTTCAGGTAAAATTTGTAACTGCAATTAATATATGTCTATATGTCTGTGAATGTAATTTCAATGTGTATCCTCTGTATGTCGATGATTTGTGTAATTACATGTCCAACAAATGTTCCACAACGACAACAACGACAAGTGAAATTAGTACACAATTTCACAACCAGAGTGCGCTATTTATTACGTTTTTTTAGTGAATTAGTAAAGTCAAGCATTTCAAATATTCAAATCAAGCTTTTCAAATAGTGAAGCCAAGCATTCCAAATTGTCAAATCAAGCTTTTCAAATAGTAAAATTAAGCATCTCAAGTAGTATTTTCTAGCATGAGGATTTGTTAGTGGAAGCATTTGCAATTAGTTCTTTCAACTCATTGCAAATAGTAAATTCAGACATTGGCATGGGTTCCGCGACCCAATGCAATAGTAAAAACTACCAATGCCGAAAACTTAGATTATTCGGCAAATAGTAATTTTGACCAATAGGTTGAGTTGATTCAAAAAATGAAGAGGTTAGCTGAACTAATCCCGAAGAGTATACTTAACTCACTTTGAAATAGTTCAAGCAAGTAATAATAGTGGTGTCCATACTTTTAAGTATTTGAAATAGTTAAATCAACCCCCTGTGAACTTGACTTTACCACTTTTTTTTCAGTGTACTGCCATCAATGATTGTATGTATAAGTCGCAGGCAAATTGCAATCGGCTTGCGATTTGCCTAGGATTAGAGCAAGCCACTTATTTACTATCTGAACAAATTCAGATCAAGTGTAATGGTGACTTACGGAATAATTGTATCGATATTTACTTCAGCTCATTTGCAAGCTAATTAGCTGACAAAAATGGTGATTTCATCAGATTTGATTTATTCTGATTAGTTCCTGACCTACGGTGTTTTAAATGCAGTATTTTTTAACACTGTATTCAATCGCTTAGAAAGTTCATAAATAGAGAACCAGATGAGAAAAACTTAATCTGTGGATATTAATACGATCGTTAGCTCATTAGCTTTAGAATGAGCTAAATCAAATCTCGATATCATTCTTTTGTACGTCACCGTTACGCTTGAGCTAAATTTTTTCTTAGTAAATTAGTGGCTTGCTCTTTGCCTAGGTTACAAAACATCAATCACGGCCAGTGTTGCCAGGTTTGGACGGGGTAGAATAGCCACGCGTGGACAGTTTTCGAGCTGGAAACTAGCCACGCTGTGGATAGGGATGGAGGATCCTTGAAATGCGGAGGCGGAAGCACGGGAAGCGTGGCTATATTCTCATCAAAATAGTCCACGTGTGGTCGAATCTAGCCACTATTGGCAACTCTGATCACGGCTATATTTTACTATGGAAATTTAGAGAGGGAGAGGGAGAGGGAGAGGGAGAGGGAGAGGGAGAGGGAGAGGGAGAGGGAGAGGGAGAGGCTCATATTTTGAGGCATCGCAAATTGAATTTAAAAGGAATTGGAAGGAAACGAATATAATGGGATTGAAAGGCGAATATCCGGAAGTGATTAAGGTATCGGGAAATGAGAAACCAAAAGGCGGAGAAGAAGGGATGCTGAGTAGAAAATTATAATAATGAATTAACTTTTCCTTCCCACGACCCAGAGAAGAGATGAGATGATGAGAAGCCACATTTCTCAGTTTCATCTCATCGCTCTCTCTCTCTCTCTCTCTCTCTCTCTCTCTCTCTCTCTCTCTCTCTCTCTCTCTCTTCTCTCTCTCTCTCCTCTCTCTCTCTCTCTCTCTCTCTCTCTCTCCCCCCTCCTCTCCTCCCCCTCCTCTCTCTCTCTCTTCTCTTCCCCTCTCTCTCTCTCCTCTCTCTCTCTCCTCTCTCCTCTCTCTCTCTCTTCTCTCTCTCTCTCTCCTCTCTCTCTCTCTCTCTCCTCTCTCTCTCTCTCTCTCGCTCTTTTATTTTAGAATTTTCTTATCAAACGAAAGTTTTCTAAATATTTTCACCTGACAACGATGCCTTTATTTCGACGTCCCTTTTATATAATCTTTCATTACTCTTCTAAATAGCATTTCTCGGGATTTTCTGCCCATACAGCAGACTGTTGAATATCGGCTCTGATTCATTCTTGGTAAAACCCGATCCATTTCACGGAGATTTACGCGAAAGAATGGGGCTTGACATTTAGTATTCTAAAAGATGCAAGAGGTATAAATACAGAGATCAAAGCACGGAATTAGAATACCTGGAATGGCAATGATTGATTTTCGTTGGAATCTGAGACCAGAATCCACTCTTTTGGAATTTTACTTTCGATCTCAGTGTTGTTATTGGAGCTCGTCTCAGAAATGTAAGCGCAAATAAACCATAGTCTTTGGCCAATTTTCAACTTTAATTCCTTCAAATCATATCTAATCTTGCCTTCGCTTTGAAATTTTTGATTTTTAAAAGATCCTCATCAAGAAATTTTACGTAATTCACTCAAAAAACGAGCAAAAAATACGAAAAAAGATAATTTTGACCGGAAACTTGCATGACCTATTTTTCCCGTATATTTGACCTTTAGCGAATTGAAAACCTCATGTTTGGTTGAATAAAAAAATATCATGCAGTGAATGGATGAATGATCGGACTCGTACATGTACGTATGTCACAGGCAAATTGTAATCTTAGGCAAATCGTAATCGGCTTGCGATTTGCCTATAGGCAAAGAGCAATCCGCTTTTTATGATCAGAAAAATTCAGATCAAGCGTTATGGCAACTTACAAAATAATCATTTCAAGTTTAATTCAGCTCATTCTAATACTAATTGGCTAGCGATCATATTGATGAAATCCGCAGATTAAGATTTTCTCAACTGGTCCTTCTTCTGAAACGGTACAAATGTTTGGGGGCTTTAAAACCTTTTGATTCAATTTTTGTTAAATATGAATTTTTTTCTGTAAATACTTACTTTTTTAAGTATTTTAATTTCCTAACTATTCAAATTTTGACTGTTCAAAGAGGAGAAATGATTTTTTGAAAATGGATCAAAATCCAACTTTAATCTCCAATTTATCGAAAACAAAAAAACGATATTGACCTTTCATGCGCCAAAAGTCTTAGAATTTTATGCTTTTTCTTACGATGTAACACAAGATAGGGGTAGTTATTTGAAATCATTGAGTTACGAGGGTGGGGGGTCCCACACCCGCGCCCCCTGCGAGGAGGGAAAGTCGAAACCCTCCTATAAAGTCAGCCCCGCCTCTAAATGATGGAGAGATGTGTATTGCGTAAACCACATGTTTTTATCTGCAATAGGAAATAAAATTACAAGGGTGAAGTCACTTTCTGGCCACCCTGTATAGTGTAGCGGTGATTATTCTAAATGAAAGTGATTTTCTAAGCTAATGGGTTGATTTTGATCCTTTTCAATGTACGCATCGTTATTTTTGCCAGTTCGTACGTTAGAGCAGAGCTGCCGTTTTGCGTATAATCAATGCTATTTTCCAATTCACCGATGATTCCACCGGTTGAGACAGATTACACAGTTTAGTTCAGTGTATGAATGTAATGCACGAAAATACTCAGATCTGTAATCTTTTCCTCAACCGATGACTTTGAAAAACTTTCGGATATTTTAATGACTAAACGGCGATTTGCACCAATTGAGTAAATATTACTGATCAGAGTATTTTCGTGCAGTACAGTCATACACTGAACTAAGCTGTCTAATCTTTTCCCGACCGGTGGAATCATTGGTGAATTGAAAAATAGCATTGATTATACGCAAAACGGCAGCTCTGCGTTAGAGTCAATAGATGTTATATTGCTGTAGTGAAAATACTCAGCAGACCCACTTTCTGCAAGAAGTACCTTTAATAGAACACGGAAAAACAACTACGGTGAAAATAACCATACGGATACCCTGATTTTGGCTCCTGCTAGATGTAATGGTAATGTTAACCAGAAGTATACTATGTTTTGACTAGGTACTAGGAGATGTTACCTGATTGCATGTCGAATTTACTCAAAGTATCGGTAAATATACCATAATTCTGGTCAAGTTTACCATAACATCTAGCATAGGTGCCAAAATCAGGTATCCGTGTGGTTATTTTCACTCCTCTTTTTTTTCCGAGAAGTACTCGTTAATTTGGTAGCTTCAGACATTTTTACGAAGCAATTTCTTTGCCGTTTTTCGGCGTCAGCGAAAAGTCCTAATATCGTAGCATTACTCGCAGGATGTAACCTGCATAGTGCATATGGGTGATGTTCGACGTATTTTAATTCATGAACCCGTCCATAAGGTATCCATACGCTGACACGCTGTCTGGCAACACCTTTCAATTGCCAGACTCACCCCCCCCCCCCCCCCCCCTTTCCCACCTTACCTTATCTACCCCTTCCACCCCTTCCTCTAAGCCACCCTCAAAAAAGTACCTAGAGAAAAAAAAAAAATTATGCCACGTCTCCATAGTAAAAACGCCCCCTTCAATCGAGAATTGCGGCTTCGCACCCCCGCCCCCTTCCCGTGCCCCTTGTCCCCTAACCATAGCCACCACACCTAGCCCCCCCCCCCTCCCCTCCCACCCATCTACATTCTCCTTAACCTTCGTGCGAGTGCTGTCGTGTGTCAATATTTGCTCCCGATAAATTAACTCCCCGACCGATCGAACGGAAAAACGCTTTTATGTGCCGCGGCGCGGGCGCCATATCGAAACACAGTGGATCGAAGTTTGAAAACTTCTAGGTCTTTAGTTCATTGATATAAAATTGAGAGTCTGCAAAGTTTTGTTAATGGCAAGATAACCGAGAAATGATCTTGGTATTCATTTTACAGCATTAAAATGCGTTGTATCTCTTGGTTCTTGCGACAAATTGTCACCTTTGATAAAACATATTTCATATTTTCAACAACACTAATTTGTGTCCAGAAAAATAAAGTTTTCTTTCAAATGTGCGCCAGCCGACACCGGCCGCACAATGCGAAAGTAGTACTCAAATTGAGTTCTTGTACTGAAACTCCGTTGGAAACGAAGATCAAGCAAATATTCGGACAAAATTGGAGCGTTGGAGAAAATTAATAAACCAGTAGCAAAAGTTTGCAACAGCTCCAAAAAAGACTCATAAGCAACTTATATCTAGCAACCACAGGTCACCGGTTACTTCTTTCGTGACCAAAATTTCGCAACCGCGGTTCATACGGGAGACAAACAGAGACAAGACAATTCAAAAATCAAATGCTCCCTCTGGTCACTAACTCATCCGGTCACGTTACACGTAACCCACCTCGGGAGATACGTCTCGAAAATCGCAGAGAAGCACGACTGAGCCGTGCGAAGCACGGGTTTACGGCTAGTTCTATATAAAGTAAAAAAATTGATAAACGTGAGCTCACAAAATACACCTCTCCTATAGATATGCATGGACTTCCGATATCTTGAATTTTTTTTTTCATCAAATTTTCCAATCTTTGCTTATAAATTTTTAAGATTGATGTATTTCCGGAGGGCCTATATGCAGTGGCGTCGCGTGCAATTTGGCAACAATGTATTCTATCCATTTAAACTCGTGTAAAATATCGAATTCAGGGGGTTCACAGTGCACAAGGATTCGATATACTCAATGAGTTTGAATGGAGCTGTTGCATTGTTGCCAGATGGCACGCGACGCCACTGCCTATATGGTTTAAGTTGTTTTGTTAAAACCATCTTTAAGCGATGATCCTATAAGACATGAAAATGACGCTATTTGTCAAAAAATTGTAAAACCCTTGGGCCGATCCTTGAAATTCCTGATTTTTAGATAGAATGGATCAAAATGGCGGCTCGTGCAATTTGGCAACAACGTTTTTCTGTCATTTGATTTCATGTGAATCAATCGATTCGATAATGAAGACGATTCGATAATGAAGAGCCGCTTCACCAACAATCGAGAGTTGTATACTAGCGAGTACAAAGATGCCTAGCCAGAGTATGCAACAAGCAACGCACCTAATACATGTGTTGAATGGTATACCCGTGCATTGCGTATTGCATACCCTAGTCAAATATATTTGTCCCCGCTGCCTCTGGTACATACATTCAAAGACATTGTTGCCAAATTGCACTAGCCGCCACTGATCCAGTGATTGGTGGAGACAAGTCACGTGGTTGCCAAGTCTAATCAAAATGCGGGATTTATCTAATCGTTTATCGGATGCTCAAGACTACCCGATAACCAATCTAGATAACCGAATGTGTTTTTAAAGCCAAATCAGTGGCGTAGCGTGCAATTTGGCAACGTTGTAATGCGTGTTCATTTAAACCCACGTAAAAGGTCGACTGCGAAGGTGTTCACCGAACAGCCAATAGTTCGATATTTTTCATGAGTTTAATATGGCATCATTACAACATTGCCATATTGCACGCTACGCCATGCTGAGTCAAATAACCACAATTTTTCATGTCCGGCAAAATTCAAGTTTTGATCCGGTGTGCGACACTGCAAAGCACTGGGGAAAAAAGCAGTGTTGCCAATTTATGCTTCTGTCCCAAAAGAACATATAGAAAAAGACCGCAATGTCTGGCAACACTGGATAATAGTTCGTGGGAGTGCGTTCACAATTGCCACGAGGAGCAAATAGACGTCCAAAGAGAGTAGCTGGAGGATGAAAAAGAAATAAAAAGAAGGGGGAAGGAGAAAAAAAAAATAACGAAAAAGGAAGTGTGGAGGTGGGATAGAACTACATATACATGTATTGAGAAAGGCGGCAAACGCGGTCAAGGAAACCTCCTTAAAAAACACCATGATTACTGTAAGAACTCGCCACCCAATTGCCAATGATGGGCGTGGATACGAAAGGGTGGGGAAAATCATCGACCACAATAATTGAGACAGTCCCTGCGGAAAAGAGAGTCGAATAATATTGGGTCTGCTCGATCAAAGAATTCAACTAAGTATGGTAGCGTTCTAGAATTCATCATTTTATTGTCTCGATGCAAATAACATTATGAATAGCAGCACTTTTCAATATACATGGATATACTACATCATAAAGGATAATGTAATCTTTTTTGCACGGATGCAGTAAATGGTTGAATTCTAGAACGCTCCCTATGTGGTTAAACAAACGACTGTTTATTTTTCGGAAGAACACGTTTTATGCATGTTTTAGTTTCTCATCTCTCGACCCATCATCCGATAGAAGTCATTTAATGATGCAGAGCTGGCGTTTTGCGTATAATTAATGACATTTTTCAATTCACCGATGATTTCACCGGTCGAGAAAAGATTACACACAGTTCAGTTCACTTTTTGACTGTAATGCTTGAAAATACTCAGATCTGTAATCTCTCCTCAACCGATGACTTTGAAAAACTCGCGGATATTTTAATGACTAAACGGCAATTTGCACCAATTGAGTATATATTGCAGCTCAGAGTATTTTTGTGCAGTACAGTCAAACACTGAACCGAACTGATTGTAATCTTTTGGGCCACTCTATGATTCTACAGTAAAGTGGACATGATATGCAAAAATTGAAATTTAAAAATTAGTGCCTGGCAGTCTTGTTTTGCGTTAAAATGCAACCAGAGACGAAAATATTATCTAAATCTAATAAGGTCAAACGTGTTGTAGTTACAGCAGGTCTGATGTGTATTTTCAATGACGAAACCACACGCGTCCCACCCGTTAAAAAACCTAGCTGTCCCACCCGTTACGCTACTTTTTAATTTTTTTAAGAGAAGAATAATTTAGTAACTGAAAAAAACTTTATGTTGGATCAAAGCTTATACCCTCATCTTTAACATATATTTTTTCCAAATTTTTATCTCTTCAAAACTAACAGCGTTTTAACTTTTTCTGATGTGATTCAAAAACCTTGTCCATTTTCTGTCCCACCCGTTACACCCTTATTTTGCTCTTTTCTCAACTTTGGATAGACTTCTTTTTAATTTTGAAAATCCTATCTCTATCTAGAAGTAAAGACCTTTCTGTTGGTGGGATAGTTTTTTTAATTTAAATGATTAAAAAGTTGAAAAAAATTACTTCAAAATCGTCTGAATGTCCCACCGTTACAAAATAATGACCCTTTTCTCAACCGTTGGAATCATCGGTGAATATAAAAATGACATTAATTATACGCAAAACGGCAGCTCTACTTCAGTGGAGGACGACACTGCGCTAAAACAACAATGGTTGAAACATGGGGTGTGTTCTTCCGTAAGAATCGCCATGAGAATGCAACGTAAATCCACGAAAAGGAGCACACCAGATGTTTCTTCTCCCCAGAAATTCCATACATTATTATGGGCTTCGAAGGAATGAGCATTAAGCAAGAAAAGCGTGTTGAGGTAACTGTTGTCCTTTGTCATAATACTCTATGATTAAAGCCGACCTTATCAAATATGAAAACGATTCAACGTTTCTCGGGGAGTGAAACTTTTTCTACTGTCACTTGCGTATTCTGGAACTTACTGTATCTTTATCTCTGTGTATCTGCTTAACCTTTGTGAGCACAAGGTATTACACTGATGGATAGTTCTAAAGTAGTATTGGGGGGGGGGGGGGGGGGGGTTGGAAGTAGGGGGCGGTGGGAGGGGGGACGGGGGAGGTGGGTGGGGGTCAGAAACGACCCATAACGGTATCTTTGCGGTATGTCTGTTTAACGGTGACAATCGATTAGTATAATAAGTTTAAATGGAAAGAAGTTAGATGTATCGACCCTCAAGAGTCGTCACTGCCCATTCGACAAATAATTTGGTCTAATTAATCATTGAATCAGGTGAAATAACTCGGAATTATCTCGCGCTCAAACCATTCTCAATGATTTTTACGCCTTATACCAGCATAGTGCGTCCGGCTGTTATGAACGTAAAACCAGATTTTCTCATCATAAGATCCCTCTGTCTCACCCCTCTTGCGAGATAATCCGCATGTAATTTGACCCGCTGATTTCAAATCCGGCCTTAGCTTTTACTCAAAACTCATACTTTTTCCAGAATTTCGAATTCAAATCTAGGCCAGTTTAATGAAAACTGATAGCTTTTTTGAAATCAGCGTCTCAAAAAACATGTAATAGCGATGATGAAGTGAAATTGTAGGCGTAGAATTATTCTAAAACACTAAAAATTAGTAAAATTAACACTGATGGATGGTGAATGTCGCGGACACATTATGTAGTTTTTGATACTTACTTGCGGTTTTTTAACCTAATGTTTTCTCAACTGATTATTTTGATTTTCATATTTCTTTTATCTCGCTCGATTGTTATCTTTTATAGCTTAGATGAGCCGAGCTAATCCACGCTAGAGTCCCTATATACTATGAGAGTTGCGACAAGACTCTCAAAATGAAGAAGAAGAAGCGGATCAATGGAGCCCCCAAGAGGCAAATTGCAAATAGCGGATGGCCATTTGCCCCTGCGCTGTTGCCACTATTTCGCTATCTCTTATAGGTTAGGTTCAGATTCTCGACAATAACGGTCGTTGTTGAAAGAGATAATGTTCTCCGTAATGAGATTCAAGCAGAGGAAAAATTCACAAAAATTACCGCGGTCACTGTTACTTCAAATGTGTAATGAAAGCGAGTTCGCGAAATGTAAACAAACCCTCCGCCATTTGCATTTTGCCTCTCGGAGCTTTCTTGGCAGCCTAAATCTGAGAGCCAATCAGAAATGGATTCAGCAATGGCGCAACCCTGATAGTATATAGGGACTCTGATCCACGCAAGTTCCTTGAATCCCTA
>VMOF01000379.1:45467813-45479007 GCA_011764245.1 Trialeurodes vaporariorum
GAGATACAGATCACGACCTTTGGCCCCATAGGCTGTATCATCAGCGAATTCATTAAGCGAGTCCCACGAGTCTGAGGAACATCACTGGTATAAATATTAAATAGAATTGGTCCCAAAACACTGCCTTGTGGGACTCCTGCTTTGATTTCTCTGAAAACAGAAAAAGCACCGTCAAATCGCACTCTGAATGACCTATTTTGCAAATAGGACTTCAAAGACGGTAATGGTTTATTGGCAAAAGCTGTACAGTTTGAGCAACAACCCTTCGTGCCAAACTCTATCAAAAGCATTTGCTACATCGAGAAAAACAGCAGAGCAGACCATTTTATTTTCTAACGTCTCTTCAATGACCTCAGTCAGTCGATGCACTTGCTCAATGGTCGAGTGTTGAGTTCTGAAACCAAACTGATGATCCGGAATAATTTTTCGCTCCTCAACGATTTTTTTTAAACGTTTCATATAGTCTTTCAAATAATTTCCAATACTAGAGAGCAATGAGATAGGCCTATAGGAGGACGCTTCGTTAGGCGGCTTCCCAGCTTTGTGTATCATTATTACTTCAGCTTGCTTCCAGGCTGAAGGAATGTGCTCAAGTCGCGTGACAGCATTATAAATCTGGACCAATTCATTATTCCTCGAACCGGAAGCTCTTTCAGAATACCACCGGTGATACCATCGAGCCTGGCGCTTTTTTTACCCTGACACGATATTTAATTTCGTTTTGACTTCGTCCGGAGAAAAAGTTTCAATTTTAACAGACTCTAAGGGATTGATTTTTCAAATTCCTCCTCGATGTTCAGTTGTTCCGGCCCTTCAGGAGGGTTTGGAATAAAAACTGTGGCTAATGTTCACAAAAGACATTTGCTTTTCATCTGGACTTTTAGCCCCAGCGATCATCCGCCATTTTGAGAGGGGGTGAGTGGCTGGATGGTTTTTTGAGGTATTTGATAGCTTTCCATAATGAATAATCTGTATTCCGATCAGCCGAAAGTCCACTAAGGTATCTCTCGGTCCTTTCGTTGCGCATCACGGCAAGCCGACGTTTTAGCTGATTAGACAGTCTGTTAAAATTGGACTTGTCATCCGGATGTCGAGTCATATGCCACTTGTTTCTGGCTTTTCTCTCTCTTTTATCATGTCCAAAATATCATTAGGCATCCTAAAGCTGTGACTCACCATCTTGATTGTGGGAGTCGCTATTTGAGCCGCACTCTTCACATTTGCAGCGAAAATTTCTGCTTCTTTGTCTAGTACTTCAGTGGAGTTTATGGGTGCCCTAATTCAATCATACTCCCCAGAATTCCCCTGAATTTCTTCCAATCGGTATTTTATTCGTAAAAGAATGGTTACCGATTTTTTTAATCGCTGTCATACTTAATAATAGTGTGATTGGAATATGATCTGAGGCTAAGTCGACAATAGCGCCAGCCTCAATGCTGTTCAATGCGACATTTTTAGAGATGAAAAAGTCAATAACTGGTGTTTTATTCGGATCTGAGGGCCAATAAGTCGGAGTCCCGCAAGATGGAAAGTCACAGCTCAACTCTCTTCCTGCTCTCTCTAGTTCTCTTCCTTTTGTGTTATCTAGTCTCGAACCCCAGCGAGAGTGTTGGCATTCCAGTCTCCGCCACAATAAATCTATCCCCAAGGGACCGGAGAAACTCGGAATATTCATCAAATTTAATTGATGTTTAGGGGGGCAATAGACTCCCGCAAATTTTAGCTCGCCTATGTCTGTTTTGACTGAGACGCAAACTGACTGAATGCTTTCAGTAATTCGCTGAAATCTAGGTGGTGAGTGATATTGGTCCTCACCAGCAAGCCTGCTCCCCCCCGCGAATTATCGGAAGGATGCGAAGCGTGATAAAAACTATAACCCGGGATGCGGAAATATGATTCACTCGTAAAGTGTGTTTCAGAAAAGAGAAACACGTCAATTTTCTCGTTATTGAGGAAAGCTGTACATCGTTCTTATGACGTAACAAGCCGTTACAGTTCCAAGCGACAATTCTCATCTCGTCGCCCATGACTTAAGAACGAGCGGTGGCCGCGGCGGTGCCAGATCTCTGGACACCAGCGGGTAATTTTGGAGCAACGGCGTTTTCGAGAGCAGCCAAACGGCTTTTCAGAAAAGCATTGCTATTTTCTAAAACATCGAGCTTCCCCAGGATAAGGCTTAAGGCCTTTTCAATGGAGGTTTCCGAAGTATGTGGAGGCGGCTGTGTTTTCGGCACAGCCGTGTTTTTGAAAAAAACTGGAGTAAGGTACATCGTCTTTACGATGTGCATTGTATCGCGGGACAGTGTTTTTTTTAATCGTATCCCTTGGTCTAGTCATCTTCTTATTTTTGATATTTTTGGCGCGCATTTCGTGCACCTCTTTGGCAACAACGCAGCCTCGATAACTCGCAGGGTGTTTTTCCCCGCAATTTGCGCAGAGGGGCTCGTCAATAGTCTTACCCTTTGGGCACTCGGTGCTCCAAAGAATCTCTGCGCACTTGACACATTTAGGGTCCTTGAAACAGAACCCTCTCGTGTGTCCAAAACCCTGGCACCGGTGGCACTGAGGGACAAGGGTCGGATTTTTTCTAAGGGCCTCAATTTTGACTATGAGATTGAGAATAGCCTTAATACTATAGATTTTGTCTTTATCTCTCCTCTATCAAAGGTAAGGATATAGTACGGAAGGTGAGTGGCTTTAATAGAAATTTCACCCCTTTTCCTTTGACTCTTTCTTTTTTAATTACATTATCAACTTTCAATACTTTAAAGCCTTGACTAATAAGGTCTTCCATGATTCCTCACTAGGAATGGAGGGGTGAAGTCCCTTAACCATGACTCTAAAGGTCGAGTGTTTTTATTTTCGAATGAATAAAATTTAAACCCTTTTTCATTCAATCTTTAGAGATTTTTCTATGAGCCTCATCAGTGAGAGGATTAATTTTAAAATGTCATTACGAAGAGCCTGGCACCGCCAGTCTTCGTCTTTCGCGACTGATTTTAAAATAGGTTGGATCTCACCAAAAGATTTAGCTGAAACTACTTTAATTGGAGGCGGCTTTAACACCTTCTTCTTCTTTTCCGGTTCCGTTCCTGTTTCCTTGGGGTCTTCCGTCCTTTCAGATACGTCAGTTGTCTTCACCTTTTTTTAACTGGAGAGTTTTGTGTCCCCTTTTCTTGTCCGTTCTTTCTTGTTGACTTGTGGACTTGCTTTCTTGTGCTTCCTCTTGGTCTGGTTTAGTATGACTCGGGCTTCCTTGTCAATGAAAACGTCCTCGTCGGAGTCAGAGAGGGCTTCGAAACGATTTTGCACCCTAGTAGAGGGCGCTGGAGGCAGAACGTTCCTACGTAGCGATCTTGGTGTCCCTTTAGATGATTGTGATAGCAGTCCTATGGAGCTGGCACCACTGTTAGTTTTATCACCTGACATTTTAGCCTCGAGGGCTAAAAGTCTATTATTGAGATCAGAGTAAACCGAGCTTTGATTTTTTATGACTTCTTGTCCGTTTTTAATGACTGATATCAAGCCATTGATCGTAGATTTCAAACCATCGACACCATCGACTCGGTTTGAAATCGCGTTCGGATCATTTATAGATGCTGTAGCCGCGAAGCATTGCATTGCGCTATCTATTGACTTCTGAGAAATGACCGAAAAGTCAAGATCATTTACCGCGTTAGTTTCGCTTTGATTACTTGGATTAATTTCCATGATTTCATCATCATTCACAACACTATTCGCAGCATTGCGAGGGTCGTTGTTGATAAGTTTAGTCGGAGTTCCCGGAGGTGTTCTCGACAGAAGGGAACTTCTAATGAAAGCACTATTTGCTGCTGTATTGGCACTATTTGCACTATTTGGCAACGTTTGAGGCAAGCCGTCTTTCGACATGGTGGCTCTACTTGGCAACGTGTTGGGTGATCTAACCAAGGCAGCGATTCTGCCTTTTTGTAAACATTTTTCGCATCCGTGAAATTTGTCTTCAATATAGTAGCAAAGTGTCGAATGCTTACATCTCACAGACGTGAATGACATCAACGATTGTTTATTGTTTACGCGTTTTCACTGCACTCCGCGGCGGCAAGGTAACCGACGATCGCGGCTCGCGAATCGCGGGTTCAATAACACGAGCTAAAAATTTGCACTTATATCATATTGATATTTTTCATTAAAAATTTGCGATGAAAATTTTCGAGAGAGCGACGAAGGAACGCGTCCGCTTCACGCGAATGATCAACAACGACTGGATCGCAAGATGATGACGATACTGGTTCTTTTTGATTTCTCAAAAGCCTTCGATCGAGTAGATCACGACATTTACTTTTCTAATGGAGAGTTTAAAAGTGTCCGGTGTATCATTGTCTTGGTTTCATTTTATCTTCGTTCTCGCAAACAGTGTGTATATTTATAAAGATGGACATTCAAATTGGCTCGAATTATTGATGGGAGTCCCCCAAGGCAGCGTCCTTGGGCCGCTTTTATTTTCTATTTACATTCTGGGTATTTGTGACTCACTAAAGCTTGCCTCGTACCATCTTTACGCTGACGACTTGCAAATATATCTCATCTTCCCTCTTTCATCTCTTTCTAAATCAGTAGACCAACTGAATGTGGAGATACGTGAGATTTTACTGTGGGTTGAATGCCATGGTCTATCTATAAACCCTCTAAAAACAAAGGCGATGATGATAGGATATCCGAGACTCTTAACTAAGGTAGAACTTGCCTCAATTCCGTCCATTTGCGTGGCTGGTGAGAGGTTGGCCTACGTAGACTCTGTAAAAAATCTTGGGCTTGTGATGAATAATAGGTTGACATGGGGAGGCCAGGTGACTGCTATTTCTAATAAAGTAATATCTTTGGTTCAGCGACTTAACAGGTACAGGGAGGAACTGCCGTTTGGAGTCAGAAAGATATTGGTGCAGTCTTTGGTTCTTCCAGCCTTTGATTACGGATCCATTGTCTATCACGACTTGGCCGTAACTTTGGCTGTCAGACTCCAGAGACTGCAAAACTCTGCTGTCCGATTCATTTTTAAAGTCCCTCGAGATGTGCACATTACTCCCTATTATGCTCGACTGGAGTGAATGCGTCTCGATCACCGAAGAGATGTTACTGCTCTCCTAACTCTCCATAAAATCTTAAAATTTCAAACTCCTCAGTATCTTTATGATAGATTTACTTATCAATCAAGCGTTCATGGCTTATCCACTCGGCAAATTAATTTTTTGAGCATTCCAAAGCACAGAACAACCATAATGAATAAGTCGTACTCCGTAGCCGCATGTCGATTATGGAATGCTCTCCCCCAGGATCTTAGGCAGACTGAACTATCCGTGGGTACTTTCAGATCAGGGCTGATGAGCTGGTTCAGAGTTCAAAACTGCTAAGGTTGAATCTATTCATTTTCATTCTACTATTTATTCCTTATTTTATTTTTATTTTCTTTCTTTTCTCTCCACCCCCCCCCCCCCCCGACTCATTTCTTTAATATACTTTAATTTACTAAATTTTCTTACCTATTTATCTATCTATTCATTCATTTATCTATTTTTTTCTACTTTTCTAATTTTCCTATCAAACTTATTAAACTGCCTTCCGTTGTATTTCTGCACTTCACATGGTTATAATTTCATCTATAGTGTATTTTATTTTAGAAAAACCAATTTAATTTATTTTTCAAGTATTCATCTTTTTATTTTTTCTCAATTTTTTGTTTTCATCTGAGAAAGATGAGCTGGGAGGTTGAGTGGTAGAGAGGACTTGATAGTCCTAACTCTGCCTCCCAGGTATAAGAACATTTTTCATTTTTTACCTTAAGTACAACTTTCTTTTTTTTTCTCTCTACTTTACTATTTTTTATATTTTATAGTTGTTATCTGCATTTTGTATTTAGCTAGTAAGCATTTTATTTTTTGTTCTTATACAGTAAATAAATCGTTCTCTCTCTCTCTCTCTCTCTCTCTCTCTCTCTCTCTCTCTCTCTCTCTCTCTCTTTCTCTCTCTTAGCCGATTTAAACGCATGTGTTAGAAAAGGACAGACTTAGGGGCTGAAGTCACGTGACAGCCCTCACTGAAAAAATGCGATAGTCATAATACTAGATTCTAATTATAATACCAGAAGCACAATGTTACGTGAACGACAGAAAATCTAGCAGTTTGGCCAGAAAATTCTGTTGTTAATACCAGGATAAATACAGGGTGTCCGGTAAGTCCCGGAACGGCTGCGCCATTTCTTTATTTAAGCAGATAAAAAAACCAAACTTTGGGAATGTTCCTAGATAAATAAAAACTACTTTTTGGGGGGGTCAAAATTTTGGTCGCCCCTCCCGGGGGGGCGGGGGCGCCCCTAACTTTTTTTTTCAAATGGCAACCCGTATCTTGTGATACCTCATTCGAAAGAGGGTAAAAAACTAAGCATTTTGGCGCAAACCGCATGTCGATATCTCTTTTAGTATTCGAGATATCGAACTTCAAAATTTATGGAAACCCATTTTAAAAAAATCATAACTCTTATTCAGAAAGTCGTTATTTAAAAAACTAGGGGTCTAAACTACTCTACATAACAAGCTCTTTCTAGGAAAAAACACCTCTGCCCAAAAAAATTAACTTACAGTTATTGTTTTTTTTCCCGCCAAAATGTTTTAAAAAATTTTGGCGGGAAAAAAAAACAATAACTGTAAGTTAATTTTTTTGGGCAGAGGTGTTTTTTCCTAGAAAGAGCTTGTTATGTAGAGTAGTTTAGACCCCTAGATTTTTAAATAACGACTTTCTGAATAAGAGTTATGATTTTTTTAAAATGGGTTTCCATAAATTTTGAAGTTCGATATCTCGAATACTAAAAGAAATATCGACATGCGGTTTGCGCCAAAATGCTCAGTTTTTTACCCTCTTTCGAATGAGGTATCACAAGATACGGGTTGCCATTTGAAAAAAAAAAGTTAGGGGCGCCCCCGCCCCCCCGGGAGGGGCGACCAAAATTTTGACCCCCCCAAAAAGTAGTTTTTATTTATCTAGAAACATTCCCAAAGTTTGGTTTTTTTATCTGCGTAAATAAAGAAATGGCGCAGCCGTTCCGGGACTTACCGGACACCCGGTATAGTCATAGAACTAGAATTTCCTCAACATTTTCAAGAAATATGGTACAAACACTGGAATTCTGGTAATGGAGCTCTTGCAAGGTTTTGCTGTAGACATATGGCCTATCAATTCTGATGTAAAATGCTGCGATTATAACGATGGTACCATCATTAAACAAAAGTCCAAAACTCACTCCTTGCAGAGGAAACTTAACTTGAAATTTCGGGAGACCACCCTTGCATGTATGCACCAACCTTTAATTCGAACCCCAAACAAAAGAACAGGAAATGAAATTAAGTGCCACCTTCCTCGTTTAGGCAAAGTAGAATTTTTCTGTAGTTATTACCTTGCTCCTAGTGACAAAATGTGTATAAATGGACTTTTAATTCCTTCAAATTTACTTTTTGAAAGGAAACTCATTAATTTCATAGTTCAAGTTTGAAGGTTACGTCCTTTTTGTTTGAGGTCTGAATCCGAGGTTGGGAGCATACATGCAAGGATGGTCACCCGAAATTTCAAGTTAAGTTTTCTCTGCGAGGAGCGAGTTTTAGACTTTTTTAATGGTCTCATCGTTATTTTCGCAGCATTTTACATTGGAATTGATACTACATGTGCCTACTGCAAAACCGTGCACAATCTATATTGTGTACTATCCCTTACAAAGGTTCACATATTGTCATGCCTGTGGTATAATTTTTTTCAGTACTATAGCCATCCTTTTCTAACACTTGCGATCAAATGTGCTGAGACTATATAGGCTAAGAAAGATAAAGACAAGATGCTGGCTACAATTATGTCCTTAATCATATATACAATGGGGGTGTCTCGTGCTATTTGCCAACCATATTTTTTGCAATTTGAACGTATACACGAAAGTATCGATTTCTCAAAGATTCGACGAATCTCCTGAAGATCGCTTATTTTACGTATATGAGGCCTGCCACACAAATTCATGGACTTTTTTTTTTTATCTCGTGAGTTATTCGTCACAATGAAGCGTTATTGGGCTTATTTAATAGCTATGGTACGTGGTAAAATTACATTGTTTTCACAGAATGTCAATTATTCAAACGGTATAGACGCTACATAATTCCAACAGTGGCGTAGGGTGCGATTTGGCAACGTTGAATTTTGTTTATTTAAATCAACGTAAAAGGTCAAAATCGAGGGTGTTCACCGAACACCCAGGAGTTCGATATTTTCAATGGGTTTAAATGGAGAAAAATCAACGTTGTCAAATCGCACGCTATGCCACTGAATTCCAATTGGAGCAAAGTCAATTCGCGATTTTTTATTATGTCAAATAAATATAGAACGTTGGCTTCAAGAGGACCAGTGTTTATAAGAAAATATGACTTAACCCATTTATGCTCAACATTATTTGAACATTTCAGGTGTTATTTGGTATTTTTCCCAAAAGACACCATCGTAGAGTTGAAAAAAATAGAAAAATGAAAAATATGACATTTTATGGCACAGCTAAATGATATACGTGCTGAAAGATCCCAACATTGGTTTTTGAGAAAAATTGGGATAGACTTACTATAAATTGGTCCACAAAAACACGATAAGTAGATCAGTAACGACCCAATGAACACAAATGGGTTATTAATCATGTTCAACTGGGCTCGAGGATATTCCAAAAAGCGACTATAGTGGCACTATTCATCGGATTGAAATCTGCAAAAGTTTTATATGAAATCACCTTAACCCTTTATGGACCAAGCCCGAAAATACTTGGTTTTCCTCTTCTAGTGTTCCAGTCTTCATTCTGGATTAACGCGAATATCAATGAAAACAATTTCAAGATAAGGTTTCGTCAATGGCGCCTTCAATTCGTCGTATAGGCAATTTCAACTCCCCCGAGTACGAATAGTTAACTATACCTTCCCTATATAAACGGAAGAGTGGAGTTCCTATGAACTAACCTGGTCCTTAGAGGGTTAAAGACTCTTATTCGTTATCGCATACATGTGTGTGCGTTGTATCGATGGATGGTGCATTGGTGACGTGAAAACGACGACCCGGCGCGACGCTAGCTGTGAGTATCGGGGGTAGCGCGAACGCGGTGGAAACCGTTTCTCAAGCATTAAGGAAAGTTAAACAAAGAAATCTCATCGAAGCGAGCATCGCCTCGCATCAGGATGGAATTTGTTTAAGGAATTTTCAGAGTAGCAATGATGGGGGGACAGGTGAAGAAGGGGAGGGAAGTGGGGATGGGGGAGGGTAAATCAGTTACGTCGTTATTTTATGTTACGCAAGGAGATTGCGCTTTTCAATTTGTTTCGAAAACTTTTGCATGAGCGCGCGTCTGCCGAGTGGCACAGAGCAGCGCGACCGACGCTACGCACAGTGAATATATAGGAAATGGAATAGAATTTTTCGGACGTAATTTTACGAATAAAAATTAAGCTTAGGAATAATAAATCGTAACCGAAGCATCAAAACTGTACCAAAAACGTAAGGTCTTACACAATTTCGCCCTTCGATAAAACGGTCAGATTGGATTCATCGTTCTTTTGCAGCTTTCCCGGAAAAAATCTGTTTAACCACGCAGTAAAACCTCCCGTAATACTTCCATTTACGTAAAAAAGATGATCCCACTTATTCCGTTTTACGCCAGTTTTACCACCGAGAAAACTTGCGTAAAAACTTACGATCTTGGACCATTTTTGCTACTTGGGAATATAGATTCCTCTTCTTCTACCGTATCTAATATGGATACAGGAATACAAAAATTATATTAAAATTCTAATCCAATATTCAGTCACAGGAAAGAGAGATAGAGAGAGAGATAGAGAGAGAGAGAGAAAGAGAGAGAGAGAGAAAGAGAGAGAGAGAGAGCGGGGGGGTGAGAGAGAGGGGGTGAGAGAGAGGGAGGGGGAGCGAGAGGGAGAGAGAGAGAGAGATAGAGAAAGTAAGAGGGAGAGAGAGTGAGAGAGAGGGAGTAAGGGAGAAGAATAGCTTAAAATCATGTAAAACCATTCATTGTAGAGCTTCATAACATGAGTGGAATAACGTGATTTTCGCTCGAAACATTAATGCTCAACACTTTTATACATCCGGAAAAATTAATGTTCCGATAAAGTGTGCGGTGCTGCCAGGCGGGAACGGGGATAGGAAGGGCCTGATCAGAGCGTCTCAGTGAGGGTTTGTCAGTGCTGGTGGTCGATGTGTTAGTGATAGTACTTTTTATAGGGACACGGCAATATGGCTGAGATGGGTTGGGAAGAAAAGGAGGAAGAGTTGCCAAATTTGGCTAAAAAAAACACTTTCAATCACAGGGGAAATTTAGGTCTTTTTCGCCAAATTTGGCAACACCATATGGGGTGAGGAGAACCAAGAACGCAGTACAATAGGGTTCCGTGCACTGAAGAAACTGCGATTGTAAGATTTACAATAACTTGGTTTAAATTTTCGACAGTCTACGACGACATGTGAACCAATGTAAAGGATAGCGCAATTATCAGAATTCTAGTGTTTGGACCACAGCTCTTGACATTCTCTGAAAAATTCTAGCTCTCTTACAGTGGCGTCGTATGAAATTCGGCAACGCAGAATTTTGTCCATTTGATCGCATGTAAAATATTGATTCGAGGGAGTGCACTGTGCACCCCCAATGTTTCGATCTTTTTCATGGGTTTTAATGGACTATATACAACGTTGCTAGGTAGCACGAGACGCCACTATAGTTCTCTAACCATATTCTGGTATTAATACTGGTATTTTCTAGTCATAGTACTAGACTTTCTGTGCCTCACATATTGTTGTGCTTCTGGTAATATCACTATAGAATTCACCAATTATTTTTTTCAGTGCGTTGGAGGCTGAAATACCTGAAAACTGCAACTTTTTTTAAAAGCTGGTCGTTAAATTGAAGAACGAAAATTTCTACGAGGATACTTTCTTTTGAAAGTCATAGTATACCCAACCAAGCAATGACGAGAAAGAAATAAAAAATACCCATGCGCGAGCAACCTCGTACATACGTACCTTTCCTGCAGCAAACTTTCCTTTATAGTTGCCTCAGTCCAAATCCGTAATGGTTATTAGTCGATCGGAAACTTTTCTCTTGAAAATTCATTTCATTATTTTAAAGTGTACCCATCCCCCA
>VMOF01000379.1:45479507-45518791 GCA_011764245.1 Trialeurodes vaporariorum
TTTTTCACCAATTTTTGGCCAATTTTTTTTCACCAATTTGTGGCTACTTTTTCTTCGATCCTGGACCATAGAGCTACGTGGCAAGTGATAACAAATAAAACGGAACATAGTAGACTAGTGTTTCAAAACAGAATAAACCGATGAGATAAAAAAAAAAAAAAAAAAAAAAAAAAAAAATACAACAAAAATTGAAAATGGTAAGAGAAGAGGAGGGAGGAGGTGTGCGGTGATGAGGGGACGGAGTGAGGAGGGGTGGAGGGGGGAGGGGTGGAGGGGGGAGGGGTGGAGGGGTTGTGGGGGAGGGGAAGATGGGAGGAGGGGAAGACTCACAGCCCAATATGATCCGACCCAACCCGTCGAAATATCGGTGTACGATATTTCAGGATGAGGCGGGGAAAAAATAGCAGGACATGAAAGGAGGGGGTATTGGTCATTAACCTTTTTATTGTCCTATGAGATAATATAAAGACTTTACCTGGGCGCAACGTGACGCGATGCGATGCCCTATGGCTCGTCTATCCTGAAGCGGAGCATCGAAAACGCGAACCTCGACATAGCGGGTAGCGGATAGCAAGTCACTATTCGAAGGGGCAGGGCACAGTGGACCGAAAAATGGATTTTTCCGGACAAGATAAGTTTATGTTTTCCATTTCAAAAACCATTTTTCTATTGGATATCTTGTTTAAGAAAAGCATGTAATCTGTATTGGGTTCAGGACAGCTCGTTCAAAATTTTAATGATCCTACCCATGTTTTGGCCTTTTAATAATACAATCAAACAATTTTTAAAACGTACAAACGGAATCATGCCCAAAAAAAAAGTGTACGTCCAAAGTAAAAATTAGACTTAAACATTTTTTGTCCAAAAATTAATTTTCATTCGATATCATTCAGTTGAGAGATTTCAATTTCAGAATTTTCAATAATTTTTTTCAAGTATCTTCACGTATTGATTTCAGGACAGTTTGTTTAAAATGTTAATGACCTTGTACATAATTTGTCCATTTATTAATATAAAGTCAAAAAACTTTTATAACGTCCGAACGGAGTTATGTCCAAAAAAGGAGTATTTGTCCAGAGTAAAAAGTGGATCTCAATATGTTTTGTACATAAATGAATTATCATTCGATCACTCGGTTGAAAGATCAAAGTTTCGACATTTTCAAAAAAATAATTCCAAGTAAAACAAATGAAAATACGATAGCAAGCATCTATTTTTTAAGAAAGGAGACAGTTATTTTGGAGGAAATTGAACGAACTCTCCATAAAATCACTTTCAAATGTTATACATGAGATTTGGATTTTTAACAATAGTTTACAAAATTTATCAACAGGTCAATACATTTCTTGACAAAAACTGAATGGTCTACATAAATAGACCAATAAAAATTGGACAACATGACTTTGAGTGTAAAGCACAGGACAGACGGTCCAGGAAACCAACTTATTTTAAGCTGTCTAACCGCTGATCGACAGTCTTTTCTTTGGAATTTTGTCTTGCATTGTCAAAAGTCTTCATTTTTTGATCGCAAAATAATGTCTGGACAATTTCACATTTCGATCCAGTGTGCCTTAGGGACTGGGAGGCGGGGAGGCCGGGTCACCGGGGGAAGGATGGGTTGTCAGTCTTAAATACATCCGGACTGTATCTCGGAATTCGACTCTGTTTGCTACTTCTGCGTCTCACCTAACCCCCCCCCCCCCTCCATCGCGCCTTTCCCTCCCCCACCCTTCATATCTGCCCCCACCCTTCATATCTGCCCCCACCCCCGCTCCAACTCTTTCAGATAGACTCCCTCTGTGTCTGTATGTACATCTATGCAGAGTTCTTCTGGTACAACTCCTGGTGAGGACAATTTAATTGCAATGTTTTCCCTAGCGACGCACCGTGGGACGATCTAAAATATTATTTGGGCATTATTTTACTGTATCACAATAACCCTTTTTCAGGCATTTCAAACTATTTGAGTTAAGTAATAAAATACACAAGCTTGGATGTTTGCTTAGTTAATTAAATTTAACAACGTAAGTTAACCTAAATAAACCCATTTGCAATCTTTTTTTTTTTTTTTTTTTTTTTTTTTTTTTTTTTTTTATTATTATTATTAACACCATGAAAAGCCTTCTATAGATCAATCATTTACGTTTGTATTCAACTGATAATTAACCCTTTCGATACCATACGCCCGATTGCATCCGTTTCAGTGGCGTAGTATGCACTTTGGTAACGTTGCAGTTCGTCCATTTAAACCCATTAAAAAGATCGAACTGTTGGGTGTTCGGTGAACACCTTCGCATTCGACCTCTTCCATGAGTTTAAATGGACACAATACACATTGTTGCCGAATTGCACGCTACGCCACTGATTTGTTTTCGTGACTCAGTCCGTCTTGATACAATTCCAACGTCCTCATTGATTAAAATAGCGAACCCAAATGGTTGACATTTGCAAAACAGTGCTTCACCGAGCGCCTTCAAATAGATGGTTAGGCAAAACCAACACCGAGAAGTATGAATAATTAACTATCCACTAATTTCAGCGTGATGTGATTGATTTCTCGTCGTAACCTGATAGTCGCAAAAGGGTTAAAAATGTCTATTAGTGACGCTACCCAGGTAGCATTTATAGAAGTTTGAACATAAAAACTATTTTTTAGTAGTGAAAAATAAGTATTTGGTTTTTGCTATTTTATTGATAGAACTAGAAAAGAATTACTAGACAACAACAAAACACTTAATTTTTATTTTTAAAACATCTATAAATGTATCTATATATAGACTCTCAAAATCATCTATAAAACTAATTCTTTTTCATTACTAGGCCTCGGTTTTATAGGTAAAATTTAGATCCAAACAAATTCTATTTTTGTTAGAAAATACATATTTTAAAAAATGTTGGAAAAGAAAACCACATTTTTGTGAGGATTTCGAGTTCCTCGACAACTTCTGAAGAGCTTCAATATAAATCCTTCTAAAAAAATGCTTTTTTATTGAGGTTTAAACTTCTGTGAACGCTATCTGATGGGTATTGGTCAAGCATTAGAAGACTTGTCAACTATTGTGATTGTAACCATCGTAATAGTTTTTCAGTTAGAAATATAGCTTCAAACAAGTGGCTGTTTAAAACGAGCAATTTAACTGTTTGATTATGGTTACGACAGCGACAATGAAATCTCACAATTTTAGAACAATGGTGTTGCTGTTGCTTATAGGCAGAGTTTTAGGATTGGTTTGACGGGAAATTAAATCCACTCCGCTGGATTGATCAACGAGCAGCAACATCATATGTTTAGCTCTTTTCAAAAATTGAGACAACCCCATGGACGCTGGACTGTTTGTTTGCCTCTCATCCCTTAACCTTAAATAAAAAATTGTGACTATGACTCAATGGGGTGGTTGCGAGGGTCTTAAATTTTGCGTTTTTTACGGTGTAGCGAGGCGTGAAATTTTGACAACGATGTACTTTCTCCATTGAAACTCACTGAAAGAATCGAATGCTTCGGTCATCGGCGATTACCAGATATTTCGACCTTTCCAATGTGTTTAAATGGTGAAAAAGAAACGTTGCCAAATTGCACTCCTCGCCACTACTTTTTTTATAAAGAAAATGATAGTAGAGATGATGAGCTGAGAACAATGGTGCCTTTGTTTTTTTCCCAAGTATCCCAGTTTTGGGAATAGTTACGTGTGAGGTTGTAAAAAATCGTGTGCGTAGTGACGTCACTGCATGGAATTCCCATTTAAAACAATGAATTTTGCAGAGACAAATAGAGACGGAGCACTAACGGCTGCAGCAGAGACACGCTAAAAATATGTTCGCGGATTCAACGAAACAACAATCAACGTCACAGGGTGTTGCATGTTGAGCACCCTCCTCTACACTCTACACTTTCCAACCGTCCCCCCTGTATCTACCGAGTGTCACCGGTCAACATGCGCACCATGCGACATCGAAATGTGTTGACTGTTGTTTCACATGTTATTTTATTGAATCTAGAGTCCTTATATATGAAAGAGTCAAGACAAGTGAACAGACGTGAGGAAGAAGAAGGTGTCTGAGGAGCCTGGAGGCGCGCCTCCTTGTTTACATTTTTATCCAACGATCTTCCCGCCAAAGATTACTTATACATGTATTCGTGAGGAAGTAATCTTTGTTCTGTCAACCTAACCTCCAATACACGTTGGATTCACTACCTGTTTTAAAAGTAATGTGTGACTTTTATTCTGTTCAAAAACATTTTCATCAATTTCTAATTCAAATTTCATCAGTACAAGCTAAAAATGCCGAAAGTTTCCTCAAAGCTGGGCAGCAGTGAAGGTGCGGTTCCATGAAGATGTAAACAAGAGGCGTGCCTCCAGGCTTCATAGACCCCCTCTTCTTCTTCTTCTTCTTCTTCTTCTTCTTCACTTTTCAGCGGCCAATCAGAGATGGAACCTCGTATGGCGAGCCTCTTTCATAAATAGGGACTCTAATTGAATCCCTGAAAATTGAGTGTGCTTCAAATCTTCTTTATGTATTTTAGCTTAGTACTCCGTCTCTATTTGTCTCTGGTATTTTGGGCCAAAATCTCATCTTTAGAATAAATGATGGGACTTAATGAGAAAGCAAAGGCATCTTCGTGCTCACACTGAAAAAAAAGAGATGATAATATTACTAGATTCTGGTTAAATTACCAGAAAATTACCAGAATGGCTCACTGTATGTGAACCAGGGACAGTCTGGTAGGATTACCATCCAATTCTAGTTGTGTTTCCACCAGAATTTATTATTAAATAACCATCCTCCAATTTGACTAGTAATTATAGTACATCATAATGCTACGTTACCTCTGGGGAGGGGGAGTTGGAAGTGAAAGGGGCGGTGGAGTAGGGATGGAGGGAGGGGGGGGGGGGTTGGGAAGAATAAAATCGATAAAAATTTTAATTAAAATTTTCGGAGAGTACCGTACATCTGTCCCTCTCAAATTCGAGACAAAGTTTATCGCCCCGACCGGGAATCGAACCCGCGACCTATCAACTCCTAGCCTAGCCTCCTAACCATTACACTGCCCAGACAATTGAGGACTCCCGACGAATTTCAAGTATATAAGTTTGCGGACGTTCATTTTGGAAAATACGGTCGGTTGTAGTCCGATCAGCGTGAAAATTGGTAGTCCCGAGTAAAATTGGTCGAGGAGTCCGATTCTGCTATCCATTTTTCAAATTTCGAAAATCCAAGATGGCGGCGATATGCTTATCATGACTAACTTGCCTACTTTTCAACGGATTTGCACGAAATTTGATACTGGAAGATATTTCCACACGAGGAAGCCAAATCTGCCATCTGTTATTTAAATTTAGAAAATCCAAGATGGCGGCGATATGCATACCATGTCTAATATGCCTAGTTATCAACGGATGTTCATGATATTTGGTATCCGAGGGTATATTTACGTAAGAAAACTGAATCTGCTACCTTTTTTTCAAATGTCAAAAATCCAAAATGGCGGTGATATCCTCATCATGACTAACTTGCTAAGTTTTCAACGGATTTACAAAGAATTTAGCATCCAGTGGTATTTTCACACGAGGAAGTCGAATCGGCCATCTACTGTAGAAAATAAGCAATTATTTCATTCTTTTTTCCCGACTGATTGTAAGTCATGCATCTATGTGTGAAGACACATGTGTATAAAGAAAAACCATACATCAGCATAAAGCTGAGACTTTTCCTACATTCTCTCTCTCTGCTTTTCTATTGCGCTTCTCGCACTAGTCTTCCTTCAGCTACGTATTGTGTAACAAGCCTCGTCTAAAAATTGAAACCATGTTTATAAAATAAATCAAAATATTTCCTCTAAAACTCCGCTTTAGTTGATGAGTCTGATTACTTAATCCAACAGGTTATGGGCCCAGCCCATCAACCAAAAAAACGGAGTTTACATAAAAGGCCGTGTTTCCGAAAGTTTTTTTTGATACGTTGGTGTGATCTCGCGAAAGAAAACTCTTCGTTCGGTGTTTAAAGAAAACGGTGTTCTGTTGTAAAGATGAGTTGGTTTTCTAATTCCTCGGATAACATAACGATTAAGAATGATTTGGATCTGCACGATATAATTTTGTATGTAATAGTGTTTTTAATTATTATTGTGTTAATCGCGTTTTACGGAATACGCAAGTGCCGTAAAATTAATAAACAATTAGTGAACCTAAGTCGTGCATAAAACGGAACGTTAAATAAAATGTTTAATTTTTTATAAAAAAAATATAAATTTAAAAAAAAAAAAAAAAAAAAAAAAAAAAAAAAAAAAAAAAAAAATGTGTATTTAAAAAAGGTGTTTTTCTGTTTAAAAAGGTGAATGCGTGGTAACAGCGCAAATTAAAAAGCATAAAACAAGTTTTTTTGGTGCGTGGTTTTAAAAGCGTGAATCAAAAATTATTAAAATGGCAGAAAGTGCGGAAATTCAGGTGTTTAACATCGAAAAATTAAAAAACAAAACCAATTTCGAGGTGTGGAAATTTGAGGCCACGATATTACTCGAAGAAAAAGGTCTGTTTGATATGGTCTCGGGCAGAAAACAGAAACCCGTGGATGACAAGTCTAAAGAGTTTGTCGAATGGGCGAAACGAGATGCTCAAGCCAAAAGGATAATCCTGACAACTCTCGATAGAAGTCTTCTCACACATGTAATGTCCTGTAATTCGGCGCAGGAAATGTTCTCAAAATTGAGTGAGGTCTTCGGTAGAAGCAATGGGGAACTAAAGTGCGTGTTAATGCGCGAATTCTTCGAAGCCAAATTTGAAAAGGTGTGTTCCACTTATGAAAAATGTAAGTAGAATTGAAAATATATTTCATCAATTAAAAGCCATTGACAAAACTATGGATGAAGAGATGCTGATGACAAAAATTCTTAGCATTTTGCCGGAACGATTGCACATTTTTTCAACGGCGTGGGAACTGTCCACCAAAGCAGATAAAACCTATCAAAATCTACTGTCAAAATTGATGGCAGAGGATGATAGATACAAAAGTCCAAAAGAGGAAGGCGTTGCCTTCTCTGCAAGCACCAAGACACAAGCAAAGTGTTTCAAATGTCAAGAGGTTGGTCACTATAAAAAGGACTGCAAAAAGAATATGGCAGTAAAGTGTGCGACTTGTAACAAATTTGGGCACCTGACCAAAAACTGTCGAAGCAATCAGAAAAAATGCAAGATCTGTAAGAAAACAAATCATACAGAAGAAACTTGTTTTTTCCGAGATAAGAATCAAGAAACCAAAAACGGTGGTTCATCAAGCAAAGTGTCTTTTTTGATGGAACCAAAATCAGAAAAGAACGACTCAAAAGTTGAATGGGTGATTGACTCAGGGTCAACTCAACATATAACCAATGATATCAATTGCTTACAAAATATCAATGATCAAAGATGCAGTGTAGGTGTGGCCAAAAAGGGTAACGAACTCGAAATTACTAATGCAGGTGACATCGAAGGAGAAAACTTTGTTTTGAAAAATGTCTTGTTTTCTGAACAACTGAGCAGAAACCTACTGTCTGTGAATGCTGTGGTCCAAAGTGGTGGAATAGTGATTTTTGACAAGCAAGGAGTCTCCATTCAAAAGGACGGAGAAATTATCATCAAAGGAACTCGTCAAGAAAATGGACTGTTCGTGACACACTTAGGATTGCAAGAAAAAACTTCGTTCATGATAGCGTGTAAAAAACCTAATTGGCATAAAAGATTAGGTCACTTGGGTATCGACAACCTCGTTTTACTTAAATCCATTTCGGAGGGGATGGATTTGGAAAGTGATATAAAATCAAAAAGTGATGTAAAATTAAAAGGTGATGTAAATATAACTAAAAATAATTGTGATGTGTGCTTAACGACAAAATTTACTAAAAAACCGTTTAAAAATTCGCGAGATAAAGCGGGCCGACCCCTTGAAATTTTGCATACGGATCTTTGCGGACCAATAGATCCACCGACATATGATAACAAAAATTATTTTTTGACTGTAACGGACGATTATACAGGATTTACAATGACCGAATTATTATCGCGTAAAAGTGAGGCAAGCGAAGCCCTAAAGTGTTTTGTGTTGCAAATGGAAACCAAATTAAACGCGAAAGTGGAAAAAATTCGGAGTGATCGTGGAGGCGAATTTACCGGAAACGATTTCATAAGCTGGGTTAAACAAAGAGGAACTCAAATGGACTTTTCACCTCCTCATACGCCCCAGTTAAATGGAACCGCGGAAAGAAAAAACCGTACTATTATGGACCGGGCGCGAGCTCTTATCGCGGAGTGCGGACTTAAAAAGTTTATGTGGGGGGAAGCAGTACTGACTGCAACATACCTTATCAATCGTAGCCCAAAAAGAGGTATGAATAAAACGCCCTACGAAAACTGGTTTGCGAAACCTCCAAATCTCAAAAATATTCGTGTGTTCGGAAGCATCGCATATGCAAAAAATACGGGATTTCTTAAAAAGCTCGAAAACAGAGCCAATAAATACATATTTGTGGGTTACGCGCCACATGCGTATAGACTTTACGACCCTGTTAAACGGAAAATAGTCATATCGCGCGAAGTCGAGGTAATCGAAGAAAATTACGAATACGAAGATTCGATGAAAGAAAACGACGTAACACGTGTGCGAATTGTATCGGATCAACGCGAACAGGACGAAGACAATCAACTGGATGTGAGCATTGCTGATTCAACAGAATCGTCACTCGAACTCGAGACAAGTGATCTGAATGACGAAGACTGGCACCCGACAGAGGGGGATGAGGGGAGCGACACGGAGACAGAAGCTAACAGAACCATCATTTCTACAGAACAAAAGCGATATCCTGAGAGAGAAAGACAGAATGCAAAACGGTATCCAGATCACGAGGTGCTGCTAGCACAAGCGCAAGGAGAGCCAACCAGCGTTGCCGAAGCGATGCAATCAACTGACCGCGACAAATGGCGTGAGGCTATGGTAAATGAATTTGATTCTCTGATTAAAAATAAAACGTGGACTTTAATTGAGCCACCTGAAAATAAGAAATCAATCGTTAAATCTAAATGGGTTTTCAAAATTAAGCAAGGCGTAAATGGTGAAATCGATCGCTACAAAGCTCGATTAGTTGCGAAGGGCTTTACCCAATTAAGGGAGTTAATTATTTTGAAACTTTCTCGCCTGTCGTTAGATTTTCTACGATTCGGTTTTTAATAGCTATTGCAGTAAAATTAAAATTAAAGATTGAACATCTAGATGTAGAAACAGCCTTTTTAAATGGGGAGCTACAAGAAACTGTGTTTATGGCTCAACCTGAAGGTTTCATTAAAAAGGGAGAGGAAAATAAAGTTTGCCATCTACAAAAAGCTATTTATGGTTTGAAACAGGCGTCGGTAACCTGGAACCAAACCATAGAAAAAAGTTTGGTAAAATTAGGGTTTATAAAATCTTTACATGAGGCATGTATTTTTTACAAAATTGAAAAAGAGACAATCATCATAATTGCAATTTATGTTGATGATTATTTATTGTTCTCTAACGATGAGAAAGAAAAGGAACGAATAAAAGCCAGCTTAATGCAAGAATACAAAATGAAAGATTTGGGAGAACTCGAATATTGCCTTGGAATAAATTTCCAACGGAATAAAAACAACGGTAAAATTTCATTGAATCAAAAGCAGTATATCTTAAAAGATATAATGACCAAAGCATTGCCGAAATTGAAACACAACTTTTGTGTCTCTAACTTTGTCAATACAGGTGAACAAAATGATAAAATAATGTTTGTTCTTACGTTTATTTTTAGCTTTAAGAAAAAATTTGTAAAGACGAGGTTAGGAGTCATCGTAAGTGACAATTAGTATTAAGTTTACAGGTACGTAAAATTAAATTCCAGGTGTGGAAATTAACGTCAAAATTTATAAAAAAAAACAAAAAAAAAAAACAAAAAAAAAATTCAAAGGAAGAACATAAAAACCAACTATAGAAAAAAGAGATTAAAAAATTGAGTGGGGGTGTAGAAAATAAGCAATTATTTCATTCTTTTTTCCCGACTGATTGTAAGTCATGCATCTATGTGTGAAGACACATGTGTATAAAGAAAAACCATACATCAGCATAAAGCTGAGACTTTTCCTACATTCTCTCTCTCTGCTTTTCTATTGCGCTTCTCGCACTAGTCTTCCTTCAGCTACGTATTGTGTAACAAGCCTCGTCTAAAAATTGAAACCATGTTTATAAAATAAATCAAAATATTTCCTCTAAAACTCCGCTTTAGTTGATGAGTCTGATTACTTAATCCAACATCTACTATTTAAATTTTGAAAATCAAAGATGGCGGCGATGTGCTTATCACGTCTAACTTGCCTGGATTTCAACGGATTCACATGAAATTTGGTTTCCGGAGGAGTTTTCTCGCGAGAAACCCGAATCTGCATCCATTTTTCAAAATTCAAAATCCAATATGGCGGTGATATGCATATAATCGCAGCGTCACTTCATATTGTCCAAATTTAACAAACTTGGGGTAAAAAAATAATCTACACAGCAAGCACTTTACGATGGGCTTGGCGCCGATACCCGAAACTGGGGTTCAAAATCATCCAAAATTTTCGAATTTTTTATTAGGCCTAAAAGTCAAATTTAAATCAAATTTTGGGTATCGGCGCCAAGCCCATCGCACAGAGTGCTTACGGTGTAGATTATTTTCTACCCAAAGTTCGTTCGTTCAATTTGGACAATTTTAAGTGATGCTGCGACTATATGCATATCGCCGCCATAATGGATTTTGAATTTTGAAAAATGGACGCAGATTCGGGTTTCTAGCGTAAAAATACCCCCGGCAACCAAATTTCATGTAAATCCGTTGAAAACTTAGCAAGTTAATCATGATAAGGATATCACCGCCATTTTGGATTTTTGACACTTGAGAAAAAGGTAGCAGATTCAGTTTTCTTACGTAAACATACCCTCGGATACCAAATATCATGAAAATCCGTTGATAACTAGGCATATTAAATATGATTTGCATATCGCCGCCATCTTGGATTTTTTATAAATTTAAATAAAATATGGCAGATTCGGCTTCCTTGCGTGAAAATATCTCCCAGTATCAAATTTCGTGCGAATCCGTCGAATAGTAGGCAAGTTAGTTGTGATAAGCATATCGCCGCCATCTTGGATTTACGAAATTTGAAAAATAAATGCAGATTTGGTTTTCTCGCGTGAATACACTTCTGATAACCAAATTTCATGTAAATCCGTTGAAAACTTGGCAAGTTGGACGTGATATGCACATCGCCGCCATCTTTGATTTTCAAAATTTAAATAAATAGTAGATGGCAGATTCGGTTTCCTCGAGTGAAAATATCTCCGAGTATCAAGTTTGGTGCAAATCCGTTGAAAACTGGGATAAGCATATCGCCGCCATCTTGGACTTTCGGAATTTGAAGTACTTCTCTCGTACGATACGGCATCATTTTATGGTGGTACGATGTATAGTACAAAAATTATTCGGTGTTTTGAATTTGTGGCACGGATAGTAGCTTTATGACTCGGATCATAGTCATTCTGGTATTAAAGTTAGCTTTCTGGTAATATCATTACGTGCAGTTTGTTAACTGAATATGTGATAATATTATTATCCTAGGCTTGTTATTGAATCACTCATCTAATTATTTAACCAAACTGAGGAGCTACCATCCATTCTGGTAAATGACTATCAGAACTTCTGGTAATATGACAGGAGCTACAGCAATATTACTACGCTTTACCACTGTAACACGATAATTCTGGTTATATTACCAGAAATCGGTCCATTACGCTGGATGGTAATATTACATTCGGTTTTTTTTTTTTCAGTGCAGCTCATCAAGTACTTTTATTTTCTTTATAAAAAACATAACATTTCAGACCATTGGCGGATCCAGCAATCTGACAACGGTGTATTCTCCCCATTTGTTTGCATGAGAAATAATCGATTTTTCACGGGGCTGCAACCCCTCCAAGAATCGATTGTTAATCATACATTCAAATGAGAGGAATGCGCCTATGTTTCAGACCCTCCGCAACTGCCCCATTACATTCTACCCTTAATGGTTAGTGGTTACAGCCTGTTGGGGTCTTTCAACTGATTGTAAGATCCACAAATGACCACGTATTTGAGTCACTTTGGAGCCATTATTTTTGTCACTCGATATCCAAAAAGTAAATGATAAAATAATCAAGGCTTTAAAGGTAAGAGGGTAAAAAAAAGGTAAAGGGGGGTTAAAAGGTTTTAAGGTTATAAGGTAGAAATTACTAGGCAACGGGAGTAAAGTCAGCCACACCAGCAAAATGGCATTTATGCAACACAGGTAACGCTTTGTTCGACTATTGACTCGCCTTGGATTTTTGCCTAGGCGACATTTTGCAGGCGTAACTGCCTGTTCGTATCGATTAGACTTCAAAAGCAAATTCAAAATTATTCCATCGCCAAATCTTAGGGACGTTGTGAATTTCTGGGTGGACGCGAAAGAGTGCGCTGGGGGGTTTGTCAAAACATTGACAGTTATCCGACAAGGGTGAGCGCAAGTCTCGGATTATATTTGTTTCCTCAGAAGTTAGCTGTAGAGCTGAAATTGTCACGTTGCTCATTTGTTTTTGTGTCACCATCTGTCATCTTCCGTCTTTTCTCCAATGGAGTATGAAACACAGTATTTGATTAGGAAGACCGAACTCTTAGGCTTTGAAAACTAGTATAGTTTCATTTTAAAAGATCTGCAAGTCCAGCCAGGCCTTTTGCAAACTTTTGCTCTGAGGAAATGAACCTTTCATTCAAAGATATTCAAAAATTATCGGACATTCTGCACCAGTAGACCAAACTTTCCCGTAATCCACAATTTATTTCGTCCATTTTTGCGTCCATGGGATTTTATTTTAGTGCTGTCCAGTTTTCTGGACGCTATGCACTAATGGACTAATGGGCTAAGTGATAGAAGCGTCATTGCCACGCAAGAATTAGTATGACCATTGAACGCCATTTGGGATTTTTACGAACTGCAGACATTTATGCTAACTGACTCTCCTTTTGGTTTAGACATTTGCTAACAAATTCTCATCCTCGATGACGGGTTATTAGGATAAAGTTTACAAAAAATTATCCTGAAACCTCTTCTCATTGCATGATAAAAACAAATGCTTTTGAGTTGGGCAAACTCATCACCTGAGGTAAAAAAGCCAAATTAAAAAAAAAAAAAGCTCTCAAAAGCATTTGTTTATACCATGTAGCCGAAGTATGTTGTTTCTCTTATTGCATGATAAAGATAAGTGAGAAAGCATATCGCAGCCAATGAAACCGAAATTTGGGCAAAATATTAGGATATGTTTGAGAATTTTATCATAATGATGGAACGTCCATACCTAGACTAATATTCAGCCAGAATTTTGGTGCTCGATTTTTTCATCGATCTAGAATCAATATTGTTGAGAAAACATATCATGCTTCATATAATTATTACTCCATGAGCAGGAAGGAGAAAGTCTGCGTCTGTGAACGCAAGAAATTTCGCTCAACGAGAGTTGGTTACACCGTTGGTCAAACCAGAAAGGTCAAAATGTTGTTTGTCTTCGCAGAGCTACCTATCCACCAAACGCGAGGATAGAAAAAATAAGAGCCACGGGTAGCAAATGTTTTCATTTAAAGAGGCGATCTCAGATCCTTTGAAAAGAGATCCGCTTGAAATAATACCAATTCTCTCTCGTAGCTGATATACAGCGGGGAAAAGCTATATAGGTATCGATTCGCAAAGGGGGGACAGGTGGAGGGGAGGGGAGGGGAGGGGAAGACGCAGCTGTAGTTCAACCTCCTAACGTAAAAGTTAATTGAAAACAGTTTTATTCTACCCCCTCTCTCGGATTTTTTTTTTTTTTTTTTTTTTTTTTTTTTGAAAAATTTATCATGTCAATAGAGGCGATTAATTATTTTCTCAAGTTTGGGTTCGCTCTGCGCCCGTATATAGTGAACTTTCTGGATAGGAATCATTTTAAAACAACCCCATCGACTAAAGTTCATAATACTGAATAATTTATGGCCTCAAGCTAGTTGGGTGTTCGAGTATGCTACATCAAAGTTTTTAAGCTGTCGAACTTTCCGGTTAGTATTCCCGTTCTCCGGTTCACCCCTTCCTCTTATGCTGTTTAGAATTCTGTAAAAACTGAAACGCACATTATATACAATGACAAGAAAATCTCCATCGAATACGAATTATTGTTTTTTTCCAATCATTATCAAGCTTCTCTTATTATTTTCTTTCACTTTCTTCGTAAGAATTTGTAAAGTCATTAAAAGAGGAACAGCGGCGAAGAAGTACTGCAGTGCTGATTGGAGCAACGAGCTATATATGTATTTATCTATTAAGATTTAAGTTGGCTAGTAGATATGTAATTGATGATGAAAATAATAAGCTGAACAGCCATAACACTCGTAACTATCATTTTTCACAGGATTTTTTGTGCATGATATATGTATTAAGATTTAAGTTGGCTAGTAGATATATAATTGATGATGAAAACAATAAGCTGAACAGCCATAACACTCGTAACTATCATTTTTCACAGGATTTTTTTTACAAAATCCTGTGAAAAATGATAGTTACGAGTGTTATATGACTGTTCAGCTTATTGTTTTCATCATCAATTATGTATTTATCTAGAGTGGCAGTTCAAAAGGTAACCTGCGTAACCACCATGGAGGATTTTTAGGTTAGGTTTAAGGTGTAGTTTTTGTCTATTTATACCAATTGTATTTTAGCGCAACGTGCAGTAGCGTACACGCCATTTTGTCGGCATTTGTTTTGGTGCATTTGTCTTTCTCTCTCTTTTCCCATTTGAACACATGAGTAGGAAAAAGACAGAGATAGGGTCTCGAACAACCGAACGTGTCTTCAGCCCCTATCTCTTTCCTTTTCTAGTACAAACACTCAAACATGAAAAGAGCGAGAGAGACTAATTCCTGCGTACAAAATCGGATGCAATAGACATCTCTCTCTCTCTCTTTTCCATTTGAACAGATGAGTAGGAAAAAGACAGAAAAATGGGCTCGAACGACCGAACGGCGAACGTGTCTTCACTCTTCAGCCCCTAGCTATCTTTTTCCTTTTCTAGTACATACACTCTAACGAGAAAAGAGCGAGAGAGACTGATTCCGGCGTATACGCCATGGCAACGTGCATAGTGGGTCGAAACATGTTCAAGCCTCTATCCGTTGCATCAAAATACATGGGAATAACTGGACACACCTTAAACCTAACCTAAAAATCCTCCACGGCGCAGTTACGCAGGTTTTCTTTTAAACTGTGAAAAGAGGCAGTGAGATGTGGATCCAGAGACGTGTGTCTTTCTCTTTAGAGCTCTCTGACCAAGAATTCCTCCAAGAATGGGGAAGAAATGGGTAAAATTGATAACATATAGGGGAAGATTGGAATATTTCAAATGTAGCTGCGTGTGAATTTTGATTATAATTTGCAAACAAATTTGGCAACTAGCCTCCTGTAAATTAGTCTCTTAAGGATAGGTCTGGGGGTCTCCTCCTGAATATTACAGGGGGGTCTAGGGGTCTCCCATAGAGTATGAAAGGGGGTCTGGGGTCCCACCTCCCAGATTAACCCTTGTGAGCCTAAGGGGGGGGTAGATTTGTACCCCAGGCCAGTTTTTTTGACGCCATTTTGTCAAAACTGCTCAAAATTTTTTGGGACTTCATGACATTTTAAGTTAGGATACTTACAACACGTCCACCAAATTTCATTAATTTTTATGAATTTTTGTCGATATTATAGAAATTTAAAGTGTTGGGGTACAAATATACCCCCCCCCCTTCGTCCTGCCAGTTTTGAGTTTGGAACCATCTATTACAGTGAATTTTACGGAAATTTTATGTAGATTAAGAATATTAAGTCAGATCATTGAAAAAAAAAATTGGAAATTTATCAAAAATGGAAAAATAAGATGGTACCTCATTTCATTTTTTCCATTTTTTTTATTTTGACATTTTCTTTAAAAGTAGGTGTAAATTTGGCAACATAGCAAAAATTTACTCAAATTTCTCATAAATTACTCTCTTAGGGTACTAAGTACATAATCCATCCATTAAAGTTTCAAAATTATTGATACTGACTGTGCTGCATGAAAATATCCTTGGGGTACAAAAACACCCCCCCCCCTTAGTCCTTTGTGTTACCGAAATACCTTAGGCTCACAAGGGTTAAGTTAGATGTGAGAAAATGTTCGTTGGGTATTCCCTACAGTGTATTTTTTTTTCGGTTGGCCCATTTTTAAGCGTGCCGTATATATACGGTGCGCTTCTTGTTTTCATTTTCATATCTAATATATAAGTCCAATGCCTTGCTTATGGCAAAACCTTGGCGGGAAAGGTTTGAAAAATTAAAAACGTTTTTTTCTTAAAACTGGTTTCATTAATCGTTAATTTGTTGCTGCAATCCAGGAGGTCTCGGCGTCTATTTTCTTAAAATTGTAAAAGTTTTGGTATTCCTGTTAATTTCAATAAGTTATTAAGCGTCAAAGTCGAATTCCTTCAAACGAGAATTCCATACAGGTCCAGCAACCTAAGTCATTTGTGCCAACCTATGAGTCGAAATTCCAAGGCAGGAGGGGGGTGGAAACATCCTTCACAGAAACCCTCTTTGCCCCTCGCCTTTGGGCTCCACCGGTCTCAAGATTTCTTCACGGTGCATTAAGCGCTCGGTTCTCGCATCGTAAACGTGTCAAAATCGGTTTGACGAGGGTACATCGATAAGAAGCGACGAGGTATTGATGAAGAGCGGGAGGGGTATAGAAAAGAGAGAGGCTCATTCATATCCTTAAGTAGACCTGTTTAGTGATGACGTCACGATCAGAGTTAGTTCCAAACAAATGCTCTATCTCGCTCACTCTCGTGGATTTACCAGATCCAAATTTTCGAACGCAAATTCATGCTAGTTAACCAACAGTTTTCTCAAATTTTATTGCACCATTAGATTCTATTTGCCTTAAAGTATCTTTTCACTGTAACATAATTCCTAAAATATCACAAGCGAATTTACAATCACAGTTATACCGAAAGACGTTCTACGTTTTGTCCTTGTCTTACTCACGGTCTCTTATGGTAGTATCACCGGCATGACACTCAATCATTCTAACTTCTCTTCGTATCGAAGCTATTGTTCGAGGTACAACACATGCCGTGATGGTGCTGATGAGCCTATATCCTAGAATTTTGTGCTCTTAAGAAACTGTGAGTGTGACAAGGACAAAACATAGGACTTTCTTCGATATAACTGTGATTGTGCATCGATGCGCGATGTTTCAAAAAGTTTGTGATAGCGGGCTCATATTTTATCACTGAGAAAAAAGTGGCTGTTAAAACTGTAAGAATAGAATCATAGATGATTTCGCCTTATTTCAATCATGAGACCTATCGTTGCTGTAGTCAGCGCGCTTAAATCTACACGAATTCTGATTGTCTCTATGGAATTTCGATTATTTCTATGGGAAATAAAGCGCAGGAATATATATCCAATCGGAAAATTTTTTGAAACAATCGGAAATTCTTATAAGGGACGTGGAACCCAATGGTGTGATAAACACAACGTGTAAAGAACGTGTTGTTTACTAGCACTTGTATTTGAAAATTTGGACTGTGTTTCGTATGGGAAAACCCACGAGAGCGAGTGAGACGGAGCCTTTGTTTGGAACCAATTTTTTTCATGACGTCACACTAAACAGGTCTTTGCATCGAAACATTTGAAATTCTGGGGGATCGGCAAATTGAAAGCCCCTCAATGAGCGTCGATGGAATCAAGGGATTTTTGAGGAGATTTTTGGCGTTTTGTTGAAAAATAGGTGTTTAAAATCCAGAACACAGGGAGCCAGAGGGGTAAAATTCGCATTAATTGCTCTAAAAAGTGAGAGGGGCTGTCACGTGTCTTCCACCCCTGGACAGCTTCCTCGCTGCGGCTATGGAATTGACTCTGGAATAACTTATTTACCTATCCTAAAAAGTTCGTTGCGTGTACAAAATTTTTCACTGGAAGCTTCTTCAAATTTTGGAAACTATAGGTCCATATGGAACTTTGCTTTTCCAACACGAAAAATGAATCGACCGACGGCAACAGAAAAAAAAAGAAATAATATGACAATGCGTTATAGTGAATAATGGCATAGTTTTAACTGTAAACTTTCGATACTTTTCAAGAAAATAAATGGGGAGAGGGGGAATTAAAATCCACAAACCTCTTAAACCTCCACACCTACTAATCTATACCCCTAGAATGCTTGATGTGTAAAGGGCACTTGAAATGGTTAGTTCTGTATATTAAAGGATTATTGTTTCATGAATTCGCAAGTGTTCCATTTATGCATATTACGTATCTACATCGTGACAATTGCAACAAATGCTGACAGCACCTAAAACGGAAAAAAATATAAAAAAACTGTTTATTATTTAGAATCACGGCTTTTCCGAATATGACCTTTTTGACTTCAAAAGAACGCAACCTCATGTTTGATCCCTGAACAAGCCGTTTAAAAGGTGGAGGGATTTAGAAATATCTATTGTCTATAGTTTATGTGGGTAAAAAAGATCGAGCCTTATCAAATAATTTTCTCTTTTCAGCTTTCAATGGGTTTGTTGCAAACTTTTGCTACAGTGCTATAGAGTTTTGATTCTGATGTAAAATTGTCTGAAAATTAGATTGGCGGCATCGAATAGTCATAAAATCCACTAATAAACCCAAAAAACGCATTATAAAGAAAGCCAAAATTGCAGTCGTAAAGCCGAACAATCTGTGCACGCGCACGGCGAACATCAGAGATAGGTGACCCATTCTCCCCTTTTTCGTTAAGGGGGGGGGGGGAGAGAAAATATCTCTACAGTCAAACTGTGATTTTAAAAATGTGCATGGTCAAGATGTTGTCTTTTGTGAAGGGGGCGGGGGGGGGGAGCAAAATATCAAGAACAGGGTGTTTCAAAACTTGAGTACCAAACTTATGGAGTGTATTTTTGGGGTCAACATACATAATATAAGACTTTATTTTCCTACATGAGTATGTGCTGCAATTGTTTCTCTTCTGAGCTAGAGCCCTCCAAAGTTTTGAAAACAAAAAACAAAAAACAACGCCTTTGACTCATCTCCTTCTAGATTCATCTGATCTAAATTTATTTTTTTCATAATTTCTCACCAAACAAGCTCAATTGGACAGCACTTGTCACAAAAGAACCGAGTGACATTTTTGATAAAATTGAGTTATTGATTGATAGAGCTAGCAATACTGAATCTCGAAGCAACAAGTGCTTCTTCTGTAATAACAACTATTTCCCGTCAAAATTCCAGGTAAAAGTGAGCTGGTGAGCCTCATTGATGTCATTGTCCATATGATGAAATAAAATGAGAACTTGGTTCCTTTGGCTGATTAGGTTAAACCTTAATCCGAGTCACGTAAGGAACCAACTCCGACTTGGTTCCTTTCAGTGGCGGCTCGTGCGATTTGGCAACCATGCTTTTTTACCATTTAAACCTATGCAAAAGTTCGATATCTTGGGGGTGCATTGCACCTCCTGAAGATCGATTGTTTTACATTGGTTTAAAAGGAGGGATTCCACTGTTGCCACATTGCACGAGCCGCCACTGGTTCCTTTTATAGAATTGGGAACGGACTTAAGTCCGGACTAACGGATTTTAAAATAATCAACAGTGTAAACCAACTCTGCCGTTTGGTTTCTCTTAGAGTTTCGTTTTTCGTGATTATGCCAAAAAAAAGAAGAAAGGAACCAAGTCACTTTAAACGCTAAAAATTAAGTACCTTTCCTACATAGTAAATTCCACTTTTCCGGTGTTGAAATGCAAAAACACAAAACGGTAGTTGAATGAAATCAAAACGTAAGTAATTCCAAGTTTTTTGTTTAAATGCTAGCTCTTCAACTTTGGACTCAATTTTTTTCGAGATCAGCTCCATGTTGAATGCTGTCTAATTATTATCATTGCTAGCAAAAGCATTAAAGCTGTTCAGACTTTAGTGGCACGCTTTTCCAACACCTGCGTGTTGGAATTTTCCCTGCTTGTTTTTTTTTTTTTTTTTTTTCCGCCTCACTTGTTTTCCAATTTTTTATCTTGGCACGTGGCAACTGTGAGCCTTTATTGAGCCGGCTGAGAGAAAGGGAACGGGAGCTGGGACCTAGTGGGTCTGAGGGGTGTGGAGGGGTCAGGGGGGAATGGGAGGGGCGGTAGTGACGAGTGAGGTAGAAATTGGAACTTATTGAATTATTCTACGTCGTCTACTCTCTGACGGCGGGCGACGGTGACCTCTCCCACAGTCCCACGTTTGAGCTTCTAGCGGGATGATTTCCCGCTTGCGACACCGCGCGCGCCATGCGTCGTGCCCTGCGTTCCACCTTCCAACGTTCCAGTCGTATCATTCCGATGCCGAACCTGCCAAACCGCTCCATCCACCTGAACATTATCATCACCGTCAAAGGAATGTCCGTCGATTCAAAATGGGTCTGACTTTTTCGTCAAAAAGCGCATTTTTGGACAGAAATTTAGTGTAGAACAACATCCATATAAAGCCGGACTATTTTTTCACGTTCTATTTCCCTGGAGACTAAAGTAACTGGTTTAACCACCGTGCAGCCATTTTCCCTCAACTCCTCAATGGTGCACCCACTTTAGCATGGGCAGCATGGGCAGTATGTTTGTTCTTGGATTGCGAAATGAAACTTTTTCTACCCCCTGTCTGAAAAAAGTCATTAATGCTATGTCTAAACCATTTTTAGAGCAGGGGTTTGCAAAATTTTTTGCGAGTAACTCAGGAACGCTCTCCCTCCCAATGACGTGACGCGCCCGTGTTAGTTGGGTGCACATCCGCGGGGGGCCAGTTACGGGGAATCGTTGATTTCTCTTAATTTTGTGAACCAATATGTTAGAAGTTTGACGAAAGTCCTTCAGTCATGTCTAACTTGCGTATACGAGAACCCTATAATACCGTAAAATTACTTCTAAATGCTCAAATTCGCGATCTAAGGAATCCGACCAATCAGGGAGACGACCGAAATTGCCGCACTGTGGTTTATCCAGTCAGTGTACTAGAGACAAGACCAGTCAGTGGCGCTCTCATCCGGAAAGGAGCTGAACTAAGTAGTTCTAGCACTGCCTTATACTAATACACAGGATGTACATGTCTCGTTGGAGGTCTGCCAACTGCTAAGCCCCCCCCCCCCCCCAGAAAATTTTGAAAACAAAAAACGTTTAGTCATTTGGCCATGTAATTTGGATTAAATAATAAGGAGCAAAAACAAAAAGGTCGTTAAATACAGAATTTGTTTTCCCCCAAAATTTGCCTGGATTGTAAGGGCAAAAGGGTCATTAAAGAGGTCAAAGTTATCCGGGATTAAACGCATGAAAAGAGAAAATAAAAATAAAAAAAAGTCATCAGTTATCAGTTGTTTTCCTGCTCAGCTTCCCCTAAAAAAAAAAAAAAAAAAAAAAAAAAAAAAAAAAAAAAAAAACCTAGTTCCGCCTATGTTCGGTGATTTCAACCTCCTCAAGCATCGTTTAATCTGTAGTATCTGTTGAGTTCGACACAGTTAGTCATGGACAGGGCTGCCGTTTTGCGTATAATCAATGCTATTTTTCTATTCACCGATAATTCCACCTGTTGAGAAAAGATTACAGTTCAGTTCAGTGTATATGACTGTAATGCACGAAGATACTCGCATCTGTGATCTTTCATCAATCGGTGGAAACGCCGTTATTTAATTAAAATATCCGCAAGTTTTTTAAAGTCATCGACGACTCCACCGGTTGAGAAAAGATTACAGATGCGAGTATTTTCGTGCATTACGCAGTCATACACTGAACTGAACTGTATAATCTTTTTTCAACCGGTGGAATCATCGGTGAATAGAAAAATAGCATTGATTATACGCAAAACGGCAGCCCTGGTCATGGAATCGCAGGCATAATTAAGCCTTTCCGAGGACGTGTAGGATTCATAATCGCTGAAAGGTCGCATCAATTGTTTGATTCACAAGTATTAGCCTAAATTTCAGTCGAAAAATGCGCTTTATGTTAAAAATACACATAATCAGAGTTTGTTTGGAGCCGGATGAGGTCTTTGGATGGCAATCGATACGATGCATCGAATCGTCGACGCAGGACTAATAGATCTGCTTGAATCTTAAGTTAAGTCATCAAGAAAAAAGAATATCAACTTCAAATGAACGTGCGTTCAACTAGATTTGGGGGGGGGGGGGGTAGAATTTCGTTCACTCTCCCACTGTGATCCGATGGCAGGCGGCGAGTTACATATTAACTACACAGCTTTCCACCGAGACGAAAAGTGAGCATCAATACCTCTTTTTCCCGACTGCCGGCTGCCAACTCGGTTCATGGGCGGATACAGGGAACTGTCTTTCTCTCTCTCCTTCCATTTGAACTTATGTGTTAGAAAAAGACAGCAGAAGGGGCCATCACGTGACTTTAGCCCCCTCTTCTGTCCTTCTCTAACGCACGTTTTTAAATGGGAGGAGAGAGAGAAAGACAATTCCCTGTATCCGCCCTTGACTCGGTTTCCAATTCGCCGAGGCATTTTCCATCTCGCATAGCCTTACCCGGCGAACCTCGTCCTTGCCTTTGCACCCTTCCCCCCCCCCCCCCCCCCCCTTAACCTCACAAAAACTCACCGTTCTCCCTACGAATCCAATAGTCGATCGCACGCTTGGCTCTCAACGCTGCCATTTCTGATAGGGATTAGACCACGTTTCCGGTCTCTTACACCCCCCCCCCCATAGTCCTTAAATCTGAAACGTAAATTAATTTGTCTTTAAATAGCAACGCCGAGAAAACTGCAATGGGTCTGTTGAGTACTTTTGCTACATCAATATAACTCATTGTTTCTAAAGTAAAATTTGGCGAAAATAACGATGCGCACATTAAAAACTTTCAAATTCCACTCATTAACTCAGAAAATACCTTCCACTTCAAACAACCCGCGCTACACTAGCCACTATATCACCGACTTAAAACTACATAGATGGAACCATCTCGTTTATGTAAACATGAACAGAACTTACACACATTTGAATATTTCGATTAGATGCGTACATTTCTCATATTATTTTGTAATCTTTGATAAACCGAAAAGACCTGACAGCAAATGCAGCCAATAGTTCATGTATTTAGAAGGGAATTCCATCGTTTTGTAGTTACGATGTTGTTTACTTCTGCACGGTGGTTCCGTCTATGTAGTAGTATACCGGTGCAATAGTGTCTAGTGTAGCGCGGGCTGTTTGAAATTGAAGTGATTTCCTGAGTTAATGAGTGGATTTTGAACGTTTTTAATGTGCGCATCATTATTTTCGCCGAATTTTACATAAGAATCAAGGTTCTATATTATTGTAGCAAAAGTATGCAACAGACCCATTTTTGAGAAATATGAGTGGCCTAGCTGCTTCGGTCTTTTCAAGCTAGAGTCCCTATAGATGTTGTTCTAGTTGAGCGATGCAACCCGAACTACACGTTGTCCAAAACTCTCTTTGTCTTGATCCGGTAATCGAGTAATCGATTACCACCCCTATTTGCCCAACTCTGCCTCGAATACAACCTTTCACGCGGGTTTTAACCCTTTCTCAGGAATAGGTATAAACAAATGTACCATATTACGTAACATGGGATTCAATGGAATTTAAATACACATTTCACAAAAAAAAAATTGTGACCCATCAAAATTCTTAGCAGATGATTGTCTTTTTTTGACTGGTCTAAAAAAATCTCAAGAAACTAGAAAGTCAAACATGCGTGAATGAAAGGGTTAAATGTCAAAATGTAACGTCAGTAGATTGCACGTTTTGATTTTGATGATTTTGCACCGCACTTGAAATTCCTTTGATTCAAATTGAGTTAATTCATAGTTAGGGAAACTCGTGCTTGATTACAGGCCGTCAGACCATCGAGCGATGGTATTGATGAATCCTCCATGATCATGATCAAATCTATCGATACTATCGATTGATTATCTATTTTGGCGATTAATCCGGCCCAGATATATGTAGGAAAGGAGTCACACGAAATTTCTTATAAATGTTGAGCAAGTCAGTGACTGAACCTAAAATACTCTACTAAAATCAATTGCTAAGCAAGTTAGTTCAGTGCAGGGTAAGCTTTTGCGGCACCACGCTCCTTTCTAGGCGTTAGTTCTGCATCGTCACGCAAATCCGAGCTGAGTTGAACTAAGTTTAACGTCATTTCGACCCGGCTGTTTACTTCAAAGGCTTTAAACTCGGTGTAAACATAACCTAACTTTTACTTATCGCTCACTGAGATGTGTCACGAACTGGAGTCAGACTCTAATTAGACTGTCCTAACAATTTGCACATTTTCAATCGATGTCTTGGCGGCTTGTGAGCAGTGGCGGCTCGTGCGATTTGGCAACAGTGTTTTTATCCCATTTAAATACATGGAAAACAATCGAAACTCGAGGAGGCTGCCAGCCTCCGCTTGAATCGATTTTTTACCTAAGTTTTAGTGGGAAAAATGCATGGTTGCCAAATCTCACGGGCCGCTACTGCTTGTGAGCAGTATCGAAGCGTGTAGTCTGGCAACGTTGCATTTTTACGATTTAAAGTTTTGAAAAAAGATTGAACCGTTGAGGGATCGAAGATGACCCGCAAGTTCGACCATTTTTATTGGTTCAAATCGAAAAAAAAAATATACGTTTTCCAGGGAGCACGCTTCGCTACTCAATTATAGATTTCAATACTGTGAATACATCTTCATAGACATTATTAAAGGACTATGCGTTTGCGTTTTTGCGTGGAATTAATGATATATTTCAATTCACCGATGATTCCACCGGTTGAAAAAAGATTATAGAATTCAGTCCAGTGTATGTCTGTACTGTACGAAACTACTCTGTGATCTGTAATTTTCTCTCAACCGGTGGAAGCGTTAACTGAACTGAGCTGTGCAATCTTTTCTCAACCGAGGGAATCATCGGTGAGTTGAAAAAATGTCTATAATTATACGCTAAACGGCAGCTCTGAATACTACAGCATTGAAGGAACAATTTCCTCTTTCTACATATTTTCACCAGATAAAAATTGTTCTACATCATTATCTCAAATCGTCGTCTATCTGACAAATCGGCTTTAAATTTAATTATTGCAACTTTTCAGAAGAGTTAAAACAAGATTGATTTGACTTCTTAAAACGACTTACGCCTAATTGGTTTTCGTACTTAAAAACTATGCAGGTTTTGGAATTTTTGATACCCTAAATCGAAAAATCGTCATTTTTATTTACAAAGAAATCAATGAAAAAGTCAAATCCTCTTTTCGACCTACTTCTTGATGCGCCTTTTGAAGAACAAGTAGGCAACCTGCAACAGACGGTAGTTTCGAAGATCTGATTTTATCTAGTTGTGGTTTCAAACTGGACCTCCCGTACGTTCGATGGACGGCAAAATATTAGCATGTAAACTTGTCAAGTAGAAAACCTTAAGCAGCATTTTCCATGATCGTGCGCGGGTCAGCAAATCGATATTCGAACAAAATCCTGTTACCTTCCCAATGTGCGCGCCATGAGAACATTTCCAACTACCAACAGGTGAGCAGAGCGCTTTCTTATCACCCACCTCACCCGAACCCCCCCCCCACCCCATCCCCGGGTCCCTTCGCCTACTATCATCACTCCACCATAATAGTCGCTGGAGCTTTGTACCCCCCACGTCCCTATACACTGCTGCTCTCCTCAGAAAGCCCCCCTCGTCTTCCGTCATCCATCCCATTTCACCTCTCTGACTTCCTCATGGAATAAGAGAGAGAGAGGGAGAGAGAAGGATACAGAGAGAGAGAGAGAGAGAGAGAGAGAGAGAGAGAGAGAGAGAGAGAGAGAGAGAGAGAGAGAGAGAGAGAGAGAGAGAGAGAGAGAGAGAGAGAGAGAGTGAGAGAGAGGGGGGGGAGAGAGGGAGAGAGAGAGAGTGTGAGAGAGAGAGAGGGAGAGAGAGAGAGAGAGTGAGAGAGAGAGAGAGAAAGAGAGAGATAGAGTGAGAAAGAAAGAGAGAGAGAGGGGGGGAGGGAGGGAGAGAGAGAGTGAGAGAAAGAGAGAGAGAGAGAGAGAGAGAGAGAGAGAGAGAGAGAGAGAGACGGGTGTAGACGAGTTAGCGTGGGTGGGTATTGGGGGGGGGGGTTGATGGAAAAGGAGGTGAGGAGGAGGTAGAAGAGTCCCTAGCTCTTTAATTCCTTTTCGCAATCGCTTAAATTTAACTCGTTTATACCGTGTGTGCTGCATCCCAAAAACACGGTCTTGTTGTGCAGCATCCCCCCTCAACCCCTCTTACAGACCCCTTTCCGACGCTCTGCGCCTCCGTCACCTCCCATGGCTATACAGTGTACCCTTTTCCTGCCAATCTTCAATCCCTTCGCCCCCACCTAGCCCTTCTCCTCGCCACCCTCTCCCCTCCCCTCTCCTGTTACCCCTTTGAATCGTTCCGTATCCTCAAGGCATCCTCTGTTATCGCATCACAAAACAAGGCTTTAATATGCAATGCCAATAGTGTTACCTTGATTTCGGATTTATTTCTGAGTCTCCCCCTGCCTCTCTCCTCCTCTCCCCCTGGAGTTTCTGTTTTCTGCCCCTCACCCCTTCCCCTACAACCACCTCTTTTTCTTACCCTTCGTCTCCCATCGCCATTCTGAACTTCTCTCTCTCTCTCTCTCTCTCTCTCTCTCTCTCTCACCCTCTCTCTCTCTCTCTCTCTCTCTCTCTCTTGCCCTCTCTCTCTCTCTCTCTCTCTCTCTCTTTCTCTCTCTCTCTCCCTCTCTCTCTCACCCCCTCTCTCTTCCTTTCTCCCTCTCTCTCTCTCTCACCCTCTCTCTCACCATCTCTCTTCCTTTCTCTCTCTCTCCCTCTCCCTCTCCCTCTCTCTCTCTCTCTTTCTCTCTCTCTATCTATCTCTCTCTTTCTATCTCTCTCTCTCTCTCTCTCCCTCTCCCTCTCCCTCTCTCTCCCTCTCTTTCTCTCTCTCTCTATCTATCCCTCTCTTTCTATCTCTCTCGTCTTCCAGCGCAATGTTCTTTTTTATTGTATAGTCGCGGAGAAATGAAATTTGGTTGGATATAGATTTGATTCGTGCGTTGTTTATGAATGCGCGCTCTTCGGCTCTGATGCTCTGCTTATTTCATCGAAGCTCAAAATTTCGCAACACCGATTTATTTTCTTCGCTGATGCGAATGAGGGGAATTGAATGACCCACTTCTCCTGTTCTCGTTCGTTTGAGGATCGTGCAATTTGGCAACAATGTTTTTCATCCATTAGAATCAATGCACAGTTATCGATTGCTGGCGAAGCGCTCTTTCACTATCGAATCGATTATTTTACATAGAATCAAATGGGAGAAGAGTGTTGTTGCCAAGCTGCACGGACCGCCACTGCTGAGCTTCATGACATTGTCGTTCTGAGGGAAGAATATATAGACATAAGATTCGGTTACCCCCAAGTCAGTATGACACTGCTCGTGCTATTTGGGAACAATGGTTTTCCTCCATTTAATTCTAAGGGAAACAATCGATTCAACGGTGAAAAAGCACTTCACTTGCATTCGATTATTGTACGTAGATTTAATTTGAGGAAACACTTGGATGCCGCATTGCACGAGGCGCCACTGACCTGAGCACACGCAAAGGTTTCAAAAATAAGTTTATCACACATTTTTTTTTTTTTTAAGCGTGCCGTATATATACGGTACGCTTCTTGTTTTCATTTTCATATCTAATATGTAGGTTCAATGCCTTGCTTATGGCAAAACCTTTGGCGGGAAGGTTTAAAAAATTAAAAACGTATTTTCTTAAAACTGGTTTCATTAATCGTTAATTTATTGCTGCAATCCAGGAGGTCTCGGCGTCTATTTTCTTAAAATTGTAAAAGTTTTGGTATTCCTGTTAATTTCAATAAGTTATTAAGCGTCAAAGTCGAATTCCTTCAAACGAGAATTCCATGCAGGTCCAGCAACCTAAGTCATTTGTGCCAACCTATGAGTCGAAATTCCAAGGCAGGAGGGGGGTGGAAATATCCTTCACAGAAACCCTCTTTGCCCCTCGCCTTTGGGCTCCACCGGTCTCAAGATTTCTTCACGGTGCATTAAGCGGTCGGATCGCGCATCGTAAAAGTGTCAAAATCTGTTTGACGAGGGTACATCGAAAAGAAGCGACGAGGTATTGATGAAGAGCGGGAGGGGTATAGAAAAGAGAGAGGCTCATTCATATCTTTAAGTAGACCTGTTTAGTGATGACGTCACGATCAGAATTGGTTCCAAATAAATGCTCTATCTCGCTCACTCTCGTGGATTTACCAGATCCAAATTTTCGAACGCAAATTCATGCTAGTTAACCAACAGTTTTCTCAAATTTTATTGCACCATTAGATTCCACTTGCCTTAAAGTATCTTTTCACTGTAACATAATTCCTAAAAGATCACAAGCGAATTTACAATCACAGTTATACCGAAAGATGTTCTACGTTTTGTCTTCGTCTTACTCACGGTCTTTTATGGGAGTATCACCGCCATGACACTCAATCATTCTAACTTCTCTTCGTATCGAAGCTATTGTTCGAGGTACAACACACGCCGCGCCGCACTATGGTCCGGATGGCCGATCTAGCTTGTATAAAATCAAAATTTGCAGGAAAAATTGCGGAAAAATAAAGAAAATTTGTTTTTTGGGTCGCTGAACACGAATCTGAAGTCTGTTTTTCAAAATTCGCAAATCCAAGATGGCGGATTTCCCAAAACAACAAGATGGTAGATTTTAAAAGTTATCGGAATCATGCGTCTTTAAGTGAACTTTGATAAAGCTTCAAAATGGTTAGATTTTCCTGTATTTCATCATCTGATGGATTTTTAAAACAGGAGGTAGAGGCAGAAAGTAACAGTGTTGCCAGCTTGAATCGAAAAACCCGAATTTTTAACAACATTAATTTAAATGAGTGTGAAATACCTACTCTAATTTTACAGCAGTATTGCACGAAAAAAAAAACAAGCAGGGAAAATTCCAACACGCAGGTGTTGGAAAAGCGTGCCACTAAAGTCTGAACAGCTTTAATGCTTTTGCTAGCAATGATAATAATTAGACAGCATTCAACATGGAGCTGATCTCGAGAAAATTGAGTCCAAAGTTGAAGAGCTAGCATTTAAACAAAAAACTTGGAATTACTTACGTTTTGATTTCATTCAACTACCGTTTTGTGTTTTTGCATTTCAACACCGGAAAAGTGGAATTTACTATGTAGGAAAGGTACTTAATTTTTAGCGTTTAAAGTGACTTGGTTCCTTTCTTCTTTTTTTTGGCATAATCACGAAAAACGAAACTCTAAGAGAAACCAAACGGCAGAGTTGGTTTACACTGTTGATTATTTTAAAATCCGTTAGTCCGGACTTAAGTCCGTTCCCAATTCTATAAAAGGAACCAGTGGCGGCTCGTGCAATGTGGCAACAGTGGAATCCCTCCATTTAAACCAATGTAAAACAATCGATCTTCAGGAGGTGCAATGCACCCCCAAGATATCGATACTTTTGCATAGGTTTAAATGGTAAAAAAGCATGGTTGCCAAATCGCACGAGCCGCCACTGAAAGGAACCAAGTCGGAGTTGGTTCCTTACGTGACTCGGATTAAGGTTTAACCTAATCAGCCAAAGGAACCAAGTTCTCATTTTATTTCATCATATGGACAATGACATCAATGAGGCTCACCAGCTCACTTTTACCTGGAATTTTGACGGGAAATAGTTGTTATTACAGAAGAAGCACTTGTTGCTTCGAGATTCAGTATTGCTAGCTCTATCAATCAATAACTCAATTTTATCAAAAATGTCACTCGGTTCTTTTGTGACAAGTGCTGTCCAATTGAGCTTGTTTGGTGAGAAATTATGAAAAAAATAAATTTAGATCAGATGAATCTATAAGGAGATGAGTCAAAGGCGTTGTTTTTGGGTTTGTTTTTTGTTTTTTGTTTTCAAAACTTTGGAGGGCTCTAGCTCAGAAGAGAAACAATTGCAGCACATACTCATGTAGGAAAATAAAGTCTTATATATATATGTATGTTGACCCCAAAAATACACTCCATAAGTTTGGTACTCAAGTTTTGAAACACCCTGTTCTTGATATTTTGCTCCCCCCCCGCCCCCTTCACAAAAGACAACATCTTGACCATGCACATTTTTAAAATCACAGTTTGACTGTAGAGATATTTTCTCTCTCCCCCCCCCCTTAACGAAAAAGGGGAGAATGGGTCACCTATCTCTGATGTTCGCCGTGCGCGTGCACAGATTGTTCGGCTTTACGACTGCAATTTTGGCTTTCTTTATAATGCGTTTTTTGGGTTTATTAGTGGATTTTATGACTATTTGATGCCGCCAATCTAATTTTCAGACAATTTTACATCAGAATCAAAACTCTATAGCACTGTAGCAAAAGTTTGCAACAAACCCATTGAAAGCTGAAAAGAGAAAATTATTTGATAAGGCTGTTTCGATGCAAAGACCTGTTTAGTGTGACGTCATGAAAAAAATTGGTTCCAAACAAAGGCTCCGTCTCACTCGCTCTCGTGGGTTTTCCCATACGAAACACAGTCCAAATTTTCAAATACAAGTGCTAGTAAACAACACGTTCTTTACACGTTGTGTTTATCACACCATTGGGTTCCACGTCCCTTATAAAAATTTCCGATTGTTTCAAAAAATTTTCCGATTGGATATATATTCCTGCGCTTTATTTCCCATAGAAATAATCGAAATTCCATAGAGACAATCAGAATTCGTGTAGATTCAACGTGTAGATCACTACAGCAACGATAGGTCTCATGATTGAAATAAGGCGAAATCATCTATGATTCTATTCTTACAGTTTTAACAGCCACTTTTTTCTCAGTGATAAAATATGAGCCCGCTATCACAAACTTTTTGAAACATCGCGCATCGATGCACAATCACAGTTATATCGAAGAAAGTCCTATGTTTTGTCCTTGTCACACTCACAGTTTCTTAAGAGCACAAAATTCTAGGATATAGGCTCATCAGCACCATCACGGCATGTGTTGTACCTCGAACAATAGCTTCGATACGAAGAGAAGTTAGAATGATTGAGTGTCATGCCGGTGATACTACCATAAGAGACCGTGAGTAAGACAAGGACAAAACGTAGAACGTCTTTCGGTATAACTGTGATTGTAAATTCGCTTGTGATATTTTAGGAATTATGTTACAGTGAAAAGATACTTTAAGGCAAATAGAATCTAATGGTGCAATAAAATTTGAGAAAACTGTTGGTTAACTAGCATGAATTTGCGTTCGAAAATTTGGATCTGGTAAATCCACGAGAGTGAGCGAGATAGAGCATTTGTTTGGAACTAACTCTGATCGTGACGTCATCACTAAACAGGTCTACTTAAGGATATGAATGAGCCTCTCTCTTTTCTATACCCCTCCCGCTCTTCATCAATACCTCGTCGCTTCTTATCGATGTACCCTCGTCAAACCGATTTTGACACGTTTACGATGCGAGAACCGAGCGCTTAATGCACCGTGAAGAAATCTTGAGACCGGTGGAGCCCAAAGGCGAGGGGCAAAGAGGGTTTCTGTGAAGGATGTTTCCCCCCCCCTCCTGCCTTGGAATTTCGACTCATAGGTTGGCACAAATGACTTAGGTTGCTGGACCTGTATGGAATTCTCGTTTGAAGGAATTCGACTTTGACGCTTAATAACTTATTGAAATTAACAGGAATACCAAAACTTTTACAATTTTAAGAAAATAGACGCCGAGACCTCCTGGATTGCAGCAACAAATTAACGATTAATGAAACCAGTTTTAAGAAAACACGTTTTTAATTTTTCAAACCTTTCCCGCCAAGGTTTTGCCATAAGCAAGGCATTGGACTTATATATTAGATATGAAAATGAAAACAAGAAGCGCACCGTATATATACGGCACGCTTAAAACACAGCACTAAAAATTGGTAAAGTAAATGAAGGCACTTCTTGTAGTTAAATATCACATTGAAAATCACATCAAAATTCAAAATCAAAACAAAAAATGAATCACAGGTTATTTTGAGCCTAGTAGAAAAACTGGGAGATCAAAAGTAAATATTGAGATACAAACTATAAAAATTACCCGAATTTTTAACAATCAGCATCAATCGGCAGACTTTGTACATCGGAGTGTATGAAATGCGCCCAATGCAATTAAGTATGATCTTTTTACATCAACTTGTCCGATTTTATTCGATGGACGAACGTCAGCGTCACTAGTCTGCACGAATCACCGGTTTTTAAAGGCGAAGTGTGAAATTTGGCATCAATGCATTTTTTCCATTTAAATTCACCAAAAAAGTAGAACGCTAGTCATCGGCGATGACCAGGCATGTCGACTTTTTAATGTGTTTAAATGGGAGAAAAGGAACGTTGCCAAATCCTAAGCCTCGCCACTGCCGGTTTTCTTGGCTTTTGACGGAAAACTACTATTTATTAGCATCAAAACATGATTTCAAAAAGTAAGATACTCAAAAAATGGGCAAAAGGGGCTTTGGCATGGAAAAACGCTGGTACCTATGGGTTTAAGGAACACTTATCTTGAGCAATCTTGCCAAGAAAAGCTAAGGAATTTTTTTTTCACGTGTCTTAGTGCGCTGATTGTAATTTTCAATGATTATTTTCCTTCATACAAGAGCCGTACGTGCAAACTGGCAACGTCGCATTTTGTTACATTGACCCGTACGAAATGAGTCAAATTGAATACATGATGTCCATTTTGCACCAACTCGTCCGATATTTTTGATGGACGAACGGCAGAGTTACTAGTTCCCACAAAACACCGGTTTTTGGCTCTGATTTTAAAAAGTCGAAAACTCAAAAAATGGGCAAAAAGGGGCTGCGAGACAAGTAAAGGTTGGTACCCATGGGTCTAAAGAACAGTTTTCTTGAGCAATCTTGCCAAGGAAAGCTAAGGAATTTTTTCGGCAGGTGTGTTGGTGAGCTAACTATAATTGTCAATTAATATTTTCCTGCATACAAGAACACAGTTTGCAAACTGGCAACGTCGCATTTTTGTTTACATTGAATCACACGACATTGAACCTAAGACAAATTGAAATCATGGTTTTCACTTTGCATCAAGTTATCCGATATTTTTCACGGGCTTAGATGGATGAAATCAGCTTCAATGGACTTAGTGTGCACAATACACACTGAAAAAAAAGAGATGATAATATTACTAGATTCTGGTTAAATTACCAGAAAATTACCAGAATGGCTCACTGTATGTGAACCAGGGACAGTCTGGTAGGATTACCATCCAATTCTAGTTGTGTTTCCACCAGAATTTATCATTAAATAACCATCCTCCAAAATGACTAGTAATTATAGTACATCATAATGCTACGTTACCTCTGGGGAGGGGGAGTTGGAAGTGAAAGGGGCGGTGGAGTAGGGATGGAGGGAGGGGGGGGGGGGGGTTGGGAAGAATAAAATCGATAAAAAGGGGTTCATTCAAAATCGGCATTTTTCGCCCACTGCTTGTTTTTGACGAAACTTTGGGTATCGATTGGGTTTACTATTAGTAGTGGATCCTGAAATTTTCGCGACCTAAAACCAATTTTTAGAGGGGGGGTGGGGGTTCAAAGTTGAAACCTTCAAACTCGAATATCTCGCTAACGAATAAAGATTTTGAAATGTGGTTTGTGCGAAAAAACGCAAAATAAAATTTCCTTTCTTTTGACTACCCACATTGTCCACAAAATTTTGAAATTACACTTGCAATTTGCAATTTTTTGATTTTCAGGCTCAAAATTTTTTACAAATTTTGAAATTCTGAAAAAACGCATTCTTCGATTTTGATCTTTACAAGATATGTTATTTCCTAGAAAATTTGCTACAATTTAGTCTAAACCGCATGTTGGGGGAAAACGTTTAGTTTCTGAGTTATGAATTTTTAAAGTGTCAAAAATCGCTATTTTAGCGTTCTCAGCGACAGCGACGAAACTTAAAAAAAGAATTTCTCCGCTTCTAATCAACAAAACTTGATGAAAATTGAGATTTAGGGGTTTCGAATGTCGTAGAATTCAATTCTGCTATCAGATTTGAAGAATTTTGAAATCCAAGATGGCTACCAAGTAGATGGGTAGGCAGCCATCTTGGATTTCAAAATTCTTCAAATCTGATAGCAGAATTGAATTCTACGACATTCGAAACCCCTAAATCTCAATTTTCATCAAGTTTTGTTGATTAGAAGCGGAGAAATTCTTTTTTTAAGTTTCGTCGCTGTCGCTGAGAATGCTAAAATAGCGATTTTTGACACTTTAAAAATTCATAACTCAGAAACTAAACGTTTCCCCAACATGCGGTTTAGACTAAATTGTAGCAAATTTTCTAGGAAATAACATATCTTGTAAAGATCAAAATCGAAGAATGCGTTTTTTCAGAATTTCAAAATTTGTAAAAAATTTTGAGCCTGAAAATCAAAAAATTGCAAATTGCAAGTGTAATTTCAAAATTTTGTGGACAATGTGGGTAGTCAAAAGAAAGGAAATTTTATTTTGCGTTTTTTCGCACAAACCACATTTCAAAATCTTTATTCGTTAGCGAGATATTCGAGTTTGAAGGTTTCAACTTTGAACCCCCACCCCCCTCTAAAAATTGGTGTTAGGTCGCGAAAATTTTAGGATCCACTACTAATAGTAAACCCAATCGATACCCAAAGTTTCGTCAAAAACAAGCAGTGGGCGAAAAATGCCGATTTTGAATGAACCCCTTTTGATTTAAATTTTCGGTGAGTACCGTACATCTGTCCCTCTCAAAGTCGAGACTATGTATAACGTCCCGATCGGGAATCGAACCCGCGACCTATCAATTCCTAGCCTAGCGTCCTAACCATCACACTACCCTGTCAATTGAGGACTCTCGACGAATTTCAAGTATATAAGTTTGCAGACGTTCATTTTGGAAAATACGGTCGGTTGTAGTCCGATCAGCGTGAAAATTGGTAGTCCCGAGTAAAATTGGTCGAGGAGTCCGATTTTGCTATCCATTTTTCAAATTTCGAAAATCCAAGATGGCGGCGATATGCTTATCATGACTAACTTGCCTACTTTTCAACGGATTTTCATGATATTTGGTATCCGAGGGTATATTTACGTAAGAAAACTGAATCTGCTACCTTTTTTTCAAATGTCAAAAATCCAAAATGGCGGCGATATGCTTATCATGACTAACTTGCCTACTTTTCAACGGATTTTCATGATATTTGGTATCCGAGGGTATATTAACGTAAGAAAACTGAATCTGCTACCTTTTTTTCAAATGTCAAAAATCCAAAATGGCGGCGATATGCTTATCATGACTAACTTGCCTACTTTTCAACGGATTTGCACGAAATTTGATAGTGGAAGATATTTCCACACGAGGAAGCCAAATCTGCCATCTGTTATTTAAATTGAGAAAATCCAAGATGGCGGTGATATGCATGTCATGTCTAATATGCCTAGTTATCAACGGATTTTCATGATATTTGGTATCCGAGGGTATATTTACGTAAGAAAACTGAATCTGCTACCTTTTTTTCAAATGTCAAAAATCCAAAATGGCGGTGATATCCTCATCATGACTAACTTGCTTAGTTTTCAACGGATTTACAAAGAATTTAGCATCCAGTGGTATTTTCACACGAGGAAGTCGAATCGGCCATCTACTATTTAAATTTTGAAAATCAAAGATGGCGGCGATGTGCTTATCACGTCTAAGTTGCCTAGATTCCAACGGATTTACATGAAATTTGGTTTCCGGAGGTGTTTTCCCCGCGAGAAACTCGAATCTGCATCCATTTTTCAAAATTCAAAATCCAATGTGGCGGTGATATGCATATAATCGCAGCGTCACTTCATATTGTCCAAATTTAACAAACTTGGGGTAAAAAAATAATCTACACAGCAAGCACTTTACGATGGGCTTGGCGCCGATACCCGAAACTGGGGTTCAAAATCATCCAAAATTTTCGAATTTTTTATTAGGCCTAAAAGTCAAATTTAAATCAAATTTTGGGTATCGGCGCCAAGCCCATCGCAGAGTGCTTACGGTGTTGATTATTTTCTACCCAAAGTTCGTTCGTTCAATTTCGACAATTTTAAGTGATGCTGCGACTATATGCATCTCGCCGCCATAATGGATTTTGAATTTTGAAAAATGGATGCAGATTCGGGTTTCTAGCTTAAAAATACCCCCGGCAACCAAATTTCATGTAAATCCGTTGAAAACTTAGCAAGTTAATCATGATAAGGATATCACCGCCATTTTGGATTTTTGACACTTGAGAAAAAGGTAGCAGATTCAGTTTTCTTACGTAAACATACCCTCGGATACCAAATATCATGAAAATCCGTTGATAACTAGGCATATTAAACATGATTTGCATATCGCCGCCATCTTGGATTTTTTATAAATTTAAATAAAATATGGCAGATTCGGCTTCCTTGCGTGAAAATATCTCCCAGTATCAAATTTCGTGCGAATCCGTCGAATAGTAGGCAAGTTAGTCGTGATAAGCATATCGCCGCCATCTTGGATTTACGAAATTTGAAAAATAAATGCAGATTTGGTTTTCTCGCGTGAATACACCTCTGATAACCAAATTTCATGTAAATCCGTTGAAAACTTGGCAAGTTGGACGTGATATGCACATCGCCGCCATCTTTGATTTTCAAAATTTAAATAAATAGTAGATGGCAGATTCGGTTTCCTCGAGTGAAAATATCTCCGAGTATCTAGTTTGGTGCAAATCCGTTGAAAACTGGGATAAGCATATCGCCGCCATCTTGAACTTTCGGAATTTGAAGTACTTCTCTCGTACGATACGGCATCATTTATGGTGGTACGATGTATAGTACAAAAATTATTCGGTGTTTGAATTTGTGGCACGGATAGTAGCTTTATGATTCGGATCATAGTCATTCTGGTATTAAAGTTAGCTTTCTGGTAATATCATTACGTGCAGTTTGTTAACTGAATATGTGATAATATTATTATCCTAGGCTTGTTATCGAATCACTCGTCTAATTATTTAACCAAACTGAGGAGCTACCATCCATTCTGGTAAATGACTATCAGAACTTCTGGTAATATGACAGGAGCTACAGCAATATTACTACGCCTTACCACTGTAACACGATAATTCTGGTTATATTACCAGAAATCGGTCCATTACGCTGGATGTAAATTACATTCGGTTTTTTTTTTCAGTGCACTGGCTTTTGGCTTTTAGCGGAAAATTCCTATTTTTTAGCGTAGAAGCATGATTTAAAAAAGTCGAAAACTCAAAAAGGGAAAAAAAGGGAAATTGGCATGGCAAAAGGCTGGTTCCCATGAGTAGAAAGAACACTTTTTTTGAGCAATCTCACTAAGGAAAGCAAAGGGAAAATTTTTTGGCAGGTGTCTTAGTTTACCGATTTTTGACATTTTAGGCTAAATTTCACGTTATTTGAAAAACTAAGATAATATATACCTCAACCACATAATTTTGATGTTTGACAGGTATAAACACGTTTATTTACCTCCAAAATTGACCTGCAGTATCCAAAATTTCCAAAACTGAGGTTTAACAAGGTAAACAAGTTGGAACTTGCAACACTGGAACAGTGTTAGCAAAGAGAGCATGAGTGTCGGCCGTAAATCATTGTAAGTGTGGAGTTCCATATTGATAGTACAAAACTGCGACAAATTCAATCGCAACGCTGCATTTGTGTTTGTATAACAGTGATCGCTGTAAAAATAACTTGATAGGTCAAAGTGGGAATGAAAATTTACTTATAGCGTGTTGAAACAGTTGTTCACGAGGCGAGGTGAATACTGTGGTTTTGAAAATCGATTTCGATAGTGATAGTTCCTTTAAAATCGGATGACGCAATACCAATCCTAGCAAGCCGCAAAGTCTAGTTTAGTTATTTGGGACTTTTTTAGATTTCTCTCGCCTGAACCAAAGTCATCAGGAAGGAAAATTTTTAATACCAATCCTAGCAAGCCGGGAAAATCTAGTCTAGTTATTTGGGACTTCTATAGAATTTTCCTCGCTTGAACCAAAGTCATCACGATGGAAATTCTTCGTCTTTATGGTTTCAGCTCTTTTTGTCTCAGATTAAAAAATGAATGTTAATATTGATCAAATGTCATCCGACACTCATCAAGGCCCTTAAGGAACGTAATATGAACTTGAAAAAAGCTCATTCGATTTTTAAGGGAGCTTAAACGGTCCATGAGAGACGAAATTCGCGGATACAGAGTATCCACAGCTTATTTCAATGTTCGATCTGACAAGACCGTGCGCCTTTGAAAAATCGATATCTCGATAGTGAATCGATGTATTGCAATTCGGTTTGCACCGATCGAAAGCGCTTGCTTGTGACTGACAACCTCGAAAATTTCAGATCCATCCGAGTTTATTTAATGACCTTACAGGACCTCTCGCGGCCGCAGTTAGACATTTCTTGTCAGAGTTACGCTGAAACGGGGAGTAGTTCCCCCCCTAAGATGATATTTTTTTGGGTCTAAACTGCATTGGGCCCTCTCGGGACATCATTGGGACCCGAAAAAAAACGGAACCGATATAATACGGCACACGACTGGTTCGTGAGAGACGAAATTCGCCTTTTTCCAGCCTCCAGCGCCCCTCTAAGGTCGATCTGACAAGACCGCGCGCCTTTGAAAAATCGATATCTCGAGAACGAATCGATGGATTGCGCACTGCGGTTTGGATTGGGCGGTAGCTTCAGCTTTTAGATAATTCTTGAAAAAAAATCAGATCCATCCAAGTTTTAAACGGATCTTATGGGACCTCCCGCGGCCGCAGTGAGACATTGTACGTGAGACTTACGCTGGAGTTGGGGCCACGCCCCCCCCCCCCCCCCATATAGACTTTATCGGTCCGACATTTGTCAGGGCCCTTAATGAACTTCATGTGAACTCAAAAAACTCACATATGACTTCTCACGGCGCATGCTAGGTCCATGAGAGTCGAAATTCGCGGATTTTAGAGAATCTTAGATTTCTGACCCGATACCGCGCGCCTTTGAAAAATCGATATCTCGAGAGTAAATCGATTTTCGCAATCCGGGTTTTGGGCCGATCAAAAGAGTAAGCTTACCGGTACTCGCCGTTAAAATTTTGGATCCATCTGATTTCATTTTGAGACCTTACTTGAGTTACTTGGACCCCAGTTGGAATTATTTTTTCGGAGTTACCCT
>VMOF01000379.1:45519291-45585541 GCA_011764245.1 Trialeurodes vaporariorum
TATTTTCGCCAAATTTTTACGTAAGAATCCAGGTTCTACATTGTTGCAGCAAAAAAACGCGACGCAGACGTAGCGTGCAATTTGGCAACGTTGTATTGTGTCCATTTGAACCCATGAAAAAGATCGAAATAGGGAGTTTTCGGTGAACACTTTCGCATTCGACCTTTTACATGGGTTTAAATAGACACAATTCAACGTTGCCAAACTGCACGCTACGCTACTGTCATAAATCGAACCGGTGCGGTGAGTTTTTGAACTACTACTAATTATAGAAACACCTCAATTCCATTTAATACTCGTGGAGTTCTTTAAGTACGAATTCCGGTTCTCACCTATCGAGATTTCATTGGGAATCCTGATTAAGTTTTGAGAGCGGTGAAGCAAGAGGAAAAAGGTTGGAGCTGAAATTCAGCGCACGGAGTAAAATACAACCAATGCCATTAAATACAGTTGTTAATTGCAGTATCGCGTGATTTTCCTCTTCAGCTTCAGGGCGGCTTCCATTTTCAGTTCGCAAAACGCGCTCAGTTCAGACTTTGTTTAGGATCAACGTTGCCAGAATGTTCAGAATCGCTCATTACGAGTTTCAGTTTGAAAACAGACTCTATTGTTCATCGATTAATGGGTCTGTTGCAAAATTTCGCTGAAGCACGCTTTGCTCTGAGATCGGGAAAAAGTGGCCAAAATCAGTGAAAAAAAAAGTGATCAAAAATTATTGTTATCGACCTTCTAAGCTTAATTTAAAATTTTTCAGTGACATTTCCAGGTTTAACTTTCTTTGTTAAAACTGTGCTCATTAAATAAAATTGGTATTGACAGTTTATATAAATGGTAATTTGATGAGAGCTTTACTACCTGAATTTTAGCCACTCTTTGACGATCATGGGCGGAGCCAGTATATTGGCAACCGTGGATTCTTTTCATTTGCATGTATGAGAAACAATCGATTCTTGAGGGGCCATGGCCCCATTTCTAATCGATTGTTTCTCATACATTCAAATGGGAAGAATGCACAGTTGCCAAAGTGCTGGCTCCGCTCATGTTGACGATCTCAGACCATAGTGCAGCGTCATGGAGAGTAATTCTTATGAAAAATCACTTGGAAAATAACACTGATAGCATCATCAAAGTTCCAAAATCCACACACAAAATCCATAAGCGTGTTTCTCAAAATTACAAGATGTTGGTCGAATGAGAGGGTGACAATTGGGGGGGGGGGGGATTCCACCTGATTGCAGATTTCTGAGTTGAGAAAAGTGATTCATCGTAGAAAAAACTGCAATTAGTTCGGACTCCTCCATTGCCATCACCAACTCATTCGGCCGTCATCTTGTAATTTTCTTAAACGTGTTCATTAAGTTTGCGAGTAGATTTCAAACTTTCTGATATAATCTCAACGTTATTTTGAAATTATTCATTTATCCAGAAATCGACCCTCCATAACGCTGTAGCTGAAGTTTGCAACAGACCCGCTGTCGATATACAGTACTTATACTCTCCCTCCGGCCTCCTGCGTATAGGATAAAACCAGATTTTCTGTACACTTTGCAGGAAAAAAAAAAAAAAAAAAAAATGTTATTGATTTTCCATTACGAGGGGAGAAAATAAAAGGTCTCACTATGAACTTAATTACTACTAAAGCATCAAATGAGGCAGTTGCAGCGGTCTGAAACGTTGTGTTTTTTATAAAGAAAAGAAAATGATAGTACTTGATGAGCTGAGAACAACAGTGCCTCTGGTTTTTTTTTCCAAGTGTCCTGGTCTTGGAGATACACACGTGTAAAGCTGTAAAAAATCGTGTGCGTAGTGACGTCACTACACGGAATTCCCATTTAAAACGATGTATTTTGGGCCAAAGTCTCATCTTTGGAACTATGGGACTTGATTAGAAACCAAAGGCATCTTTGTCCTCAGCTCATCAAATACCTTCATTTTCTTCATAAAAAAACACAACATTTCAGACCCTTACAACTGCCCCATTCTATAATTTTTCTCTTAATTTCAGGGAAGTGACCTCATTAGAATTATGGTGCCCCTTTCCCTCCCTTCAATAAAAAATCCATAGGATGTGCTTAAAATTATACTTTGTCTCTTGACGTAAAAGTTAACAGGTCTTTGGAAACCTTGTAAATACGAGGTCTGTCCCAAAAGTTCCAGGACTTTTGTTGTATCTCGTAAAATAATCGTCAAAGTGACGCGTTTTTGGGCTTATTTGATAGCTGATAAGCTGCCAAATTACCCTGTTTTCACAGAATGACGTTTTTTTGAACGGCATAGATTTTACATGACCTCAAAAAGGGCAAAGTCAAAAGTGGTTTGCGATTTTTTATTTGTGGTTTTGGATTTTTCAGCTTTCTTTTTTATCAAATAAGCAGGGAAAAGACAATTACTCATAAACAAATATGTCATATCATATTTTCTGGGCAAAAATAATGATTTACAAGTTATTTCACAAGCTTACCAAAAAATTATTTATCTCCTTCGAAATATTCTCCTTGCTTCACAACGCACTTGTTCCATCGGTGTTTCCATTGCTCGAAATAGTGTTGGAACTCTTCCGCTTTAATTTTGCGAAGTTCCGCTAGAGACTTTTCTTTAATGTCTGCGATTGTTTCGAATCTTGACCTTTTAATGCGTATTTTATCTCAGGGAATAAGAAAAAGTCCGCTGGAGCGAGGTCCGGGGAGTAAGGAGTATCTTTGCTCTAAAAATGACTCCATGATACAAATCGCAGACCACACCTGAGACGATCTCAATCACTCGATCGTACGATGAGCACTGATTGAGATAATCAAAATCGGTCAATGTAGGGTGATTTGGCAGCTTATCAGCTATCAGGTAAGCCCAAGAACGCGTCATTCTGACGATTAATTTACGAGATACAACAAAAGTCCTAGAACTTTTGGGATAGACCTCGTAATTAAAAAATCAAGGCGGATTTATAGCTTTTAATCTTGTCTGACACAAAGTCGGATCTATCAATCTAGCAACTGTGTATTATTCTCATTTGAAAGCATGAGAAACAATCGATTAGAAGGGCCATTTCCCCTCAAAAACCGACTGTTTCTCGTATGTTTAAATGGGATGCCAGTTCAGTGTTGCCAGATCGAGGGTAAAAAGCCGTATCGTCCCCATTTAAATCACTGTAAAACAGACGGCTTTTTCACCTCAATCTAGCAACACTGTGCCAGTTGCATGGTTGCCAAATTGCTGGATTCGCCCATGTTTCAGAGCTGCCGATTTAATGACATTTTTAAATTCACCGATGACTCCACCGGCTGAGAAAAGATTACATAGTTCAATTCAAAGTATGACTGTAATGCACGAAAATATGTTGATCTATAATCTTTTCTCAATCGGTGGAAATGCCGTTAATTAATTAAAATATACCGGTTGAGAAAAGATAAAAGACACTAACATTTTCGTGCATTACAGTCATACACTGAACTAAACTCTGTAATCTTTCCTCAATCGGTGGAATCCTCGGTGAATTTCAAAATGCCATTAAATCTACGCAAATTGGCAGCTTCGCCATGTTATCATACCAACAAAATTTAACCGCGTGTTCAAAACAAACCCACGATCGCGACTACAGTCAGGAGTTTGTCTTTCTCTCTCTTCGCCTATTTGATCACACATGTTAGAAAAGGACAGACACACGGGCTGAAGTCGCTTGACAATTTCTCACTCTATCCTTTTCTAACACATGTGTTCAAATTGGCAAAGAGAGAGACAGACAAATTCCCGGCTACTGGCTATACGAGGATGCCCACGATATCCATTTTCATAGCTTTGCCTTGACATGGGCGGATACAGGGAATTGTCTTTCTCTCTCTCTTTCCATTTGAGCTTATGTGTTAGAAAAGGAAAGCAGAGGGGGCCATCACGTGACTTTGGCTCCCTCTTCTGTCCTTTTCTGACGCACGTTTTCAAATGGGAGGAGAGAGAGAAAGACGATTCCCTGTATCCGCCCATGCGCCTTGAAGCGTCGTTTTTCAGGTAAAATTTCTGGCAAGAAGTCATTTAACTGTTCGAAGAAAGGATGATGTTCTGGAGAGTACCGACGCGCATTTTGCTTCGGATAATAATATTTTCTTGTAACAAAAGTATATCCGCACTGAAGAATGCTCAAGGTATTTTCAAAAGAGGAGCAAAGGCTTAAAAATTTCGAGAATCGGGTTGCTCCTCCCATTTCTACATTAAAAAGGAGAAGTAGAAGAAAAGAATTCTTCGAAATCATATTTAACCCCGCGTACTTTTTCAAGTGACGGATCAAAGACATTATAGAAGAAGACAGGCCCCTGCTATCTCTTTGCACGGAGGAAAAGTGAAGCCGGTCTTGGCACGGGCTGATGAGTAGGGTACTTCCCCGCGAGGGGGTATGAACCAATTTAACATTAGCTCTTATGGAGCTTCGCTCTTCAAACCTATTTTAGTCAATTATTTCAGCGAATGACAATGTCGAGTCTCACATATGTTATATAGAGTAGTATAACGTACATTTTAACCGAAAATTTGGATCAATTTAAAGCGTCCGTTCTTTAATAATCGAAGTTAACGATCGGTCGGTCATTGTTTCCTTTAGCACCCGTAACCTCTCTGCCGTACTTTCAATCGTAAATATCTAGCGGATAAATTGACCGAAACTTTCGTTTAAGTTCGTCAATCTCAACTTTGGCATAATCTACATATCATATCTGCGTACTTTTGAAAACTAAAAGTAATTAAGATTCTTTTGAAACAGTTTTATGTCTCGGCTCCATAAGCCGCAATGTTAATTTGGTTCATACCCCCGAGCGGGGAAGCCCTGCCTATGACAGTAACCGGCTTCAAATCTCGCCGCTAGGGACCAGTCTTCTTCTATAATGTCTTTGGGACGGATTCTAAGCTTACGAGGTGTTTGCTTTGTCCTTGTCATAGAATAAATGCAACCCCTTGATTCCGGTTGTGAATACACGCAATGATGGATCTAGATATCTTTTAAGGTTGGGGCTGAGGTCCCAAGGGGGGGGGGAGGCTCAAACGCCATAGTCATACTGATTGGTGGCCATCTTGGATTTGACAATTTTAAAAAACTAATATCAAAAATGAATTTAGCGACTCAAAAAACCCCCACCCACCAAGTTTGAATCAATTTCATCAATTATTGGTGGAGCAACTAATTTTTTCGTAGAATCGAAAGTCGGTAATTCTCTATTTTTGGCTAGATTTGAAACTTTGCGCGGTCAGAACTGTTTAACCCACCATCAGTCGCGCGGGGTCGAAAACGACCCCAGGGGTTAGAAAAATGCAATTTTGTCCATGAAAAGTTTGAAGTTTTAGCTCGTCCGTTTCAGTACTTTCCTTCAAGGGTTTGGACTACCCACTCTGTTTGTATGCACTCAATTCAATCATTCGTTTTGAAGCACGGACGCGTCAAAGTTGCTTGGGGTCGTTTTCGACCCCGCGCGGCTACTCACGTTCATAAAATGTGACCGAGTGAACATAACGTAAACGTGGATTCTGTGCGGTGTTTGCACTCGTGTGATGTGATTGCCGTTGGTTTTTTACTTTTCTATACTTACTACAATACTTTCAGCAAATCTAATGTTTGCTCTCACTGATTTTTTCTAAATTACTCGTTTATCTCAATTTCTTACGTATCAATTTTTACCTAAATCAGTGCGGCGCCGCTTGCGATCTGGCAGCACTGCGTTTTGTCAATTTAAACCCCTGCAAAGTGTCGATTCGAGGGAATGCACTGCTCACTTCCATTAGTTTGACTTTTTTCATGCATTTGAATCCACGAAATGCGGCGTTGCCAGATTACACGCGACGCCACTTATCATAAATGTTTTTGTTTTTTTCCGCGAAAGTTTGATTATATCACATTGGGCGGGGAGTGGGGAGGGTAAAAAGGGAATGAGAGGGGAAATGAAGGTGAACGGTGGGGGGAAATCGGAAGGGAGGTGAAAAAGGGTATCTGGAATTATGTACGAAAAGCAAAAAGATCACGGCAAAAAAAAAATTCAAGGATCTCCACTTTGCTACTCCCCCCAACCCCCTTTTCCCCTCCAGCCCTCCCCTGAATCCTGAATTTCGATTCTGTTTTTTGGTTGATAGAATCTTGCTTACCTTAATTGGCGTTTTTTCCATCTCATTCGGTAAAAAATAAAGTTTTTCAGATGGTTAGTTGTTTCATCTCCAAAATTTTAGGACTAAATATAGGAGGGGTATTGAGGGGGGTATATCTCGAAAACTTGCCCCCATAACCCCATACTTTTTTTTCATGATATTATCTTCTGTAGTGCCTAGAAGTAAGAAACCTCGGTTTAGTAGTTTCAAAACTAGTTAAAGGAAGCTGATCGATGAAAATCTGGGAAATATCACATCTTTAGGGGTTTTCCGATCACAGATTACAAAATACAAATTACTTACTAAACGTGAAATTCTTTTTTCAAATCCAGTTTTCACGTGAAAAGCTTTACAAAGACATACTCATTACTATTATGCATGGTTGAAATCAAAATTTTGAATGACAAAATGGTAAAATGGGACGAAAGAACTTTGGGGTCGAAAACGACCCCGCGCGACTACTCGCGGAAGTTTTTAGGGCGCGACTGACGGCGGGTTAACGAAACGTTTCCCAGCAGTGCGGTTTGCACCATTCGAAAGCTTAAAAAATCAGATTTTTTCATGGAAGTTCTTTGTTCAGATTCTTGCATTGCGCATATTTTTCAAACTCAAAAAACAGTTTTTTGAAAATTTCAAAAATAAAAAAAAAATGGAAAAAACGGACTCAAATATTCTTTGAACTAAACATTGTGGCATATTAATCGAAAAATCTTCTGACGCAAAGTTCACGTCAATATCTCTTTTGGTTCAAAAGTCATGGAGTATTGAAGGTTTTGACTTTGACCCCCTGCCTCCCCCGCTCCTAGTTGACCAAATTAAAAAAACTGCTCGTATTCTGAAAGTTGACGCTTAGCTCTATCATTCCTGAAAGTTTCATCCATTTCTGAGGGGGGCCACTCCTAATGGTAGCTAGATGGATCCCTTTATCAATTTCAGCCGAAAAGTGTTGGCTTTTTGAACAGGACTAGTGGTGATATCCATCTGAAATCACCATAAATAGCGGCACGTGACCAAAAACGATTTTTTAAAAATGGTTACCGGTTTGATTCGTGGTTCGAAAATTTTGGAAAGAACGGTTCGCGGTTCGGAAAATTCGTCAAATCTTCATGTTTTTTTTTTTTTTTTTTTTTTTTTTTTTTTTTTTTTTTTTTTTTTTATATGCTTGGCAACCGAGTGAAAAAAGGGTTGTCAGGAGGGTAGAAACCTGTCTGACGATTTAGTGTGTCAGCCAGGTTTCCCTGAATTCTCCACGTACCTTGAAAAATTCAAGGAAATTGGGCGGGAATAATACGTTTTCTTGGAAATTTTCTTGGTTTCTCAGTTCTCTTATTTCCCTCGACCCCGAAAAGTGGGAGTTTATGAGTAAATATAATATGACGTACCATTTTAGATCAGAAAATGAGAAAAATTCCCCTCTCAATTTTCTCTAATGTTGTACAGACTCTTTTAGATGATATAATAATTTCTATTAGGATTCTCTTGAATAAGGCTCTCGACAAAGCAACTCGATCGAGATCCTTCAGAATCTTGAAATTTTCCTAAAACCGAATCAAAAACATGTTCTTGGAAAAAAAGCTCAGAAGATGTTTCCAGTGGAATGTTTTTATATAAGTTGTTCATCAGGGACGCGTTCGGGATCCTCTCCGCTCTACTTTCCCACTGAATGTATACAGGGTGACTCAAAAACCACCCAGAATTTCTCAAAATCAAGGAAACACAAATATTTATGTCAAGCAACGGAGAATGAAATTTTACTGATTTTAATATTGGAAACTAATTACATATTGGCACTATTAGCGCTGAGTAAAAATCTTTAGCCTCTAAAAAATTTTAAAAAATTGTGAATTTTTGAAAATTGGTCTAACTCTTTGGGTGGGTCTTAATTGATAGTCACCCTGCATAAGTTAAAACAAGCAGGGAAAATTCCAACACGCAGGTGTTGGAAAAGCGTGCCACTAAAGTCTGAACAGCTTTAATGCTTTTGCTAGCAATGATAATTCATCAAAGAGGAACCATGTGACATGGAGCTGATCTCGAGAAAATTGAGTCCAAAGTTGAAGAGCTAGCATTTAAACAAAAAACTTGGAATTACTTACGTTTTGATTTCATTCAACTACCGTGTTGTGTTTTTGCATTTCAACACCGGAAAAGTGGAATTTACTATGTAGGAAAGGTACTTAATTTTTAGCGTTTAAAGTGACTTGGTTCCTTTCTTGTTTTTGTTTGGCATAATCACGAAAAACGAATCTCTAAGAGAAACCAAACGGCAGAGTTGGTTTACACTGTTGATATTTTAAAATCCGTTAATCCGGACTTAAGTCCGTTCCCAATTCTATAAAAGGAACCAAGTCGGAGTTGGTTCCTTATGTGACTCGGATTAAGGTTTAAGAAAAAGGAACCAAGTTCTCATTTTATTTCATCATATGGACAATGACTTCAATGAGGCTTCAATGAGGAAATAGTTGTTATTAGAAGAAGCACTTGTTGCTTCGAGATTCAGTATTGCTAGGTCTATCAATCAATAACTCAATTTTATCAAAAATGTCACTCAGTTGCTCAGTTGACAAGTGCTGTCCAATTGAGCTGAGGTGTGAAATGATGAAAAAAATAAAAGATCAGATGTATCTCTAAGGAGATGAGTCAAAGGCGTTGTTTTTGTGTTTGTTTTTGATTTTTGTTTTCAAAACTTTGGAGGGCTCTAGCTCAGAAGAGAAACATTTGCAGCACATATTCGTGTGGGAAAATAAAGCCTTATATATGTGTTGACCCCAAAAATACACTCCATAAGTTTGGCACTTAAGTTTTGAAACACCCTATATTCTTGATATTTTGCTCCCTACCCCGCCACCCTTCACAGAACACAACATCTTGACCATGCAACTTTTTAAAATCACAGTTTGACTGTAGAGATATTTTCTTTTCCCCCCTTTCAACGAAAAAGGGGAAAATGGATCGCCTATCTTTGATGTTCGTCGTATGCGCGTGCAGAGATTGTTCGGCTTTACGACTGCCATTTTGACTTTCTTTATAATGCGTTTTGTGAGTTTATTAATGGATTTTATGACTATTTGATGCCGCCAATGTAATTTTCAGGCGATTTTACATAAAAATCAAAACTCTATAGCGCTGTAGCAAAAGTTTGCAACAAACCCATTGAAAGCTGAAAAGAGAAAATTATTTGATAAGGCTTGATCTTTTTTACCCACATAAAGTATAGACAATAGATATTTCTAAATCCCTCCACCTTTTAAACGGCTTGTTCAGGGATCAAAAATGAGGTTGCGTTCTTTTGAAGTCAAAAAGTGTCATATTCGGAAAAGCCGTGATTCTAAATAATAAACAGTTTTTTTTTTCTTCTTTTTTTCCGTTTTAGGTGCTGTCAGCACTTGTTGCGATTGTCACGATGTAGATATGTAATATGCATAAATGGAACACTTGCGAATTCATGAAAAAATAATCCTTTAATATACAGAAGTAACCATTTCAGGTGCCCTTTACACGTCAAGCATTCTAGGGGTATAGATTATAGTAGGTGTGGAGGTTTAAGACGTTTGTGGATTTTAATTCCCCCTCCCCCCATTTATTTTTTTGAAAAATATCGAAAGTTTACAGTTAAAACTAAGCCTTTAACGCATTGTAATATTATTTTTTTTCTGATGCCGTGGGTCGATATCATTTTTCGTGTTGGAAAAGCAAAGTTTCATATGGACCTATAATTTCCAAAATTTGAAGAGGCTTCCAGTAAAAAATACTGTACACGCGAGAAGCTTTTTAGGATAGGCAAATAAGTTATTCCAGAGTCAATTCCATAGCCGCAGGGAGGAGGCTGTCCAGGGGTGGAAGACACGCGACTGCCCCTCTCACTTTTTAGAGCTATTAATGCGAATTTTAACCCCCTCCCTTTGTTCTGGATTTTAAAAACCTTTTTTTCAACAAAACGCCCAAAATTTCCTCAAAAATCCCTTAATTGCATAGACGCTCATTAAGGGGTTTTCAATTTGCCGATCCCCCAGAATTTCAAATGTTTCCAATGACCAAGACCTGTTTAGTGTGACGTCATGAAAATAATTGGTTCCAAAAAAAGGCTCCGTCTCACTCGCTCTCGTGGGTTTTCCCATATGAAACACGATCTAAATTTTCAAATACAAGTGCTAGTAAACAACAAGTTCTTTGCACCAGTTGTGTTTATCACACCATTGGGTTCCACGTCTCTTATAAAAATTTCCGATTGTTTTAATGAATTTTCCGATAGGATATATATTCCCGCGCTTTATTTCCCATAAAAATAATCGAAATTTTATAGAGACAATCGGAATTCGTGTAGATTCAAGCGCGCTGACTATAGCAACGATATATCGGTTCTATCTATCGAATCTATGGTTCTATTCTTACAGTTTTAACAGCCACTTTTTTCTCAGTGATAAAATATGAGCTCGCTACCACAAACTTTTTGAAACATCGCGCATCAATGCACAATCACAGCTATATCGCATAAAGTCCTATGTTTTGTCCTTGTCACACTCACAGTTTTTTATGAGCACAAAATTCTAGGATATAGGCTCATCAGCACCATCACGACATGTGTTATACCTCGAACAATAGCTTCGATACGAAGAGAAGTTAGAGTGATTGAGTGTCATGGCGGTGATACTCCCATAAGAGACCGTGAGTAAGACGAGGACAAAACGTAGAACATCTTCTTTCGGTATAACTGTGATTGTAAATTCGCTTGTGATCTTTTAGGAATTATGTTAGAGTGATAAGATACTTTAAAATACGTGGAATCTAATGGTGCAATAAAATTTGAGAAAACTGTTCTTTAACTAGCATGAATATGCGTTCGAAAATTTGGATCTGATTTCTTATAGGTAAATCAACGAGAGTGAGCGAGATAGAGCATTTGTTTGGAACCTATTTTGATGGTGACGTCATCACTAAACAGGTCTACTTAAGGATATGAATGAGCCCCTCTCTTTTCTATACCCCCCCCCCGCTCTTCTCCAATACCTCGCCGTCACTTCTTTTCGATACCGTCGTCAAATAGATTTTGACACTTTTACGAGTCCTCAGACCCTCCGAGATCCGAGACACAAAGCCTCTCTAACACCCTCTCTCTCCCACACATTCACAAATCTCTCCGCTTAATGAACCGTGAAGAAATCTCGTGACCGGTGGAGCCAAAAACCGAGGGGCAAAGAGGGTTTCTGTGAAGGATGTTTCCACCCCCCTCCTGCCTTGGAATTTTGACTCATAGGTTGGCACAAATGACTTAGGTTGCTGGACCTGTATGGAATTCTCGTTCAAAGGAATTCGACTTTGACGCTTAATAACTTATTGAAATTAACAGGAATACCAAAACTTTTACAATTTTAAGAAAATAGACGCCGAGACCTCCTGGATTGCAGCAATAAATTAACGATTAATGAAACCAGTTTTAAGAAAACACGTTTTTAATTTTTCAAACCTTTCCCGCCAAGGTTTTGCCATAAGCAAAGCATGCAACCTATATATTAGATATGAAAATGAAAACAAAAAGCGCACCGTATATATACGGCACGCTTAAAAGGATAAAAGTAGAGGAATGTAAAAAATGGCGATTTCTGGTACATTGAAAGATCCCAATTTTCATCTGGCATTACCTTGGTGATTCCAGGAGAAACTTTTCCAGATTTCAAACCGATGGATCCGATGGACTCGTACCTTCTGGAGAAAGTCGTGTTTTAGGCATTTTAAAAGGAAAAAAAAGAAAAGACGCAAAACTCTAGAAAGTCGGCACTTGTGTATAATTTTTGTATGGATGTTTTGAGCCCGAAATGAATAAAATTAGTTAATAATTAAAGCTGTTATTTTGGGAATTTATTTCGCCATAAGCAAGTAGTGAGTGCGAGTGTGAAAGATCGAGACAATTGCCACCTTTCTCACACGCACTCATTTATTGGGCTTATTGAGGGAATTTTCTTTTTCTCAAATCCCGGCTTTTAGCTTAAGTTTGTTTCAACATATGAACATTTTAAATAAATCCTCCTGATGGAGTATGCTTGGAAGAATCAAAGGCTGATCCAGCAATCTAAAATCTGTGGATTCTTCCCGTTTGAATGTATGAAAAACAATCGATTAGCAAAAAGGGCATGACCTCCTGCAGAATCGATTGTTCCTCATGCGTTTAAATGCAAATGAAGCAAGGTTGCAAAATTGCTGGATCCACCCAATGGGAGAATTGAAGTTCCTAAAAGAGCGACGGCAACTTTTGGCCCTTTTGGAGTGCTCACGTATTTTTTCGAAACATGCCTCAAATGGTATCTCATGATGGCCTAATGATGTTGTGAAAATAATAGCTAGAGTTTTTGCCCGGTCCCCGAGCTATGTAGTCCCTTCATCAAGACATCAATTGTCATAATATTCATAATGGTGGTCACTATTTCATAAAAACCCAAACATTTTTTAAATCTTTGAGCCGTAGCTCAAGAGGGGGCATTTTCGGACACACCCAAGTTTAAAGGGGAAAAAGTCTTATTTACGCCGCAAATATATTCTCCAGAAGTTTGGCACAGGCGTTTTGTAACACCCTGTATATGAATATGTATGTATACCACCTCCTTCATGGTCACTATGGTCACTATTTCAAAAAAACCCATACATTTTTTAATTCTTTGAGCCGTAGCTCAAGAGGGGGCATTTTCGGACCCACCCAAGTTTAAGGGGGAAAAAGTCTTATTTACGCCGCAAATATATTCTCCAGAAGTTTGGCACATGAGTTTTGTAACACCCTGTATATGGATACAGTGGCGCACCGAGAAATTTGCCTTGGGGGGGGGGGGGTTTGGTATGACTCAAAATCCGGGGGGGTCTGGGGGGTATGGAATACCCCTCAGGACAAGCGGGGGGTCCGGGGGCTCTCCCCCGGAAAATTTTTCCAATTTTCCTGACCTTCAGATTGAATTGTACGGTACTTTCATGTACAGTAAAATTGAAATACTCATATATATATTTTCGATTTTGCTGCATGAAATCTTTGCTCATGACTCATAATTGGAGGGAGAAGAGTCAAGTGGAATGTATGGTTGAAAGAGCCATGGACTATTCACCGAGGGGTTCACCGAGAGAGGGGGGTCCGGGGGCCCTCCCCCGGAAAATTTTTACAATTTTCCTGACCTTCAGATTGAATTGTACGGTACTTTCATGTACAGTAAAATTGAAATACTCATATATATATATATTTTTGATTTTGCTGCATGAAATCTTTGCTCTTGACTCATAATTGGAGGGAGAAGAGTCAAGTGGAATGTATGGTTGAAGGAGCCTTGGAATATTCACCGAGGGGTTCACCAAGAGGGGGGGGTTCGGGGGCTCTCCCCCGGAAAATTTTTCCAATTTTCCTGACCTTTAGATTGAATTTTACGGTACTTTCATGTACAGTAAAATTGAAATGCTCAAATATATTTTCGATTTTGCTGCATGAAATCTTTGCTCATGACTCATAATTGGAGGGAGAAGAGTCAAGTGGAATGTATGGTTGAAAGAGCCATGGACTATTCACCGAGGGGTTCACCGAGAGAGGGGGGTCCGGGGGCCCTCCCCCGGAAAATTTTTACAATATTCCTGACCTTTAGATTGAATTTTACGGTACTTTCATGTACAGTAAAATTGAAATGCTCAAATATATTTGTATTTTCGATTTTGCTGCATGAAATCTTTGCTCTTTGACTCATAATTGGAGAGAGAAGAGTCAAAAGGAATGTGGATGAAGGAGCCATGGAATATTCACGGAGGGGGTTCACCGAGGGACAGTAGCGTAGCCAGTCTGCCCCCCCCCCCCTTGACACCAAAATTTGTCCTAAAAAAAAGGTCTTTTTTTGCGTTTTCAAACAAATTTTACCAAATTAGTATCTTTGGACCCACCCCCCTTGACAATTTTCGGACCCCCCCCCCCCGTAGAAAAATTCCTTGCTACGCCACTGCCGAGGGGTTAGATTTTATCCCCCCCCGCCATATTGAATAACTCTTAAGAAAATGCGGATAATATGGAATTTGTTCACCGTGAACCCCCTTCCTAGCTGATCACGATTTATTTTTCTTTCTCTTCCTTCTATTTGTGAAAGAACCACATCCTCTCTCTCTCTCTCTCTCTCTCTCTCTCTCTCTCCCTCTCTCTCTCTCTCTCTCTCTCTCTCTCCCTCTCTCTCTCTCTCTCTCTCTCTCTCTCTCTCTCTCTCTCTCCTTTTTTTTTTTTTTTTTTTTTTTTAAGGCTTGGGGGGGGTTTTAACCCTAAACCCCCCCCCTTCGGTGCGCCAGTGTATGGATATGTATGTATATCACCTTCTTCATGGTCACTATGGTCACTATTTCAAAAAAACCCATACATTTTTTGAATCTTTGAGCTGTAGCTCAAGAGGGGGTATTTTCGGACCCAACCAAGTTTAAAGGGAAACAAGTCTTATTTAGGCCTCAAATATATTCTCCAGAAGTTTGGCACATGAGTTTTGTAAAACACCCTGTATATGTGTATGTATATCACCTCCTTCAACTATCTTTCCCCTCTCCTTCCATTTCTCACCCCCTCCCTCTCACTTCCTCTTATACTAGCTCCCTTCGATTAGCGCCCTCAATTTTCGTGCTCAACGACTTTAATTCATCGCTCAAGCAGTGCTTTGTCCTCCCCCCTCCCGTCACCCCCTTCATCCCTTCCGCGTCCCCTCACCGACCCGTCAAACGACAGAATGCGTAGGAATAGGGACTAGTCTGCAAGCAGTCTACTGATAAGAAGCGTGGAAGGGAAGCACGAGATTAATCAAGGTGAAAACGTTAAGGGGTTAAAAGAGGAAATGCACGGTTTCTATAAGTGTTAGAGTACACCCGTTGTGGCTTGTGGCTTTCCACCACGACCCCCTCCCCCTCCCCCTCCCCCTCCCCCTCCCCTTCCCCTTCCCCCTGCCTTTGCCCCTCCTCCTCCCCTCCTCATCCTGCCCCCTCTCTTAGCTAGTCTCCCACCCCCTAGATATTTTCCTCCCCATTTTTCCCCCCATCTTAGGCAAAATAAGTATGCATATACTGGTGAGGTCAACTTACTTTGAAGAGGGAAAAAATATAACTAATTGGATTTTATCTGAACCCGAGGCCCAAAATGCGGCAGCCTCATTTCGAATGGCATGACCCGGCATCACTTACGGTGAAGTTTCCCTATACTGCACGGAGAAAATAATGGGGCAGTTTCAAGGGTCTGAAATGTTGTGTTTTTTTTATAAAGAAAAGAATAGTGCATAATGAGCTGAGAACAATGGTGCCTTTGATTTGTTCCTAACTGTCCCAGTTTTGGAGATAAAAACGTGTAAACTTCTAAAAAATCGTGTGCGGAGTGACGTCACTACGCGGAATTCCCATTTAAAACAATGTATTTTGAACCAAAATCTCATCTCCAGAACAATGTGACTTAAAAGAAACCAAAGGCATCTTTGTTCTCAGCTCTTCAAGTACTTTCATTTTCTTCATAAAAAACACAACATTTCAGACCATCGCAACTGCCCCATTGGTCGGGTTCACCGTAATGATGGCTGATTTTCGCAACTGTAAAACAGTAAGGTGGTAAAGTGAGGTTGAACGAAATTCAAATTTATAATTTTTAAGGATCTCAGTTTAAATCGCGGTATGTAAGGTTATCATCCACAAATGTATACTCAACATTGATGCAGCAGAACTTTTGTGAAGAAACATTGAATCGTTATTGCAGCGTTGTATTAATGCACACTTACTTTTTTTAAGGTCTCCGGCAAAAGACACAGCCAAAAATGTAGCTGGTGCAGCGCAGCTTCCGAGAAATCTTAATCATTTTTGACATAGAGAGAGAATCACACATTTCTCGATCCGCACCTTCCTCGAATCTCAGGATATATAGGAATTTGTCTGCCTCTCTCTCTCCTCCCATTTAAACACGTGTGTTAGAAAAGGATATCAGTGGGGACCATCACGTGGCTTCAGCCCCTATCTCCGACCTTTTCTAACGCACGCGTTCAAATGAGAGGAGCGAGAAAGACAGACGAATCCTTCAATTCCGCGCATCTTCGGAGAATCGACTCGAGGCGCTCGCGCCCGCTATACATATATAGTTCATAAAAAATTGTCTTTAGATCTCTCCTCTAAAAGTCACAATGTATACCTGTACATTATGTTATATCCACGTTACAAACTTTCGAAGAAGTTATGCTATATATAAAATTTTTTTTCGCGCTCGGCACGTGTTTAAATCAAGATGTCTCGAGAGTTTTTCAGTTTTAATTTAAAAAAAAAAAAAAAAAAAAAAAAAAAAAAAAAAAAAAAAACGTGAAGAACAACCTCTCGTTTCTATGTTACATTGGATGTATAAATAAAAAAAGTTTCAATGAATACTTCAGAGAAATAATTTTCAGAATACGGTACTCATATATTCAAAAAAAAAAGGAAGAAGAATAAGAAGAAAAACTACGAAGCAGCTCAATAGCATCAACAATAAGTTCTATGCAAGACAACGAGTGGTAGCGATGAAGGCGGAGAAGGGGGGGAGAGAGAGAGAAAGAGAGATTTAAAGAGAAAGGTAGAAAGAGAGAGAGAGAGGAAGAGAAGAGTGATAGAGCAAGAGTTCTTTCTTCTTTCCCCGGCGTGCCCGTGCATCTCTGGAAGCTTTAGTTTGCTTGCTATAGCTATTGCGTTGCCACGCGGGGCCAAGTTTTTAATTGCAAAAGTTTTGTCAACAATGACATTGTTGCTCAAAATGTTAATATTCATTTTATAATACGTTTTACTTAGCTTAAACTGCGGACGGAGGAGGCGAAATGGGGGACGAGGCGAAGGGGTTAAACATCCCCCTCTCTCTCCTCCTCTTCTCTCTCTCTCTCTCTCTCTCCTGTGAAAGATTGTATTGTATTGACACTCGGCCTTGTAACTGGAGACGGGTCACGTCGTTTATTTCCTCCATCAATTTGAGGCAACAAATTAACTTTTAAACTAAAAGCAATTGTTTAAACTTTCTCTCCTCCTCAACTTTTAACTATGGCCGTCGCACAAGCAATCGATTTGAGACACCTTCGGACCGAGTGATGATTGGCCCATTTTTTTATTGCGATAAAAAAAAAAAAAAAAAAAAAAAACACCCTCATAATCCTCGTTTTTTTGCAGCAAAGCCAGCAAGATGCCGATCCCTATCGACTCTTTGTCGTATTTTTTAATGGATTCACTTGGATCTAAATCATGCTTTGAACAATAATTGGTCGACATCAAAAGACATTTCGCGCTTGGAAAGTTGAAAGAATGTTTTTATGCTATGAGTTTCGAAGGCAAACAACCAATGAGTCTGTTACAGGATTTTCCTGCTGCAGCGTTTTAAATAGTGGCGTAGCGTGCGATTTGGCAACGTTGCGGTGCGTCCATTTAAACCCATTAAAAGATCGAACAATGGGTGTTCGGTGAACACCTTTGCATTCGACCTTTTACATGGGTTTGAATGGACTCAATACAACGCTGACAAGTTGCACGCTAATCCACTGGTTTTGAAAAGCTGATTTCCTATGTAAAATTACTTGAAAATAACGCTGGAAAAAAGTGTAGAAAAGTATCAGAAAGTGTTCTGAAACTCACTTTCAAATTCAATAAATGCGTTTAACAAAATTACAAGATGGCGGTTTAATGAGTGGCCGACAATGAGGGTCCTATCGAATTGTACCTTTCTTTATGAGGAATCACTTTTCTCATCATAAAAAAGTTGCGATTAGATTAATTAAACTCCCCCAATGTCACACATGAACCCTTAAATGTGTTGCTAAATTAGCACTAGTTTTTTTTTTTTTATATAAGTACAGCATTTTGGAAAATACAATCCTTACAATGTAAAATGAATTTCCGTTTTTTTTTTTTTTTTTTTTTTTTTTTTTTTTTTTTTTTTTTCCGAATCACAATCATATTTTTTGTGTGTACCAGGTGAAACAACTGCAACACCGAAAATGAAAATAAAAATAATGGTTACAGAAAGTAGAGCTCAGTTGCGTTTTGCGATAGAAAGGCAGAAATCGTTAGACATTTTTTGGTGTTTGAAGTGGACTCAAACTATATATTTTAAGTATTTTGTCTTGGTTTCAATGAACCAGGTGCATCAACCCCATGCATCACCGAATTGTTAAAATAAAATTGCTTTTGTAAAGTGGAGTCAAGTTGCGTTTTTCGACGGAAAGGTTGAAAGCATTGGTCTTGAAAGATTGAAGAGGACAACCGCACAATGATCATGTTATGTCGTTGCGTTGACTCTATCACCAAAAAAAAAAAAAAAAAAAAATATTTGTTCCAAAAAAGGAGTGTAGTTCCGTTTTTCGACAAAAAGGAAGACATAATTGGACATTTTGAGAATTTGAAAATGGACTCAAATTATACAGTTTGAATATTATGTCTTCATTTCTATATGGATCAGGTGCATCAACCCCATCACCAAAAGTTAAAATAACATCGGTTTCATATGAAGTGGAGTTCACTTGCATGTTTCGACAGAAAGGCAGAAAGCATTGGTCGTGAAAGATTAAAATGGACAGCTAGACAGTTTGCTTCGTTTGTCTTGATTTCTATGTAAGTATCAGGTGCATAAACTTCAACACCAAAAAATAAAATAAAATTTCTTTCATTTGGGGAGTTAAGTTGTATTGATCGATAGAGATGAAGAAAGCATCGGCCTTAAAAGCAGTGGCGAGGCGTTAAATTTGGAAATGGTTCTTTTTTCCTAATAAACACATTAGAAAAGTCGAAACACCTGGTCATCGGTGATGGCCGAAGCATTCGATTCTTTCAGTGAGTTTAAATGGAGAAAGTACAGCTTTGTCAAATTTCACTCCTCGATCGCTTCTGCTTAAAAGATTGAAATGGCCGACTGGACGGTTTGATTTTATTTTGTCTTGATTTCTTTGTAAGTACCAGGTGCATCGACTCCATCGATCACCAAAAAAATTAAATAACATTTGTTTCAAAAGTGGAGGGTATATATAGTTCCACGTTCCACCGTTTTTCGACAAAAAGGAAAAAATGACTGGGCATTTCGAGAGTTTGGAGTGGGCGCAAACTAGAGTCCCTGTTTATGAAAGAGTCTCGCCGTACGAGGTTCCATCTCTGATTGGCTGCTAAAAACTGAAGCAGAAGGGGTCTATGAAGCCTGGAGGCGCGACTCTTGTTTACATCTTCATCACGGAAAAAAAGAATGGTGTAGTAGTTTACCATTCGCATAGCTGATTTTGACCCCAACCAGAGTTAAGATAAACTTGACCAGAGTTATGGAACATTTGACCAGGAATCAGGTCAATTTCACTTGATACCTGGTTAAATGTTCCATAACTCTGGCAGGGGCCAAAATCATCTATGCGAATGGTAAATTACACCATTCTTTTTTCTCCGTGTGAAGCCATCTTCCCAGCCGCCCAGCTTTGAGGAAACTTTCGGCGTACGTAGCTTTGTACTGATGATATTTTCGATGGAAATTGAAATGAATATGTGTTCAAAACAGAATAAAATTCACGCATTACTCTTCACTGTAAATTAAAACAGGTAGTGACGCCAACGGAAATTTGAAGGTTATGTTGACCTAACAATGATTACTCACAAACGAATGCATTCACAAGTAATCTTTGCCGAAAAGGTCGTTGGATTAAAATGTAAACAAGAAGCGCACCTCCAGGCTCCTCACTTCCTCAGACCCCTTCTTCTTCTTCACTTCTGTTCGCGTATCTTGACTCTTTCATATCTAGGGACTCTAGCACAATCTAGTCAGTTTGATTGTTTTATCTTGATTTTCATGCCATTATAACCCATATATGCCCAACTTTTTTTGAACATGTTGGGTGTTTTTTGGCGTTTTTCTCAAAAAAACACCACCTTAGAGTTAAAAAAATTTAAAATAAAAAAATTGTGAAATTTTCTGGTCCACCTAAATTATAGGTGCTGAATGGTCACAACATTGATTTTTGAGTTAAATTGGCCTAAATTTACTGTAATTTGATCCAAAAAAAACCATTTCAAGTGGGTCGTTAACGACCCAATGGGCATATACAGATGGGTTTTAAATGTGCGTTTGTTACATCGATGTGTGATTGTTTCCAGCGAAGTACCAGGTGGATAAAGCGAGATTACACCTCTATCTGCGAACTGCGCGGGATCTGTATGCCAATGCGCGTCGCGTGGAAGTGGGCGCGCGAGAGGGTTTTGAAGCCGCGAAGTTTTAAAGTGTTTAAAAAGTTTGTCGTGCATTTAATTGGTTGGAAACTCGCGCCGGATGTGGCAGTGCCAGATCTGCGGAGATTATCTTCCGGTCTACACGTAGAACTCGAAGCGAAAGCGAAATCCGAAGCTTCACAACAAAAATCCGGCAAATGTGCGCTCATTTCAGTCGCGTTAGCCGATCGCATTATGCCCCATACGTGAATGCAATGAGAATTTTCTTGTTTGCATGCGACGTGTTTACTTTTCTGAGTGATTGGCACGTGTCATTTTCACGGATCCGGGCGAAAATTTCCTTGCGTATCCCCCCCACCCACCCCCCCCCTTTATTTCGCTCCTTTTTCCTACGCGCGCATCACTTTTGTTAGTTTGGTATATAAGTTGTTAATTACCTTTCACGTACAAACCGTGCTAAGAATAAATAACAGATCTGATTGCCGGGAAATAATAATCAAGGAAGTTTTCCCGCCAAACTGTTTTGAAATTGAGCGTTTAACACGATGGTATACTGAATAATTAACATGGTGGCACTAGACAGTTTGAAAACAAAATATCGTAAAAACTTCTGGCTCAAATACGCTCAGTCTCCTGGTAAAAATGCTCCATGAAGTTTTCGTGACCGAAATTCCGTGGGTCTTTATTTCTTGAAATCGTGGTCGGATCCAGCCATTTGGCAACCATGAATTCATCGCTTTTGTACGTATGATAAACAATCGATTCTTGTGGGGGCATGGCCCTGTTACTAATCGATTGTTTCTGATGCATTCAAATGAGAATAATACACAATGTCCAGATTGCTGGATCCGCCTTTTGCTCGAAACCATTATACGAGTATCATACGGAAAATCTCGTGGAATCCCACAAACAGCATGAAGAATTCGATAATATTGTAAGAAAAAAATATCCCTGGTTTGAAATAGTTTTTTAAGGTCCATAAACAATCCTCCATACAAGTACAAGCGTCTACTATTTTATGTATCATGGGATTCCATGGAACTGAAATAGACATTCTGCAAAAAATTTTGATACCCATAAAAATTCTTAGAAAATTGTCTTCACATGAACGGTCTAAAATAATCTAAAAAAAGTCAAATCCCAAATAGCGTGCATGCAAAGGTTGTGTGCATCGAAGATAAATCAAAGACTACTGAAGTCAGCGCTGATATCTCAACGGGAAAGTCTAAAAAAAAAAAAAAAAAAAACCAAGATAAAAACGGCAAAGGCATCAAATGACTCCAAAAGAATAATTTAAACTAGTGTATGAGTGTGTGATTGTACGTACTCAAAAAGTTCTCGAAAATACGCGATACGACCCGAGCATTTAATTTTTGATTCAAATCCTGAAAACTAAATCTCCAAAACACACATGACCACCAGAAGGCGCCTCTTACACTGTATTATATTATTCATTTGTATACAGCAAAACGAGAGTAAGAATCTTGCCATACACTTCGTATGGCACGCTTAAAAAACCTCTGGAGGCGCTTCATATTGAATTGAGACGTGGCAACATTTTTTTCTTTGTAGAAGATATGCGCGAGGACTATATTGTATTTTTCTCTTTTATTTGGGTGATGGAGAGTGTACTGAGTTGGGGTCGGGTGAAGTGCTTGAGTCAAAACGGCCTTCGGGTCGTGCCGGAATCATTTCGAAGTCCGAGAGTCAGTCAAATGTAAACATGTTTACATGCTCGAGTATACGATGCGATGTCATGGCGATGCTCCCTGGCCGTATGAACGATAAACATGCGGTTTCTTATTCTGTGAAAAAGAAATTTGATAGTGTAGAGCTTACGGATAGCCTACATGACTATCCGTATACTTTATTTGTTCGTTTGGCTAGGAAACGGAAAGCTATCGTGGAGGCCATGCGGAAGAGACAGAATGAGAATCTTACGAAAAGGGTTTTTTTCTGTATGTTTCGGTAGATCAATATAGCAGTGTTGCTAACGCAATGTAAAATACATGGACATGAATGGGTCTGTTGCAAACTTTTGCTACAACGATCAAGAGATTTCAATCTAATGTAAAATCGCCTGAAAAGTCCATTGGTGGCATCAGAAAGTCATAAAATGCAATAATAAACTCACAAGAGGCATTTAATGAAATCCGAGATGGCGGAGAAATACACTGAAAAAAAAAAATCAGCTGAATTTAACTAATTTCAACTTAAAAGTATGGACACCACTTAAAACTGTTAGTTTGAATGTATGAATTAGTAAAAATAACTCCGTGCCATGTTAATTAACACGGCACGGAGTTATTTTTACTAATTCATACATTCAAACTAACAGTTTTAAGTGGTGTCCATACTTTTAAGTTGAAATTAGTTAAATTTAGCTGATTTTTTTTCAGTGTATCGAGCAATTTGTGTGCTTGCTCCACGAGCATCCAAGGATCACCAACCTCACAATATCAATCACAACCAATCACAACGTAAACAAACACATAACCTCTACCTCCTGTGAGGTTGTCAAAGTTGGCAATCCTTGGATGTTTACGGTGCATGCATACAAATTGCTCGATATATATCTGCCATCTTGGATTTCATTAAACGCCTCTATGTGAGTTTATTGTTACATTTTATGTCTTTCTGATGCCACCATAATGGACTTTCCAGGAGATTTTACATTAGACTAAACACTCTTACTCGTTGTACCAAAAGTTTGCAACAGACCCATATTCTAAGCGTTCAGATCGCGGAATCGGTCCATCGCATTGGCGGATCCAGCAACGTGGCAAAAGTGTATTCTTCCCATTTGATTGCATGAGAAATAATCGATTAGTCATGAAAACATAGCCTCTTCACGAATCGATTACTTATCATACATTCAAGTGGAGAGAATGCGCCGTTGCCGGATTTCTGGATCCACCTACAATGGTCCATTGATGATGTTTTTTATACAAAACATAAGATTCCATCATCCATCCCATCATCAAAAGTTCCCCAAACATCACAAACATCAGCCCCGCAAATCCATGAGGAATGATTTCCCCCCGGAGAGCTCTTGCATGCAGATTTTGATTTTTTCACAATCTCCGAAGGAAGAGGCAGGGAACTGGTACTATCGACGAATTAAACATTGTCACAAGATTTTCACGAGCTAAGTCTCGCCTTCAAGGTTCCGGTTCGGCCACTCTTCATACTCCTTCGACCGGGATACCCGTTGCAGATCAATCACACATTCACACACATAACTGCGGCAGTAGTCGCTTAGAGCTCGTTCCAGAAGTGTAGTCGCACCTGGACAATAATTCTTTGGCGAATTTTCAATTTTTGCGCGCTAAAATGAAACCAAAACTTGCCCACGACTTATTTATTTCGCTTTTAAAGTGTTCTTCACTGAAAAATGAACTCTCAAACTCATTTTCCTTCACTTTCATTGAGTAATATCATAAATATAATGTTGACAAATTTAAAGATTATCGGCCTAGGTGCGCCTATATTTGTGAAACTACCTCTAGATTCCCTTGATGATGGAAATATTGTGCAAGCCTTGCACTGCAGGGTGCATGTACCAGATCATCCGGATATACAGGGCATTTCTCTTGAAATCTACTGAACCAAATGATTTGAAACAAGAAAGCCAGATAAGGAACAGACCCCTAATTTTTCATTTTTGATATTTTTAGAAGCCCCTGAAAAGCCCTTGGGGGTATTGGGGGGATTTTCAAATTTCTCTGCCAAAAACAGCTCGTAAAAATCTCACGACAATCTTTAATTCGTCGATAGTACAATAGTATAAATAAATTAAAAAATTATATTTAATAAAATTGGCAACTATGAAGAGTATTAGACCCCCAATATCGCTCTAAAATACCCCTCCCCCATCCCGCCCTTACTCAAAACTCCCTCCCCCACCCCGCCCCTACTCAAAACCCCCTCCTACCGTTCCGTTGCCGATCCTTCTTATCCGCGCGAGGGGTTATAAATATTATTACACTTAAAGTGAAGACGAGTCCGCTCTCTCTCAATCGTTACAACATTTAAGCAGAACGAGGATCGAGAGGCAATTGAGTTCGAGTCAAAGTCGCGAGAGAGAGAGAGAGAGAGAGAGAGAGAGAGAGAGAGAGAGAGAGAGAGAGAGAGAGAGAGGAGGATAAAGACAAGACAAGTCCGGAATCGGGATCCGCTAACGTGATTGAAAATAATTCGGTTTAGATCCGGGCCGGGCCGGGCGGGACTCCAGTCGGGACTCGCCCAGTGTTGCCACCGTCGCTCGCCTCGCAATTCCGAGAGTCAAAATTCCCGTAATTTTGGAGAAAATTCCCGATTCTACCGTAGCAGCATGAAAAAGTCAAAACTTAACCTAGAAGTACCACCTTTCTCTACCAAAACGAAAAGTTTTACGAGCCGCAGACAAGTAAGCGTCAAAAACGACATAATGTGTCCGCGACATTCACCATCCATCGCAGTGTTAATTTTACTAATTTTTAGTGTTTTGAAGTAATGCTCCGCCTATAATTTCACTTTAGCATCGTTGCCTCGTGTATTTTGAGACGCTGATTTCAAAAATGCTATCAGTTTTTATTAAACAAGCCTATATTTTGCGTAAATTTAAAAATTACGTATTCTTAGCAAAAAGTTTGAAATTCTGAAAAAAGTATGAGTTTTGAGGAAAAACTAAGGCCGAATTTGAATTCAGTGGGTCAAAACACATGAGTAATATCACGAAATGGTGAGAAAGGTATCATATAATAAGAAACCCGGGTTTTACGTTCATAACAGCCGGACACACTATGTCGTTATAAAGCGTAAAAATCGCCGCAGACATTTGCTGACGGACTCACCTTATGGATGAAGTTTGACAAATTATCCTGAAAGCTCCGCAATTCATATGATAGGTCATTCAAGCGGTAATTTGAGCCTTAGGGTCCGCATTTGTCATTAGTTTTCTTTCAGCTTCTACGTTTCTTCCACAATTTTCTTGGTTTTTCCTGGATCGTCAATTTAGGGTTAGGTGTAGATCATTTCTATTTTTCGTGACCATGTATAATTTTGAATTTAGCAAGTGTGTCTTTTCATCTCTCAGTTAGGGATCATAATTCGAGTTAGATATTTGAGCCTTAGGGTCCGAATTTGTCATTCGTTTTCTTCCAGCTTCTACGTTTCTTCCACAATTTTCTTGGTTTTTCCTGGATCGTCAATTTAGGGTTCGGTGTAGATCATTTCTATTTTTTGTGACCATGTATAATTTTGAATTTAGCAAGTAAGTCCTTTCATCTCTCAGTTAGGGATCATAATTTGAGTTAGATATTACTAGTCACAAAATTTTGAGGTAGAGGTTAAGTTAAGTTTACAGCCACCCCCACTACCGTGCAAATTCTCAGTTTGAATTGCGAGGTAAAAAAAAATGGTGGTGCAGTCCCTTTTTGGTGACCTTACAGTGGTATCCACAGAGACAAATAGAGACGGAGCACTACGCTAAAATACATAAGGAAGATTTAAGGAACACTGAATTTTCGGGGATTCAACAAAATAACAAGTAGAACAACAGTCAACATCTTTTGATGTCGCATTGTGTTGAACTGTGACATTCAGCGGACACAGGGGGATAGGCTGGGAAGTGTAGAGGAATATGGTGCTCAACATTCAACACCATACGACGTTGACTGTTGTTTTGTTGAATCCGCGAGAATTTAGCGTGCCATTAGTGATCCGTCTCTATTCGTCTCTGGTTGTCCATAACTGTTCTCTATCTACCTCGGCATATGCTCTCATAGCTGGTAGTTCAAAAATCCTCGGAATATTTAAGCCGAGGTATCAGTGAATGTCATTCGAATTCTTTTCTCCCTTCAAACATGGCAACTTTGGATTGACTCCGGACCTGGTAATCGAACTCATATCAGAGTTGATCCGCCTTAGTTTTCCCACGAGCTAAAATCCCCCCCCCCACACAGCACAGGTTGCTCTCTCTCTCCCTCTGTCACTCACTCTCTCTCTCTCTCTCTCTCCCTCTGTCACTCACTCTCTCTTTCTCTTTCCATCTTTCTCTCTCTCTTTGTCTATTTCTAAGTTGCACATTTTAACCTCCAGCAGATCGAGCACCCTTTACAATAGCAAGGCGCAATTAGAATAAAAATCGTAAAAAGAAGAAGAAAAGCGTAATTGGAAATGTAAGCAATTTCAGAGGAAGTGTAATGTAGTGTAAGTTTAAGTGTCTATACAAACAAACAGAGTATCGCTATCGATAAAGAGGGTCTCGGTCTTACTGACTGTGATGACTCGCACAATCTGCCATCCATGCTCTTTTGCCGTTTAAACTGATGTAAAAAAATCGTTTCTATGAGAAGAATGGCTCTTAAGAATTGATCATTTTTTAAATGTTTTCGCCTATGAGTATCTCTAGCGATTGAGTGCGTTTCATTTATTGTTTTAAGAAGTTTTCTGTTACCATGAGTTTATCTAATTGTAAAGATATATGGCAATTTTTCTGAAAAATTCATAATTTAAAAAAAAAAAATTCAGCAAATCGGCAAAAAAAATATTTTTTCGCTTGTCGCCTCTTTTTTTTTGTTCGTTTATTTGCAATAAAATATGAAAATTGGTCTATTGATCCTAAAAATACGTAAAATTCAAAAAAAAAAAAAAAAAAAAGTATGTGCAGAACCATCGGATTCTATCCTCCATAATCTTAAAGCCTAACACGCCGAAAAATATAGGAAATAGCAGTATTTCATTAGAGATTTGGTACAATGAGCGCCAATAAAATTGACGGTTTTGATTCAGACCCTTTTGAGAATTTGAGGTTTTGGAGTTTGCAGTAGAGCTCATTTCAGAAGTGTAGGCGGACCTAAACCATAATCTTTGGCGAATTTTCAAATTTAATTTCTTTACAATAAAACCAAACTTGCCTCTGACTTTATTATTTTGCGTTTAAAGTGCTCCTTGGTGAAAAGTGAACAGTCAATTTCATTTTTATTCATTTTCATCAAGTATTATCAGAAATAATGTTGACAAATTTCAAAGATTATCGGTCTAGGTCCGCCTACACTTCTGAAACTACCTCTACCTCTACCAGCATCAGACACCACCCAACAGACCGCATCGAACCGTTTAAAAATGGCAAAACCTCAAAATGTGTATACCACGAGACGTAAACCAACAAATCACAGCACTTTGGGTGAGGCGAGTCTGGTGGACTCTACAACAGACCCTGTAACGTAGAATTGACAGCGCTCCCAACATTCTAATGTTCCGTTAGAAAAAATGTGAGGTAAGAATCGCCATTTTCAGGTATGACCGAAAGCCTGTCCGCCCCGAAAATTGTATAACCCCTGAACAGAATATGCAACACACCTAACACGTGCGGGTTCAATGACATACTGCAGTGCATTGCGTATCGCATATGCTGACCAGGTATCATTGTTCCCGCTTAGTGCACGCTCTCCGCGGTCAAGTCTCTGTCCGAGCGAAATGAAAGCTTCTGAAGAAAGGAGCGGAAAGAATCCAACAAGAGTTTTCAAAGGTTCGGTAGGAGACAACACCCCCCCCCCCCCCAATCCGTTGCATTGATAGTCAATTCACACACCGTACTCATCCGTGCAAAATGAACTCTAGGACAGGAAGATAAAAAAAATAAAAAATAAAATAAAAAAAAAAAATATAAAAAGGAGTAAAAACTCATCGAAGCGGCCACGGTGGCATGGTGGTGTGGTGACCGGTGCACAGTAGGTCAAAAAATTGGATTTTATGGAAAAAAAAACTTTCCGAATTAAAAAAATCAAGACATTAAACAATATATACCAATAAAACTTACATAATTGTTTAAAATTTATTTTAGACCTTAAAATAAGTAAAAATAACATAATTTCATGCCAAAAATTATCAAAACTTAAATGTTTTTTGACCCAAAGAACAACTTTTTGATCTTGTCCGGAAAAAATCTATATGTTTTCAAGCCAGTGTGCGGCGGTTACAGGGCGAGGTGGTCTTACATAAAGTCCGTATCAAGCGGGATGACATTTAATAAATTAAAGAACACGGGGGGGGGGGGGAGAGTAAAAGGTAAAAAAAAAAACGAAGAAAAAAAATGCGTCAAGCGCGAAAAATATATAGGTGCGTTGCACGGGCTTCGATACCTTCGATACTTTTGTTCTCTCGAAACATTTTTTTCTTCTTTTTTTTTGCCAAGAACTGGACGGAGGAGAGGACAACCCCCCCCCCTCCGTTCAACCCTTCCCCTCCCCAAACCGCACCCCCACTCCAACCCTCGGCCCACACCAACTCCTCCGTCATCCAATGCAATTGATAAGGTCTTCGATTGGGGGGGGGGGGGGGGGGGGGGGTCGGCTAAAAAGTGGCTGCAGAGGGCGCGGACGGTAGTGTTGCAGAAAGGGGGAGGGGCGTGGTTACACTGGCCGCGTGAGTGAGAAAGAGGCCCAGTTATATGTATAAAAGTGTATAATATAAAGACTAGAGATAGAGAGAGAGAGAGAGAGAGAGGGAGAGAGAGAGAGGGAGAGAGAGAGAGGGAGAGAGAGAGAGAAAGAGAAAGAGAGGGAAAGAGAGAGAGAGAGAGAGAGAGAGAGAGAGAGAGAGAAAAAAAAAAAGATAGAAGAAAAACCCGAGGTAGGAAAAGAATAGCCGTCTATTTATCACAATTCGCGCGCTATAGCTTGCAAAGGAACTCATATTTCAAAGTTTTGCGCGTGTGAAGGGATGGAGCTGGTTCCGAATGGAGGGGGGAAGAGGGGGGGGGGGGGTTCGGTGGCGGAGAAAAACCGCAAGCACACACTGAGAGAGGAAGATGAGCGGAGGCTTGAAATGCCAGGAGTAACGGGAGGGGGGAGGGGGAGGGGTCTGATGCCTTTCTATGTATTTGCAGTATCTGTGTGTGTGTGTGTGTGTGTGTGGTGTGTGTGTGAGGGTGTGTATTAGTGTGATGTGTGCTATATGGAGCAAAAGAAGAAGAGCATACAGCCGGACTTATTACCTTTGGGAGAACTTGTGCGTTAACCATATGTTACCTCATCGTCCCCCTTCCCCTCCCCCCTCGTGCCCGCGCGCCGCTTTCCCGCGCATACCGCTAGTTGCCCGTTTCTTCTGTCCCGCGCTTTACGACGAGGTTTCGCGCACTCGCTGTCGCACACGGGGTCAAGGTTGTTGCAGTTTTTTGAACTTCGGGATCCAGGACCAATATTGATGAGTATATGGTACGGACAGACGCACAGTGCACTTTTGGTCTGAGATCGTGAAAAAATGGCCAAAAAATAATAAAAAGTAAATTTCTCATCAATTTTATTATTGATAGATTTTTAAGAGCGATTTGAATCACAGAGAACACTGTCACAAGTAATTAATTTAAACCTAGAAATGCTCCGGGAAAGTTTTGACTCAAGATTAAATGGTCAAAAATAATTATTTTGATTATTTTTTTTTTTTTTCACTGATTTTTGGTCACTTTATTTCGACTTTAGTACATCACTTTCGGTTTTTCGGTCCATAACTAATTCCCTGTACAGAGTATATGGATATGTATGGATCCATATGGATAAAAATGGATCCATACGGATATGTATGGATCCATATGGATATGTATGGATCTGTAAGGATATCGACACGTTTACCCAAACGATATCCGCATACATATCCGTATGGATCTACACATATCCATACTCTGTATATAGGGAATTAGTTATGGACCTTATGGACCTGTATAAACCATGTTTGACAGAGTAGCGTGCTCAAGATTAGTGGGTAGTTAAATATTCCTACTTAGAGGTGTTGATTTTGCCTATCCTTCGAATTAAAGGCACTTGAAAAAGTATATTTTTCTGCATAAAAGGTCGAAAACAATGATTTTTGACTTCACTACGATTTTTTATTTTTTTCCTAAATTTTGCGGTTCCAGACCAAAATTTCAATGGTTGGAGTTAGGTACTATACTTAAACAATGAACAGCTAGCTAGTCTACCATCTACATCACAAACAAAAAATTCAACATGTTTTTTTTCAAATCCTGGGACAAATCGAGCTTTTTGGGAGATTTTGTTCTTTTGTGTTCTTAAATGTGGCACCATTGCGTCGGAATACCGGCCAGAGTAAAAGCGGAGCAAAATATCCACCGACAAATCCAATTTTGAGCTTTCAATAATTTACGAGCTAACTGGACTTTTATTTCTCAACGTCTATAAATCGTCTTTTTCTGGTTTTTTCTGTTTTTGTTTTATCATATGTACCGGTTTGACGTGTTAAGTAGTTACAAGAGCATCTCGTTCTTTCTCGCTCTGTGTTTCCTTTTTTTTGATCCTCTTGTAAAAGTATACATTTTTCTTGTACACCTACTCCTTTGGATACACATTCCTCTTTTTTCAAGCCTGAAAAGTGAAAAGTGTTAGTTGCATATTTATCATATACATAAGTATGACAAAGTACAAACAGAGGATATTCTCAAATACTCGGACGACGTGAGAGAAGCAATAAGCAGGTCCTGGAATGTGTTGTGCAAGTAGTAGGGGAGGGGGGAGGGGGGGGGGGGGGGGGTTCTGTTGATAATTTTTAAACCTGCAAAATTCGAGGAGTTATAGCTAGTTCCAGCTTAGATTGTAGTTACCTTTATAAATGAGATTCGAAGATAAACCATTAGGACCTAAATCCAAGGATTATTAAACATCCTTTTCGCATTTTAGTTCAATTGATATAAGATGACCATAAGTATTAGCAGTTTTTACAATCTTTATTGCTAGTGTGTGTGGATGCTTGACCAATTTTTAATAGTTTATTAATACATTTTTTAACCCGAATAATTCTTCATTAATGAAACTCGATTGCCTTAAATTTAGCTAAGCATTTAGACCAAACCAAAGTTGTAGCAATTTTCAATAGGAAAAACAGCGTTGGAATAGTTTCTCGCCTTAGCAGTTGTAGAATTTGTCTCCATTCCTGTCCTTGAACGTAAACTGGACCTTAAAAATGTTGGACCACATACAGATTGTGTTCAAACCTTTGTTTGGACCAGTATGAAATTAGGCCAAACAATTTAGTTTAAAATGCGCTGTACGTTAATTATTGAGAAACAAATTTTGAACCGATCCTAATATAGACGAAAATCATTGGACGAATGTTCCTATAAAACCATCTGGATCTATCTTATGTCTCCTCCCAATCGTTATTACTCATACACTGAAAAAAATAGATTTGTGAAATCAGTAAAATGAAGCAATAGCTAATTTTACCAGTCATTTTCAGTAAAATTGACTACACATATAGCTAATTTTACGTTTTGGACTGTACATTTTGCTTAATTTTGATTAATTTTACAATTTGGATCATTAACTTTACCAATCGGATTGTAAATTTAACAATTCAAAGCATTGTAATTTTTGCAAGTCGTATAGCTGTCACGCCAAGACAGCCATGTAATATGCTAAAGTCACAATGATTTGGATTGTAAAATGTACTATTTAGATTGAAAAATGTGCAATCCAAATAGAGAAATTACTAAAAGTTAAACAAAATTTACAATTCAAACTGTAAAATTAGCCATACGTATAGTAGGATTTACCGAAAATAACAAGTAAAATTAGCATGTGCTTTATTTTACTGATTTTACAAAACTTAATTGCTTTTTTAGTCATTTCATTTTTTTCAGTGTACCTATACTTAGATTTAGTGTCAATACATTGATAATTTAGATGGGTGTTCTTTTCCAGTTACAATTGTTTTCACAAGCGTAAAAAAATAAGGCAACCCACCTCGCACTGGAGATATGCCGTAGATTCAAACGAGGCTCGCTTTGGAATCCCACATTTTATAACCTCTGAAAAAACAAGAGGGCTCTAGAGTTGAGAGGCTTTGCACGGGAGGGAGGGAGAGGCTTAAGGGAGAAGATGTTCGAAGGCAGGGCTGCCGTTTTGCGTATAATCAATGCTACTTTTCAATTCACAGATGATTCCACCGGTTGAGAAAAGATTACACACTTACACAGTTCAGTTCAGTGCATGCCTGTAATAAACTAAAATAATCGCATCTGTAATCTTTTCTCAACCAGTGGAGTCGTCAATGACTTTGAAAAAAATTGCGGAAATTTTAATTAATCAACGGAGTTTCCACCGGTTGAGAGAAGATTACAGATCAAAGTATTTCCGTGCATTGCAGTCATACACTGAATTGAACTGTGTAATCTTTTCTCAACCGGTGGAATCATCGGTGAATAGAAAAATAGCATTGATTATACGCAAAACGGCAGCCCTGTTCGAGGGGCTTGATCCTTTCCGAATCGATTCGATTCCACGAGACATTTGCAGATGGATATATAGTTTTTCTTAAGCGCATGACAAATAATAGTTTCCGCAAAAAAATAAATAAATAAAAAAAAATAAAAAAAAATACGTAAAAGTTTACCCTGAGCAGTGCCAGAGACAATACATGTATTTGTATATTATTCACGTATTAGATAACCATGATATATTGAGAGGCTTTGTATGATCTCCGTTTTCACATTTCTTTCGAAGCGCAGTTGCCAAACGTATAGGTGTTGGTTTTGAGATTCAATGGACCGTTGTTGTATGACGTCAAGAAAAACTTTGGGTCCAAACAATAAAGGTTCTTTCTCACTCACTCTCACATGGTTTTTCCGTAAGGAATTGCGGATCCAATTTTTCAAATGCTATAATCAATGCGACTAAAACATACGGTTTTCTCAGATTTTATTGCATCAATATAGTCCACGTATCTGAAACTGTGTGTGCGTGAATTGAAAAATTGAATTGAAAGTATATCTGACAGGAAAGAAGGAAAAAGAAACGCAAGGAAAAAGAGACAGAAAAAAAGAAAAATGATAGAAAGAAGGAGGGGGAGGGAGAAAGAGGGAAAAGAAAAAGCAATAAAAATTATTCAAGCCAGTTCTCCGCACCCTCATTCGAATCAAGGGGATAGGAGATAAATATTCCTACGCCGCAGTACTTGTTTTGGCCTACATCGTCAATTGAAGGCGCTCCACGCAGCATTGAGCATTCTGATAGACTACCGGCTACTATCCAACAGTCGCGTATATTTGTAATATAATGAATTTAAACCGTCTGGAACCGATTAGAGTGAATGAATATGTTCGAGCTTGATACCTTCGGGCAGAACAATTTTAATCGAAAAGGAGGAGAATCGAAAGTATATGACGGGAGAAACGAAAGAGACATTAGAAGAGTGAGATGGAACGGGAAAAAAGTGATGGAAAGAGGGAGACAGAGAGAGAGAGAGAGAGTGAGGGAGGCAGAGAGAGAGAGAGAGAGAGAGAGAGAGAGAGAGAGAGAGAGAGAGAGAGAGAGAGGGGGAGAGAGAGAGGGAGAGAGAGAGTGAGAGAGAGAGGGGGAGAGAGAGAGGGAGAGTGATAGAGGGAGAGAGAGAGAGAGAGAGAAAAAAAAAGAGAAAGAGTGAGAGAGAGGGAGAGTGATAGAGGGAGAGAGAGAGAGAGTGATAGAGGGAGAGAGAGAAAGAGCAAAAAAGCAATAAAATTGTAAACGCGTATAAGTCTCCCGTTTCACAGGAGCTGTAATGTATGCTCCAGAGTTACACTCTCCCGCAAAATGTATTTTCATCGTCGCGCCGGTCTCTTTAATATATGCGCGATAAACGGGTCGCTTGAAAATATCAACAGTTCATAAAAACCGCAAAGTTTACAGTATTCTCCACTCGGCGACTCGCTCCTTCCCTCTAATATCTCCGAAATGCAGCGAAATTTTCACTCACATATCTGGAGAGTCGACTGTCGCACAGTCGGTAGCAAAACTGACTTTTCCGCGGACATCATTATCACAGAAACTGAAATCAAGAGCATGAACAAACCGCAAGACAGCTACAGTGAAAAATAGTTTGATTTCCAATTTTACAACTTTAAACTTTAGGATTTTAATGAATTTTGAGCGAAAATATCGATCCTGAAACATTTTTAGCAAAAAAGAATGCCAAACTAAGTGTCTGAAAAAATCTACTTTTCCAAACATTGTGCGTCGACTCACATTCACACACTCCGCGATGGAGAGCCACGGTTACGTTGTCCGGATGCTGAAGAAAACTCCGCCTACTTTACTTTTAAACTAAATGAAAAGTAGGCGAGTTTCTTCCCTCATAACTGTTGCCAGATGCGAAAGTAATGTTGCCATATTTTACAGTTTTCCTCATTTGTTTTTCTACGGGAAGCATTTAACAGTAAATACATTATTCTGAGACAAATAAAGACTGAATACTAAATAGATGCGCAGCAGAGGCACAGTATATTATTTGGGATTCAACACCCTTCCGATTGTGCCTGCTGTGTTGAGTGATGAGAGCCCTCCTTTTCACTTCTTAGCTAGAGTCCCTGTACAGTGGCGTAGCGTGCAATTTGGCAACGTTGTAATATGTCCATTCAAATCCATTAAAAGGATCGAACTATTGGGTGTTCGGTGAACACCCTTGCATTCGACCTTTTACATGGATTCAAATGGACAAATTACAACTTCCTAAATTGCACGCTACGCCACTGTCCCTGTATAGTGTATGCTGTATATGAAAGAGTCTCGCCGTATGGGGTATCGATTCTGATTGGCCGCTGAACTTTAGGCTGTCACGGAGCTCAGGAGGCGTTCTCTCTGCTACGATGCTCTCGTATTTCTTCATAAGATGGCAGTTGGAGCGCCTTCGAGGAGGCGAAATTCATGATTAATATTTAGTGGATTTCAAGGCTTTAATCGGGTTTAATGTTTTAGACTTCCCCACTTGAATTTTTTTGTTTTTGCAAAATTTGATTTTTTCAGGGTAAAAAAGTAATTAACTCAGTGGCGTCGCCTGCCATCTGGCAACAATGCAATTGCTCCATTTAAACTCATTAAATATATCGAATTTTCCTTGTGCACTGTGAACCCCCTGAATTCGACATTTTACATGAGTATAAATGGATAGAATACATTGTTGCCGAATTGCACGCGACGCCACTGAATTAACGGGACCCTTGCCATAAGCGCCGTGTACCGCTTGTACCTACATGAAAAAAATTAATGTTTTTTTTCTCTTATTAATTGGAGGGAGGGGCGGAGGTTCCCTATAACTAGGTGATGACCTCTAGACCTTCCATTGAGTTTCAAAACTGTCTCTTCCCCCTCCCTGCCAATTTTCTGCGGGCTTGCGGTCCAATGGTACCTTATGACTATAGATACGTAACAAAACATAAATAATGGCCAAAAATTTAAATAATGAATACCTTTAGAGTTGGTCAGACTCTAAAGTTTGAAGATACAAGAAATCCAAAAAAGAATAAAAAAAAAACATTAAAAAATAATGTAAGTATGTGTAAAAACACGGGGGGGGGGGGTAAGCTCCGGCAGGTGCAACAGCAATTTATGAGCGAGGACAGCGTTTTCTGTGTTTTTACACATACTTACATTGTTTTTTAATGTTTTTTTATTCTTTTTCGGCTTTCTTGTATCTCCGAACTTTAGAATCTGACCAACTCTAAAGCTATTCATTATTCATTAGTAGGAAATTCTGGTACCATGAACAGATTCTGCTTTTGATCACCATATTAAAAAAATTATTTGCCAGTCTCTGAGGACCGGAAAACGTACGTTTAAACTACTAAACCTGATGGGAGGGAATGAAAAAGACGAATGAATAGAAGTTGCATTCAATTCTTCATCCATAACAAGTTTTGCCAAGTTGCTCAGTTTGTCGAGTTCTCAAGTATCTCTGGCGCCTTTCAGCGTCCAGACGCCTTAAATCGTATTGAACACAATTCGCGATGCCTCTTGAGAAACTCCTTGACGCTTAGAGGCAGGTCACTTGGAAAATATTTAGAGGCAGCTTCGTAATGAACGACTTTCCAACCTCAAAGATTCGGAGTGAGGGGAGATTAAGTTCAGAGTCTTCGCGTGGCTTTTCAAATCTTTATCATATAAAAGCTCGCGACTCATTAACTTTGCCTTATGAAAGGATGTCGCGCTTGCGGATCAAAGTCGCGACAGAATTTCCAAGCTGGAAGTGTAATAAACAATGTGAAAGTGAGCTTCCAAAATTGTTACTCGTGCTTCTTTACGACTTTAAGTATTCCGTTACGAATCGACTGAAATTCGCGTTCGGAAGTTCAAACTTTGGATCGTTTGCAGCAAGTGGCGGATCCATAGGAGGTTTTTTTCGAGGTATTCGGGGAGGGGGGAGGGGGGTGGAGGGACGGAAGAAGAGGGTCTTACCTTTGAAAATTTGAATTTGCTGTGTCTCATGGGAAAAGCTTCCTTTTGGGGCCCAATTCTGTTGAAAAAATACGTTTTTTGAGGAATTTATGGGGGCACGAGCAACGCCCCCCACACGAATCCTTCATCGCGCTTTTGTACATTCTTGATACAGTAACAGTAAAGTCGTGAAATCGTGGAAAATACCCATGGATCAAGTATTTTTTTGGTCAAACATGGCCAAATGGTGGTCTATTATGGTTTTATTCTAAAATTCCATGAACTACCATACAAATAACAAACTTCTGGGACCAAATGTTAGGTCCCTAGCATTAAACTGCGTGCTTCTTCCGTGCAGTTTCGACCAATATCAGAGAGCTTACGCACGGTCATGTGACCGTGCGTAAGTTACGCTCAAGGACCTAAAATTATTTGGTCCCAGGTAACGATAATAACGATAGCAGACGTCACCTAGTATAGTTGACGTTTAGCAGTACTTCCTATATAATGTTGCTTTGTCTCAAATTTATGCAGAGCGGAAAAATATAGAATCTAAGATCGGTTACAATCAATAAATCGCATGTGTTTCACTAAAACAGGCCTAAAGGCCCATTATTTGACTAATCCCCTGAGGGATTCTTTCTGGAACACGTAAACCCATCCCTCCCCCTCCAACACTCAGATTTTGTTTTTTTTGTTCTTTTTTATGTTTAAAAAGAAAATAGCCCAAATTCAAACATTGGCAAGAAAAAAATTTAAAAAAAAATTATGGATCTGCCACAGAGGCCAGGGTTTCATTTCTGGTGTCTCACTAATGTTTTATTTCTACTTTTGTTAAGAGTCAACGACTCACCAAAGCCAGGACCGCGGAGAAAAAGAGTCCGCAATGAGATGAGGGGCGATATCCTCACGAGTCCTCAAATGCCCGTGCGGTAACTCCCTCGCGGTATGGTGTAGAGTCGAAGTTTTACCCTTGAGGCTAAAGACCGAGGTTCTCTCTCTCTCTCTCTCTCTCTCTCTCTCTCTCTCTCTCTCTCCCCTCTTTTCCTTTCAAAACCGAGTGACATTTTCTTTTTTCCTCTTTTGTTCGTTCGTGACTGAAAGGTATCCGGTGACCGCTGACGGTGACAGCGATACGAGCACCAAGTCTTCTTGTCTTTCATCGCTTTGTCGTGTGAGCGCGCTAGGATCGACGGCCTTCGCAGGGGGGGGGGGGGGGGGGGGGGGGGGGGGGCACGGAACGACCGACCGACCCAGACCGGAGACCGGCGACCGTGGCCATGATTCCGAGACAAACAGAGACGGACAACGGTGATGTCTTGTCTGCTGATGGCTGATGGTTGATGGTTGATGTCCCACGCGTCCGAAGTCCGAGTAATTGATGTCTCTCCGTATTGCTGGGACTCTGGCACGGCGGCCGGGAGGGGGGGGGGGGGGGGGGAGGAGTCGCGGGCGCCTCTCGAAGGCCCGACCAGGCACGCGAGAACTCAGAAACGGCGCGTACCTTAAGGTAAACGTATTGAGCTACAATCTACATCCATGGTCCGGTCACCTTTAAGGATGAAGGCAGCCTTTAAGACAATAAAAACAAAAACAAAAACAAAAAGCATCTAACTTGACATTTATCACGTAAATTTTAATTAAAAGTTAGAAATTCAGGTTTTCTTTTTTTTTTTTTTTTTTTTTATTTTCTCCCCCCCCCCCCCCCCGGAAAATAATTGAATCACACACGCATTTAAAGGTGATTTACAAAAAAATAAAAATGAAATTTTCGAGGTTTCTACCGTGGCTTCATTGACTACCTCTGGTCAATACGTATAGTAATGAGATGGCGTATGCCATACCCACTATAGCAATATATTAGGAGTATACATCTGGCAACACTGTCGGTCAAGTGTTGTGTTTAAACGATCGCGGATCGCGTAAACATCAAGCGCTGTGTCAATATGAATCTGCGGTTTCTTGGCATCTACAGTGGGCTAAGTGCGTTAGTTTTAACCCTTGTGAGCCTAAGGGGGGGTACATTTGTACCCCAGGCCAGTTTTTTTGACGCCATTTTGTCAAAACTGCTCAACATTTTTTGGGACTTCATGACATTTTAAGTTAGGATACTTAGAACACGTCTACCAAATTTCATTATTTTTTATGAATTTTTGTCGATATTATAGAAATTTAAAGTGTTGGGGTACAAATATACCCCCCCTCCGTCCTGCCAGTTTTAAGTTTAAACCCATCTATTACAGTGAATTTTACGGACATTTTATGTAGATTAAGAATATTAAGTCAGATCATTGAAAAAAATTGGAAATTTTTCAAAAATGGAAAAATAATATGGTACCTCATTTCATTTTTTCCATTTTTTTAATTTTGACATTTTTTTTTAAAAGTAGGTGTAAATTTGGCAACATAGCAAAAATTTACTCAAATTTCACATAAATTACTCTCTTAGGGTACTAAGTACATAATCCATCCATTAAAGTTTCAAAATTATTGATACTGACTGTGCTGCATGAAAATATCCTTGGGGTACAAAAATACCCCCCCTTAGTCCTTTGTGTTACCGAAATACCTTAGGCTCACAAGGGTTAAGCAGTGACATCGAGATTTTGGAGTTTGTTGATGCTTTATCTCAAAACATCTACAGATTCTATGCGTCTTGCGTTATCAATGATTACTCTGACGTATGGATCCTCCTCTGGATTCTGAGGACTATATAAGATGCACTGACAGTAGCTTCTAGGTCGCACTCCTCAGAGAGACGTCCGGTGAGATTTGGATCTTGGTGATCTCTCATCTAGTTGCATTGAGATTTGGATCTTCGTGATCTCTCAATTGCGTTTTGGAGCTCAGAGCTCAGAGTGTACGATTTTTGAGGTTAGGTTACTGTCAGGGCGTCTTAGGGACATCGCTGTCAGCCGTTGGAGTTGACGAGTTTGTGATTATAGATTTAGTTTGGTATAATATACTGTTTTCGTTTCGTATCTCTTGTCTACGTCTCTTCAGCCACGAGCTATAAAAGACCCCTACCCACTACAGTATCTATTCCTATTCCTACGTACCAAATACCTACGACACATTCTACTTTTTTTCCGTGTACGAAATTCAGATCATGGTTGGATGATCCAGTGATGGTCCACATACGAAGCTGAATCATCCGGAACGATATAATGCAAAACAAACACCTTAGCGCTCTCCTGATGAGAAAAATTGCAATCTTTGCTTTATATTTTAATTCATGAGATTTTAATTTAATCGGTATGGGGCAGTTGCATGGGTCTGAAATTGTGTGTTTTTTATAAAGAAAATTATAGAACTTGTTGAGCTGGGAACAATGCGGTGTGTCCAGTTTTCTTCTAAGTGTCCCGGTTTTGAAGCTACACAAATTTAAAAAAAAAAAAAAATGGTGTGCGTATAGTGACGACTACACGGAATTCCCATTTCAAACAATTTTCGGCCGAAATCTCATCTTCTGAACAATGGGACTTAACTATAAACCAAAGGCATCTTTGGTCTCAGCTCATCGAGTACTTTTATTTTCTTTCCATAGAAAACACAACATTCCAGACCCTTGCAACTGCCCTATTCATGGGCGCCCGCAGAAAAATTTTCAAGGGGGGGAGGCAACTTTTTGAACCACAACGGAAGATCTAAGAGGACCCCCCCCCCTTGGAAAAAGGGATAACTTTTTTTCACCCAAATAGTGTACACTTATTAACCTATTTTAGGTGTATCAAATTATACTAACAATATCGACGTGTTTGGTGTAATGGATAAAGGGACGATAGATGATAACGATAGTGAGAAAAATATATAATTTATTATTCCTTGCAAAAAATGAGTTGAAATTACAAAATAAACTAAGAATGAGGTTTGTCAACGATTACTCCTTTGATTAACATTTCATTTTCTTTTTTCCTTTCATAATCCATCGTGGAATTGTGACTTTTTTGAATTCCAGGGGGGTGCTCCCTCTTGCCTCCCGCTCCGGGCGCTCCGGGCGCCCATGGCCCCATTCTTTCTTCACCCAAATGGTCTAATTAACCGGGTTCGCTTATTTTATTCGTGGGTTTTTGCATTGAATCATTCAATTTATCGCAATTTGCAAGACACCACCACTAACTTGCTCCATAAACGTGAAGCTAAGCTAGTCGACACATCTCGATCGAAACCAGCATCGGCACTATATACCACAGACGAAGATAGACCATACTATTTAGTAGACCATGATGTTGATTGCGCGGAATGTGCAGAGCGCATGCGCGTAACGACCGCGTCCGTCCTTGCTCCAGGAGTCTCCAGGAGAGTCCACCGCCCGTCCATCCACCATCCGTCTGTCCGTCTCGTCTGTCCATCCATCCGTCTGTATGTATGTCCATTATCCATTTCGAATTATGTCGTTCCTCCAGACTCCGCACAACTCCCAGTTTATCTTCATCTTTTCCTCGTTTGTTCGTTGGTTTGTTTGTTTGCTTGCTTATTTGTGTCCGCGTCTCGTCGCGCCACGCCATCCCGGATAAGTCGTGTCGACGTCCATCTCCGACAGTCCCAAGCTACGGTCATCATGAGGGTGGTAAGGTGCGGGAGGCCTGGGGGGAAGAGGGGGGGTCAAGGGGGGCATTAAAGGGCTTTTGTTCGCAGTTAACGTCCGAAAGAGAAAGAGTTAGCAAGCGAGCGAGCGTCCGTTCGTGGTGTCTTCCTCGGTTGCAGGAGAAGAGAAGCGAGCGATGTAATCTTTATCGGAGTGATGATTCGTTTCCATCGCTGTTAATGAGTTTCACGGCCCCGGTGGACGTTGCGTTGTTGTCGCTTCCCGGTGGTTGGTGGAATATGGTGAATTGGTGGTTCCAAGCAATGAGCTATAACTTTAGAGTGGCACATCAAGGAACGTTCCGCTGGTTCTTTGTTGTCACCTAGGGCGCCGCCATCTTGCCGTAAAAATCGATTTTGAGGTTAAATTTTGTAGGTTGTTTCCGGTCGTTTCGTAAACAAACTCGGGCATCGCCGGAAACGACCTACGAATCTGGCGTCCAAATTCCCGCCAAATTCCGAACGACCTACAAAATTTAACCTCAAAACTCGGAATCTGCCGTCCAAATTCCGCTTTTTCCCGGGATTCCTTCTACCCTGTGTGGCACAAGGTGGACCAGTCTGCTGCCACTCTAAAGTTATAGCTCATTGGTTCCAAGAGATTTCGTCCAATCTAGTTCGTCAAATACACGTTTAGTCCAAAAAAGTTCGTCCAATGTAAATTAGTCCAATTTAAACTGTCCATTATTATTTCGTCCAAAGCGCTAATTTGTCCAACGTACAACATACCCACATTTTATTTAGTCCATTTTGAATCGGTTTATGAATTCGTCCAATATTTTGAAACATTCGTGGAAATCAACAAATCAACGGAACACACTATTACGCATTGAAAGAAATGAACAATCCCATTTTTTCTATCAAAAAGGGTCATTTAACTATCCTATCGTTGAATATCGTGTTTGAATCTTGTCCAGAGCACGCATCTTCTCATTTTTGGACATAATGTTTTTTGCCAATTTTCTTGTTGGACAAAAGTAAACTCTGGACACTTTTAAATTTGGACAAATCATTTTTGTACGTATTCTTACATTGGACAAAATAGAAAGTTGGACCAAAAAAAATTTGGATATTTTTGCTTTGGACGAAATCTCTGTTAACCGAATTGGTGAGGATCCCAACAAGAGATCGCGGAGGAGTACCGACCAACGAATATGTTAAGAGAAAGAGGTGCTATAGTTGGGATTATGAACTTTCGGCGTTATGCTCGTCGGCGTTATATGTACCCTCCGCTGAAACGGCTGTCGGCGTTGAAACTGTCGGTGATATACGCGGACGCGGTACTTTCGGAGGAGTGTAAATGTTGTCGAGGATATGCACGTCGGTGTTAATTCGGGTTACCTATAATAATATTCGAGGATATAAGTGTCGGGATTATGAACTGTCGGCGTTATATGTACCCTTCGTTCTGTATACGTATGTAGTGGAAGCGAAGCCCTGGTAAAAACCCTCATCAAAAATCATCCAAAAAATACCTCTGCATGAGATTCGGAATCTGATTTCATGTTGATCTTATGCTGAATTTATGATGATATCATGCTGAGCTCAAGATGATTTCTACTTTTCATGAGATCATCATGAGATCAACATGAGATCGGTTTCCAAATCTCATGCTAAGAGTTTTTTGGTGATTTTTGATGAGGGTTTTTACCAGGGATTCATGATGATATCATGCTGAGTTCAAGATTATTTCTACTTATCATGAGATCATCATGAGCGATCAACGTGAGATCAGTTTCCAAATCTCATGCTAAGAGTTTTTTTTATGATTCTTGATGAGGATTTTTACCAGGGATTCATGATGATATCATGCTGAGTTCAAGATTATTTCTCCTTATCTTGAGATCATCATGAGATCAACATGAAATCAGGTTCCAAATCTCATGCTAAGAGTTTTTTGATAATTTTACCAGGGAGGTTACCGAGCATTGAGCAGGGTATGCAATATGCAATGCACTGGCTACATGTTTTAACCCTTTCAATACACCACGCCCGAGTCATTTGATTTCTTACATCTATCTCCAATGGTGCTCACAAACTTTTGCTATCAGCAAATGAATAGTTGAATCTGATGTATAAACCAGCGAAAATTACGAAAACACAAGACAAGAAACAGAGCTGTAACGGGAAAATCATAATAACAGAGCTACGCATGCCGGAATCACGGGAGATTCTTATCTATATAATCTGTCACAATTTCTACGGAAACACAGAGATACATATGTGCCTCGAATTAGATATGAAACTCCCGTGATATCTGCGAAGCTTCGCCATTAGGCCCGATTATTAGAGTGAATTTTGTGATTTTTAAGAGTACTAATCGTCAGTTTTATAGGTTTATAAGTGTGTAAGAATCAATTCTTCAATCATCTAGCTGTAACAAAAGTTTGCAAGAGCCCCATGGACAGTAAAAGCTACACGAATAAGAAAGTCTGGTAAAATTTACCATCTGCATAGCTAATTTTGGCGTCTGCTAGCAAGTATGGTGAATTTCGACACCATCATATGGTAAATTCAACGTGCCTTGTGGTAAATTAAGGTAACACGTTGGTACATTTTACCATATTCTAGTAAAATTTACCATACTTGCTAGCAGACTTATAAACCAGCTACGTAGATGGTAAATTCTACCGGTCTTTTTTTTGTGTACTCCAAATTGTTAACATTGACAGTAAAAGCAACTACAAATCCTTAATAATGGGTCTGTTGCGTACTTTTGCTACATCAATATAACTCATAGTTTCTAACGTAAAATTCGGCAAAAATAACGATGCGCACATTTAAAACTTCCAAAATCCTTTCATTAACTCAGAAAATACCTTCCATTTCAAACAACCCGCGCTACACTAGACACTATATATCACCGACTTATAACTACATAGATGGAACCATCTCGCTTATGTAAACATGAACAGAACTTACAAACATTTAAATGTTTCGTTTAGATGCGTACATTTCTTATATTATTTTGTAATCTTTGATAAACCGAAAAGACTAGACAGCAAATGCAGCCAATAGCTCATGTATTTAGAAGGGAATTCCATCATTTCGTAGTTACGATGTTGTTTACACTTATGCACGGTGGTTCCGTCTATGAAGTAGTATGCCGGTGCAAATAGTGTCTAGTGTAGCGCGGGCTGTTTGAAATTGAAGTGATTTCCTGAGTTAATGAGTGGATTTTTTGAACGTTTTAAATGTGCGTATCATTATTTTCGCCGAATTTTACGTAAGAATCAAGGTTCTATATTGTTGTCGCAAAAGTATGCAACAGACCCATTGCAAAATATAATGTCCCATCGATCGCCTTCAATAACAGGGATAGGCAAAATGAACACAGTAGAGTACGAATATTATAGCTGCTTATAAAACTAGTAAGGATGGTAATTTACTTTTGGGTAAGGATATCAGGCAACGATGTTTCTGACTCGTCAAATCAATTCTAGCTTTGAATCCTCTCTTCTTCTCTGTGTGACTTCTTCTCTGAATGCATGGCATCTGCTCCAGGCACTGGCGCAACCAGGATATCTTCCATCTCCCTCATTTCCCATTTGAATGTATAAGTAGGAAAAGGACAGAAGGAGGGGGTTTTATCCAGTTGTCCATCCTTGTCTAACATACGTTTTCAATGGAGAAAAGAGAGAGATGAAGAAACTCTCGGTGCGCTACTGGCTCCAGGTGTTCCCCGTGTTCCCTGTCTCTCACACCCACTCACTGAATAATTGAAACGTGTTGGAAATATAACCTTCAACATCGTCCGTATAATTAATTGACGGGCACAAGCAACCCTTTTGTGAATTTAATTTTATATCCTTTTTTCTTCTTTCTCTCTATTTTTTCATCGGCGGCTCCTGTAATTTGACAACATTGTTTTCCCTCCACACGGAAAAAAAAAGAAATTACAAAAAAAATCAATTCAGTTACGGAAAATCAGTAAAGTGAAGCAAATGCTAATTTTACTAATTATTTTTGGTGGAGACTTCTAAACTTATGACTAATTTTACGATTTGAACTATAAATGTTGCTTAAGTTTTAGTAACTTTCCTAATTGGATTGGAGATTTTACAAATAGAGGCCTTCGTACACGCTCAAGGTAGGATCGTTAAATTGGCATCGGTGAGCTGAAATACACCGCAAACAGTTGAATTGCCAACCTGACATTTCTAATCATTTGGCAACGGCCGTATTTTCTATATTTAAACCTATTAAAAATATCAAACTATATTGGCTGTTTGGTGAGCATCCTTGAATTCAACTTTTTACATATAGATAGGTTCATAAGTAAATAAATTCAACTATGCAAAATTACACGCTACGCCATTGGCTTTTGATGTTTGTTTTAAACGTGTCAAACTGATAGTTGATGAATCAATTTTAAACCTGCTTCTCCTTAAACCAGTCCACAAGAAGAGGGGCGACAGGGTGTATAATACACAAAATGTATAATTTTTTGGGAGTATGATTTCAAAAAAAAAAAAAAAAAAAAAAAAAAAGGTCATCACTTTTTAGCCCCCCATCATTTTTTTTGGTCACGGTCCGCCTATGGGTGTATTATTCGATCGGGGTGCGTTTGGAGGCGAACCTGGCATAATCGATTTACCAGAACGGTCTATTGTATACCCACTAAGGATCGATTCTTTTCCATAGATTTATTTCTCGGCGGTATCGATACATCTCAAATCACTAACCTCGGATTCTGTCTCGCTTTTATAGAACAATCCAGGGGATTTCTAGTAGAAGAGTACCCTTCAAACATCAGTTGTGCTACTTATATGAAATTAGCATCAAAACTCAAAAGAAAAACCTTTGGGAAGAGCACACCAGTTGTTTTACGGGCCCTCTTTTTCTGGAAAGCACCGCCTCAATCTTTTGAAAATCACCATTCTAATCGCGCGGCTAGGCCTTCTATGGCCGTCTCATGGCCTGTACTTTTACGAAGGAGGAAGCTTTTAAACGGTGACAGTGTTGCCAGATTGGAATAAAAAAAGCCGTACGCTTTACATTGATTTAAATGGGGACGATACGGCTTTTTACCAACAATCTGGCAACACTAAACGGTGAGCGGTGATCGTTGATCGTAACAATCGGTTTGAACTTACTCACCACGACCAGAATCAGGCAGGCGCCAAGTGACTAGAGTGGAGCATCCGAGTCGCCAAACACCCACGTACCATCCGGCACTGGCACACTGTGGGTTGAAATTTGTCATTTTCTGGACACATTTTTTTACGATTAAAAATTAAGCTAATAAGGAACAATTAACAAGACAACAACTAAATGGGAGATCGTAGCTGTCTCATATCTTTACCATGTACAGTTGTAAACTATTTATAATCAAACTTTCGGTGCAGGTATCTGAATTTTCTTTTCAAATGTACATTTCAACAAGCTGAACTAATTTATCTTACTGGATTGCTTTACTTTTTGTTTTGTTTTTCCAAAAAAAAAAAAAAAAAAAAAAAAAAAAAAAAAAAAAAAAAACTTGAAAAATAAGATTTTTTCTTGCCAATTTCATCTACAATTTAAGTCAAATCTACATATTAATGCATTTTAAGTTAAATAACACTGTTTATCTTTATGAGCAAAGAAAAGAAAAAACAAAACAAAACAAAGTAACTTTCTAGGTGGAAAAGAACTAGAGTTCCGTGCACCCGACATTGAAAAAACACACTTTTTCTGAAAAACTGTTTAAAGTAGAAGCGGATTTCCAAAAGAATGATAATATTTTCTAATAATTCCCTTATTTGGTGATTCTAAATCTGCACACCCTATATTGTCATTCATGAAAATGATCCTTGAGATTCATTAAAGACACACAAAAATAAATAAATAAAAAAAAAAACGATACAAACTCCCTTTGAAAATTTGTCAAATTATTTATTTTAAGAGCTTTAAATAAGTCAAATGACGTTGTTTCTGAATGAAAATATTAACCCGAGAACTAGAGAATTCATGAAGTGAAAAATATGGACTGATTTTTTGTCCAGAAAAATCCATATTTTGATCCAATGCACTATGGTCTAAGTCTCAGGCTCTAAGATATTTAAAAAAAGGCCAAAAATGAGCGGGGGAAAAAAATACAAAAAATTAGAGTTTTCGACCCATTCAAGCTTATAATTTAAAACTTTCCATTAACATTTTGACGGTTAAATTGCTTGTTAAGGGCGCTGTCTCTGATTAAAATTGGTCTTGAAATTTTATAAATGATAAATTTAAGAGACACACTTACTTCCTGATCTTTGGCGGCTTTCTGAAAATGTCCGACCACAGTGCAGTGCAGTGTTGCCAGATCGAGGGTAAAAAGCCGTATCGTCCCCATTTAAATCAGTGTAAAACGTACAGCTTTTTCACCCCCAATATGGCAACACTGGTGCAGTGTGCCGAACCGGACCATCCACAGGCGTTTGCGTCCATCCCGTCTTTCCGTTCGGAAAGCATTCCTCTTTAAAAGTATAGTGGAGTTTTCATTGTTGGATCTGAGTTTCCCATAAATGGAGTCGGACGCTCTCATATTGTCACACGGGAGGCAAAGGAGTAAGAAATGGTATGATAACTACTCTGCTTCGGAGTCAAAAGGATTGAAGGAGGGGGAGGGGGGAGGAAGTTGGTGTGCAATAGTATCCTACTTCAGGTATATGCGATGAGGTGGTTTAAGCGTATAGTGTGATTTATCAGGAAACCTGTAGATATTCAAATGCGACGCTAAATGCTGGGAAAGAGGTAGCTATGTAACGATAGCATGAAAAGACGGTATTACCAGTTATCAGTATCCTATGTAGTGAGCATTCTTCGGGAATCCTCTAGGCTGGTTCATTTGAAACTGATCTGTTTCCAATATTTTTATGTCTGCATTTGGAAGCCCAAGGAGTATGCTTCGTAGCGCCGACTTTGAAAACTAGAAAGATTTGGTAGAGTACGTAAATTAAATGAAAATTCGCTACCATACTTTCATTATAATGGGGCTCTTGCAAACTTTTGCTTTAGGGGATTGAAGAGTTGATTTTTGCATAGAAACCTGTTAAAATGACTATGAGAACACCAAAAAATCACGAAATTCACCCCCAGAATCGGGCGCAATGGCGGAGAGATGCAGGGCAGGTATCATGGAAGATTCCTATCTAAATTGAGACATATTTCTGTGTTTACATAGAGAACGTGACATAACAGACAGGAATCTCCAATGATACCTGCGTCGAACCGCCATTACCATCTTGTCGTTATAGCAGTTATGTGAGTTTATTTCTGAATTTTAGACTTTCTTAGTGTGATTTTCGTGATTTTTGCTGGTCTTTACATAATATTGGACTATTTATTTGCCTATAGCAAAAGTTTGCAAGATCCCCATTATGTTGTTTGCGTTTGGAATGACTTATCCTCTCTTTACTTTCCTGAAACAGGATTTATTAAAATATTTCGTCTTATTTCTGTTCCAGGTGAGAATTGTCTAGCAATGAACGCGACTTGTTTAAATTAATCATGCAAGAGGTAAACGTTTAATATTTCAGCTAATAAAGTAATCCTCCCTCCATTAAAATAAATGTCAGAAGAATTTTTAAGTTCGGCTCACTGTTTATACGCAATAACCTTTCCTTATGAAGCTCTTTTACTACTGACCAAAGGAGTATCGTGCAATTTGGCAACATTGTATTGCGTCCATTTAAACCCATATAAAAGGTCGACTATGAGGGTGCTTTTCACCGCAAACGGTTGGTTTCAACGAAAAAGTTATAAATGAAAAATCGGTGGACCTCTCGGATCTTTTCGGGAACTTAAAGTAGGGTATGAATGGAGTCATTTAAGGCCAAAATGGAAATATGTTCCTCGAGCTCCTCGAAAAATAAATTGATTTTTAAGTTTTTTAGGGACAATCCTGGCAAAAAAAAACAAAAAAATCGGCAAATCATTTTCTTTTTGTGCAACCCCTATTTTGTGATACATCGTTTGAAAGGTCATAGAATTTTAAGACTTTTGACGCAAACCGGAGGTCGATATCGTTTTTTGTTTTCGTCGAAGGTCAAAGTTCGATTTGGACCCATTTTCAAACAAATTATTCCTCCTCTTTGAGAAGTCGGATTGAAAAAAAAAAAAACAAAAACAAAAAACTAAGAGCCTAAAATACTCTAAATTGCATTTTTTTCCAGAGAAAAATGCGATTTTTACACAATTATAGTCGAAAATTGGTTTTTATATTTGTAGTCTCCAAAAATTTTCAACTAAAACATAAAAACATGAAAACATGAAATCAGGTTCCAAATAACTCATGCTGAGATTTTTTTTGATGATTTTTGATGAGGATTTTTATCAGGGATAGTCGTAGCCAGGACCTTGCGTCTTTCTCTCTCTTAGCCCTTTTGACCGCATATGTTAGAAAAGGTCAGAAACAGGGGCTGCAGTCATGTGACAGCAGTGTTGCCAGATCGAGGGTAAAAATCCGTATCGTCCCCATTTAAATCAATGTAAAACGTACGGCTTTTTCACCCCAATCTGGCAACACTGTGTGACAGCCTCCATAGACGGTTTTAGTGCGAAGTCAACGGTTAGCCAACAACCACAACAAAGCACTCATCGGTCGCAATCGGTTGTGATAAAACTCGCGTAGCGTTCCAGACTATCTCACTCAATCTCCCGTGACCCCCATGTATATCCATCTCTTTCTAGTATCGAAATTCGTATACAGGGCCTTGTTTTACGACATATTATTATCAAGATCGCATTAAAATGCCTCGAGGAATTCATTTCTGCCATTAAATTTCACAAAATAAGTCTCTATATACGATTTTCGAAATTAGAGTGAGATGGCAGTACATAGGGGTCACGTGAGAGCGAGAGAGACAAACCGGCTTTGTTTGGAACGCTCATCACCGGCAGTCGCCATTACTAAAACCCTCTATAGCTCCACCTTTTTCTAACATATGCGTTCAAATGGGTTAAAAAGAGAGACAGACAAATTCGTGGCTAAGGCTATTCCGAAACGCCCTTGGAGTGATTTCGCCGGTGAGTAGGAAGTCCATCAAGAGCGAGAGGAAGATTGGAATTCAGATCCGCAAAAGGTGAGGCCGATCGAAAAGGGAAACCTCTATGCGGTCAATCGGAAAATCCTCACTGCGTAAAACCAAAATATTACATCGCAACTCTGCCCGAAATGCAATAAAGGGATTGTTTGCAGGGACTTCGGGCTCAGCAGCGAGCGGTCGGGTCGGTTCGTTCGCGCTGCGGTGTTTTCAGGGAAGCATCGGTCGGCGGCCAATCCGGTGACTGCACGGCGCTTAACTTGCCGGCGGGAAATGAGCACATCAGGGTCCCTGATTCGCAGGGTTGAGAAGAGCGGAGGGGTCTGCTCGTTGGAGGGGGGAGGGGGTGGGGAAGCGCGCACGCTAATAATACATAAATGCGGTCAGCAAAACACCTAATTATAAAATACGTATTTGATTACCGCTCACATCGGAATTCGGGCTCTGCTTTCATCACAAAGTCCGGCCATACGTATTTAATCGAAGTATTAGACTTGCTAAATTTAAGCTCCCGATGGTCCGGTGCTGCCCGCCACCCGCACAGTGGGTTTGCACTGTCTTTTCCGCAGACACTGTTTCTATACACGGAGAAAAATTACTGTCTAAAAAATGGTCAGAGCTCTACAAGGGAAAAAAAAAGACTGGTAGAATCTACCATCTGCCCTGATTTTGGAGTCAGCTATCGAGTTGATGGTGAATGCAACGTGCATTATCATAAATTATGTTAACTTGTTGGTACATTTCACCATCAGTTAGTGAAATTAGCCATTCTTGATAGCTGACTCCAAAATCAGCTCTGCCGACGGTAAATTCTACCAATTATTTTTTTCTGTGTAGTAAAAATTTCGCGAAAATAAATTTTGGCAGTTCCAGGAATTTGTTTGGCTATTTACGCAGAATTTTGGTATTTTTTACCAAAGTGCCTGGCATTTTTCAACGGATTATTCTGGTCAAAACTGCTTTATTGTTCAGGTCAGAAATTCCCAAATTCTACATAAAACGTCTAAAATTCTCCTGAAAACTGCCCGGACTTTCTTTTCGGGATCTTAATATTAGACTTTTGGATTTTTTTAGTGGAACATTCTTTTTCTTTTTTTTTCGTGTAGTGCCCAAGCGACACATTTACCTATCGTGGCAATCTGATGGGTGCAATCTAAGGGATTTTTAAGTCAAGGAACGGTTTTTTAAGAAGATGGGTGAAGGAGGGTCACGTCAGTTTTTCCTTACAGTTTCTCATAGTATCACCTTTCTTGCTATTGATTAAAAAAAAAAAAAACTTTAGTTAGTCTTGGGGTGGCTTTTTATTTTGGAGAAGAGCTTAAAATAATCCGAAGTAGAGGCTTGTAATTTTTCTTAACTCATTCTTTAGTGAAGATCAAGACATCAGTGTAACTTTCAAAATTCTTCTGAAAAACAAATATACCGATAAAAATACCGATAAAAATAATGCCGATAAATACCGATTTCAAACAGGCACACACCAGTGTTTAAGTTTTAAGCCCTAAGCGGCAGACCAAAATTAAGTCATTACGTTTAAGCCCCCCCACCTTATTTTGGCCTCCAAAGCCGCCCTCATTTTTAGTGATATTAAGGATGGGGTGTCGTTTCCTTTTGAAAAAATAGTTTAGCATAAGAGATTACTGAAATAGCAGAATAAATGAGTGACCTGCCTGCACCTAACGTTTCAATTTTTGAGTAGGCTTCGATTTAGACCGGGAATTTTTTGAAAAAGCTCCAGTTTTATTGATATTAAGGATGGGGTGTCGTTTCTCTTTAACTCTTTCTAAACAAGACAGGAAGCTAGATTTTCAATGTTTTTCAAAAAAGATGAGACCTAAAACATGCAATGTATTTTGAGCAATCTTTAACTGTCTCCGCAATGATTCGTCGCTTTGGCTTTTATTTTCAATAATTTCTTTAGTTATCTGGATGAAAATTTGGAAATATTAGATGATTACATTTAGATTATATTGGATGGTTCAGGTTCTTTTTGATGCCATAAATGATAACAAATCATAAACGGAGTTTACACTAGAAACTTTGGTTTTTCCTGGGATGGTAAATTCGAATGTTTTTCTTTTAAAATCATCGTGTCTTTAAAGCGTAAACATGGTAATGGGGCAGTTGCAAGGGTCGCTGAAATGTTGTGTTTATTATAAAGAAAATGAAAGTTCTTGATGAGCTGAGAACAAAGATGCCTTTGGTTTCTAGTTAAGTCCCATTGTTCCGTAGATGCGATTTTGGCTTAAAATACATTGTTTTAAATGGGAATTCCGCGTAGTGACGTCACTACACACACGATTTTTTACAACTTTACACGTGTGTATCTCCAAAACCGGGACACTTAGGAAAAAACCAAAGGTACCATTGTTCTCAGCTTATCAAGTACTATCATTTTCTTTATAAAAACACAAACATATCAGACCCTTGCAACTGCCCCATTTATTTTCTCCATCTTTCCTCATATCTTTAGAAAATTCTAGTCACTATATGACGACGTCCATTGACTTTTACGACTAAAATGCATTAGAAGGAACGATAACCTGGTAGCAGCGTATAACTGAGTGGTTCCTGCACAAAACATTAGGTGTGCCCTTACGAAGGAACCCTCATAGAGCAACCGCGTAAATATTCCTGAAAGAGCACAAGTGTCTGATGTATGCTCTCTTCTCTCAAAGACCATCTCATTCTGAATGGGGATCGCCGCGTTGGTAGCGATGCCTCCAAAAAGGTAAACAAATAATTATAGGTGGTTTACACAAGCCAGTTGGAGTTAGATTTTTTAGTTTTTAGATGGGTTGATTAGCCTCTATTTCAATCCTTTGATGTACTTACGTCTCATAGATGGTCAAGGTGATTTAAGGCAAAAGTCAGGGCTCTTTCCAGTCCGCTAGACGGCATTACAAGTCACTTTCCGTAGAGTCATCTTTATGAGGAGTGATTTAACCCATACATGCCCTTTGGGTCGTTAATGATCCACTTGTTGTGTTTTCTTTGGACCAAATTGCAGTAAGGTTAAGTCAATTTCACACAAAACCAAATTTTGGGATTTTTCAGCATGTATCATTTTGCTGGACCAAAAATTTTCAAGTTTTTTAATTTTTTAATTGTTGTAACTCCAAGATGGTTTTTTATGAGAAAAACACTTTAAAATGTCAAATAATGTTGGGCATATCTGGGTTAATTGAGATAACTAACAGATGACTATGATGCTTACAGTGGAATGTCACGGTGTTCTCCTGTTTCTTATGTATTTTAAAGCCCCCAACCATCAAATTGAATCAGAATTGAATCAACCATCAGAATTTGTGATTTTTTAGTGTCCTAATCGTCATGTCTACAGATTTTTATCCAAGAGTCAACTCTTCAATTTCCTGTAGGAAAAGTTTGCAACTGTCCCATTCGGACGGAAAGGGGTTCTGCATCTTCCTGAATGATGGACAAATTATAAAGTATCAAAACCAACAATGGTAAAATTAGAAAAAAAATTGTGAAAAAAAATTGATCGAATATCGTTTTTAAGTCCATCCATGATACAAACTCCAGAAAACAACCGAGCCTCTCATTGGGTGCATCTAAAACTACCAACCAATCGATATTTCCGCATAATTTCAAACGGTAGTAAAAAAAAAAAAAAGCCAGTCAATTTGTCACCAAGCCTACCTCCGCTGACCACTGTGCGTCAACTGAGTATCTCATTAAGAGAGGGCAGCACTGTCTGCGCATTAATTCAAGTATGTATACCTCTCTCTCTCCCGCCCCCCGCCCCCCTCCTCACGGGTGCTGGCAATCCCTTCACCTGAACCCTTCAGCACTCGAGGGATGGCAAAGCACGGAAGCGGGGGAGGGGGTTGGGTGGCGATAGGGGGGGGAGAAAGGGGGGGGGGGTTAAAGCCGGGGAGTTACTTAGAGAGTATTGAATGGATTTAATACACGGTATATACGACTATCAGTGTGATCTGCACGGGACTCGAAATGTGCGAGGCGGGGGAGGAGAGCGCTAAGGAGGGACGGGGAGGGGGGTGAACGGTGTGGCGGTCTCTGTCCGGGATATGAATATTCAATGATAGGACCGAGGGGGCGGGAAGGGAAGGGTGGTGGGGGGGGAGCAAATGAGGGATGCGCGGGTGAGGGGTGAGAGAGGGGGGTTGAGCTTTCAGCCTGATCGATTGCCGGCGAGGAGAGCCGAAGCAAGCACGGGGCGGCGATGCTCTTCAGAAAAATAGACGTCTGCCTCAGGATTTAACCGGTCACCCCCCCCCGCCCCCCGCCCCTCCCGACCCCCACCCACACCACTCGAATCCACCTTCCCCCCCCCTTTTTCAAAACCCACCTCACCTCAGTTCATCGGCTCGGCCGACCAGACCAGACCAGCAACCGCCCCGTTGACGCTTTTCTCGCTTCGTTGGAGGGGTGAGCGATATCGCGATATGTCGCATGTCGTGTGCCGCCTCGCCGGGGTCATTAATGGCCCATAAATCCGTGAGGTGTGCTCGTTCCCTACCGAGCCCCATTTACATTAGCACTAGGATTCAATCCGGTTGAGCGCACCCGATGTTTCGTTGGACCCTCCTCTTCCGGACACTGCGCGCGCCTTCGATTTTCATCCGCTCGAATAGTGTACGGGGCATGAATCCTATTGTCGAGTCCAGTGAATCTTGAGCCATTTGCGCTCCGAAGTGATCTATAAACGGGGTGTAAATACGCAAACGCACTGGTGCAACCAAGATCTATTCCATCTCTCTCATTTTTCATTTGAATGTATACGTAGGAAAAGGACAGATAGAGAGGGTTTTATCCTGTTGTCCATCCTTGTCTAACGCACGTTACTTAATAGAGAAAAGAGAGAGATGAATAGACTTTCGTGCAGTTTCTTCTGTGCAAACGCAATGTCGGACTAAAGAGTTAGGTCTATGCAACGAGCTTTAAAAATACGTTATCTAAAGAGTGGTAGTCTAACGGGAAACCTGCGTAACCGCTACGTAGGATTTTTAGGTTAGGTTTGAGGTGTAATATTGTCCATTTATTTCCATGTATTTTGGGGCGGAGCAAAGTGAATCTGACCAATCTTTGATCCACTGCCAGAAAAAAAAAAAAAATCATAGGTTTTTCCTAGAACAAACTCGTTTGGCCTTAAATTGTCTAGGCATATCTATCTGGGCCTAGGACAAATTCGTTTGACTTCAAATTCTCCAGGGCCAAGCCGGTGAGGCCTAGGACAAACTAGTTTGGCCAAAAATTCTCCGGACTAAACTAATAATGTGCAGACTGAACTAGTTCGGCCTAAAAATGGTCAGGCCAAACTAATTCTTAGCAGGACAAACTAATTGGGCCTAAGACAAAGTAGTTTTGTATAAAATTCAAATGTTCTTAAGACAAAAAAGAAAGAAATCCATACTGACTGAGATTAAGAATTAACGGATGAAAAGCAGAACAATAGTTTGTTTAATTGCTTTCACCGTTTTCTTCAAATTTAAAGGTGAGAAAAGAATCAAGGACACGAAGAAGAGCATGTTAATAAAGCAAATACAATGCAATGTGTGCTTAATTTTTTCATTCAATTTTACAAATAAAGTTTCCCCTCCGTTTCACTCATAGCAAAACATGACTCATCACATGGGCAAAAAGGTGATGTCACCAAAACCCATCTTATGACCCCTCTGTCGATTCAGCTTGGAAAATGGAGTCGATCGCCCTCAAGGGTTTTCATATCTTTTGCAATTAGGCCGTTTTTCTCATAACCAGTTCAATCATTCGCCTTATTTATTCATCTGCTGAAGTAAAATATAATGGAAGTGGGTAGCCTAACTATTTTTAGGATGAAACAGTTGGTCCTAGACTCAACCAGTTCGGCCGAAAAATGTCAGGCCAAACTGATGATGTTCAGGACAAAGTAGTTTGGCCTTAAAATTTTCCAGACCAAACTAAATCAATCTCCTTAAAAAAAAAAAAAAAAAAAAAAAAACAGTTCGGCCTGGGCTAAACTTTTTTGTTGCCTAAAATTGGGTTTGTCCTGTAACATATGTACGTCTACCTTAACATTTAGTCAGAAGCAATATAATCCAACAGTCTAAAAAGATAAAAACATTTAGGTGCTTCTTTGGCGTAAAAATCAGTGGAGTAGCGTGCAATTTGGCAACTTTGTACCGGGTCTATTTAAACCCACGAAAAAAGATCGAAGTATTGGGTGTTCGGTGAACACCTTTGCATCCGATCTTTTACATGGATTTAAATGGAAAAAATACAACGTTGCCAAATTGCACGCTACGCCACTGGTAAAAATTACTAAACAAATGATACCATCGTCGTCGTTACGCCTAGTCTAATCCGAAGAGTCTTATTTTAAATCCACTCAGAGCTCAAGAATACTTGAGTCGATGAAGTTGGTTGACCTCACCAAATTCAAGCCGAACGCGTATCGATGAATTTTTCACTAAGGGGGACTTGAAACAAGCAACGGACGCCGCACAGTGTGACCTCTTAATGGAAGATGCGGCAAAAACCTCATACGATGCAAGAACCTCGTTGAATTTGAAATCAAATACGTAAAAACGGCGGTAAAGGTTTATTGGTCCACCAAAAAACATGCAGTGAGCCTCTCAACAAGATTTCTTTAAAACCCGTGGGGGAGGGGGGGGGGGAGAGATTTGTACAATCTCCAATTTCTCGGCTTTTGTCCCATTTTGGTGAGGATATTTCGCATAGCTGATTTGCTAATGTTTTCGTCGTTGTCACTATCTTTATCATTGTTGCTCTTGATGGTGATGGGAGTGGTAGTGGAGGTTGTGATGTTGATTTTGTTGGTTTTCTTTGTTTTCAATTGTTTTTTTGTTTGGCTTTGCTACTATACAGGGTAATTCAAACCAAACCACTCAGCCTCAATTTTTTTTAAGATAGCAGCTGGAGTAGTAAAAAGTGGACCAAACGTTCACGTTATAAATCTACCCAAAGGAATTAAAAGAAAATATTTTCAGCACCCCAAAACCAAGCCATCAGTGCTTTTTGGGAGATTAAAAATTGTTTACTTAGAATTTTCGGTGACAGTTTATATTGGTGCAGTTTGTTCCAAAAACTGTTATCAGACAACTATGAAAGTGATTACCTATCAAGTGGGTGTTGTAGCAATATAATGATGAGCTATGTGGAGAGAGGACATAAATGGTTGTGTGCGATTTCGGTGTTGTCAAGTCGAAGGATCGCAGCGAAGTAACTCAGTGCGACAGTGCAGTGGAGTGAGCAAGGGAGCCAGCGCAACGCGACAGGTTGGAACTTGTCTCGGCAACGCTGCTGTGCTGTCGTCCGCCGGAACTTTCGAGCCTACTAAACCTTGTGCCGTTCTCCCTCATTTTTCTCCCTTCCCGTGGCTTCTACGTAAAAATTGCTAGAGACCAAAATTGAAGACCATAAAATTCCTTTCTTCTCATTGAAAGTTTTATTCCTTTAAGTGATTTTTAACTGAGATATGAAACAAAAAGCCAGATATATAGTTTCATTGAATTTTCTGCAGCCCCGCGCACGACCCCGCTTCGCTATGTTCAACGGCTCATATCTTCCAAACCCAATGAAATCCGGTTACAAATTTTTCAGGGTAGTTTGTCCACATACCCAGCATGCCAAAAATGCCAACGAGAAACCGGAGCTCACCGGAGCTAGCTTTTGAAGTCTATAACTTTGCAAAAGTTCCTTCTAATTCGAGGAGTTGGCAATATAAGTCTTGCCAATGCATGATAATTTTTTTTTTTTTTCAAACTAACCATGAAGGTTTATTAAATAGGTCTTATGTTGTCCAGAAAAGAGCCTCCTACTTCAAAAATAACGATTAAACAGTCTAAAAGTACCGATTTAAAATTTCCAAAAAATACAGCAAATTTCGGTTTTATGAATAAAACTCCAATTCCAAGCCTCATATCTCCAAATAAAATGAAAAAAAGTCGAAATAACCGTCCAAACCTATTAGTCTATACCCTAAGGAGTAGAATTACCTTAATTTTGAAGAGTTTCGATGGATTTGGACAAATAGGGTTTTTGCCGCATAGGACACACTGTGCGCCGCGCCGCGAATGTTCGCCCAATCACGTGATCAAAACGGATAGCAAACCCTGACCACGGCCAACAACGCGAACTTATAATGAAGGGATGAATAGAAAGGCGGGGGGAGGGTGGAAACCAAAAAGGGCAGCGCCAGTACCCGGCAGGCAAAAGTTGAGCTTGAAGTGTCGAAGGCGGATCCAGGAATTTGACTCTCTCTCTCTCTCTCCCTCTCTCTCTCTCTCTCTCTCTCCTCTCTCTCTCTCTCTCTCTCTTTCTCTCTCTCTCCCTTTCTCCCTCTCTCTCCCTTTCTCCCTCTCTTTTCTTTTTCTTCTCCTTTCTTGTATTCTTACTCTCTCTCTTTCTCTCTTTCTTTCTCGTTGGTTCGTCTCTTTTTGTCTCTTTATCTTAATATTCCAGTTTAAATTTGGTTGCAGTCTTTAGTCGTTTAGATGCTGTAATAACATTTTAGTTTTCTTATTTTGTTAGTATTCTTTATTTTTCTTCATAGTTTCTCAATTTACTTATATCTTATTTTTTGTTCGTCCTATAATATCTTGTAATTATTATATTTTATTTTTTTTTCTTCTGTTTGTAGAGAGTTTTCTTGGTGATTCATTCTTATTTCAATTTAATTTTGTTTTGTTGCGTTAATTTTTTGCTGGTTAATTAAGTGTAAGTAAGGGTCTTGAGCCCTAACTTTGTCTTCCTTTTAGTTTTAATTTCGTTCTTCTTGTCTAATTATTGAATAAAAAACCGTATCATCATCATCATCACCATCATCATCTCTCTCTCCCTCTCTCTCTCTCTCTCTCTCTCTCCCTCTCTCTCTCCCTCTCCTCATATTTGAATGAATGAGTTTGAAAAGTACAGATGAAGAGACTATCAAATCACGTTTGTATAATTACCTCGCTTTTTCTACTATCCCTTTTCCATGTGCCGAGTCCAGTGACATGCGAGTGAGCTGTGCCGGGTTCCTTCAGTTTGGCAACCATGCTTCTTTGCCATTTAAACGTTCGTAGTTTTAGTATCAATATCTTAGGGTTGCAGCAACTGCACCTCCTGAATATCGATTGTTTTACATACAATTGGAGAAATACGTTGTTGCCACACTGCACGAACTACCTCCGAAGGGGAGAGAGAGATAGAAAGACTAATTCCTGGATCAACCGATGAACGAAATCCAAATCACCGCACGCAAAATTAATAACATTCAGAAGCTTTTTTTGCTGAAAAAATTAATTCATAGATACATTTAAATAGCATGTACAAAATCCCTCCACGAAACAAATAAGAAACAAAATCGCAGGTCACAGTAAGTCTATTGGGATATAAGATTCAATTTCGTTCAAGTTGCCTTTTTTCAATCCCTTTACAGAGACAAGATAATCTTTGTCAGTGATCTTCGATGAATCTCAGACCGTGACCTACGACCGCGCGACCTCGCTCAAGAAAGGAAAACAAGTTAGACACCCACACGTCCCGCGAGTCGTAAAAGAAAGTCTTATTTTGATCCTGGGGCGTGATTCCGAATGACAAATGGAACCGACGCTTTTTGACCTGTCTGTGTTAGATGCGGTGTCACACGTCTGAGCACCCAAATTGTAACCCCCCTCCGTCCCCCTCAAAAAAACCTCTCGACCCATCCTTCTCCATCATCAGAGCTATCTTGTCGAGTCAGAGGTGCCGACTGACGACAGTCGCAATAAAAAGTGGTGACGGTAAAAAAAAATCTAGGGAAATTTTTGGGAGATGGGCGATAGCTGACTCGAGATAAGTTATTTCAATTATACGGCACATTAACAAACGTGCACTTTCGGTATGAGTCCGTGCGATGAAACCAGAACAAAGCGTGTACTCTCAAAAAGAACTTATATAGCAGAGCTCCCTAATAATATGTTGTCATATTTAGGACATTAGAAAAAGATCTCCAAAATAAAATAAAAAATTGTAGCAAATATCACACTGAAAAACATTACGGTTTATATGGGTTTTAAGGGTCATATTTCGGTATTGAAGCCCGTTACTTTCTGTGATAGAGTCCGTAAGTACGCCGGCCGTACGGGTTGCACTAGAGTCTCTATACATATACTATGAGAGTTGCGACAAGACTTTCAAAATGAAGAAGAAGAAGCGGGTCACTGGAGCCCCCAAGAGGCAAATTGCAAATGGCGGATGGCCATTTGCCTGGCGCTGTTGCCACTATTTCGCTATCTTTTATAGGTTACGTTCAGATTCTCGGGCAGTAAAAAGGTCGTATTGAAAGAGATAATGTTCTCCATAATAACATTCATCCAGAGGAAAAATTCACAAAAATTACCGCGGTCACTGTTACTTCAAATGTGTAATGAAAGCGAGTTCACGAAAAGTAAACAAACCCTCCACCATTTGCATTTGCTTCTTGGAGCTTTCTTGACAACCTAAATCTGAGAGGTAATCAGAAATGGATTCAGCAATGGCGCAACTCTCATAGTATATAGGGACTGTAGGTTGCACCACCGGAATTACAGGTTGCAAACGTCGAAAACTATGGGCGTTACAATCGCAGTGGCCCTCGTTTTTTCAGTGCAAGAGAAATGGCTGTGAATGGATATCAGTGGCGTAGCGTGCACTTTGGCAACGTTGCAGTCCGTCCATTTAAACCTATGAAAAAGATCGAACATTGGGTGATCGGTGAACAACCTTTGCATTCGACCTTTTACCTGGGTTTAAATGGACACAGTACAACGTTGCCAGATTGCACGCTATACGAGTATACGCCACTGATGGATATGGTCAATGGTTATGAAGCTGTTGTGTTCCAATATTTTTAACATTAACAACTCTTGAGAAGAAAAAAAAAAAGTTTTCGTCCGAAAAAAGGAATGCTTTTGAAGTTCTTGGTTGATCGCTCATCTGATTTGAGTCAACCGCACTTTAATTTACCAGCAAAAGTCAATCTACCAATCTTATCCTCTGGTACAAACTAGTAGATTGACTCAATATATAGAGCGTTCTAGTTTTGGTCCATCCAACGTAACGGTAAGTAAATACCTAAAAACCAACTATCCCTCCACTATTCATTCGATAAACTAACGATTTTTTAGTGCAGGTTTAGTGTATCGAATGAATTGGAGGGATACTTGGTTATACATAAGTATACTTCGTGTTAAGAACTTTAGAGGAACCAATAATAAATCTTTATGCAGCCAGTCTATACCGGTCTTCTCCTAATCATTGAAATAAGTATTGTGGGACGTGGGCAAGGTTATAGATTAAAGAGGTATGCTCATCTGACTTCGCGCCACAAAGTCAGTAGCGCGCAGTTCAAAATCCAGATCCAAGATGGCCGGGAAAAGCAGAAAATATTGTATACTCTTTCCAGAAAACATTGGGCTCTGTCTCCACAAAAGCAAAACATAGTCCGATGTTTTCGGGAAAGAGTAAACAATGTTTTCTGCTTTTTCCGGCCATCTGGATCTGGATTTGAACTGCGCGCTATGACTTTGTGGCGCGAAGTCAGATGAGCATACCTCTTTAATCTATAACCTTGGGACGTGGGCACCCGTACCCTCACATCTAAGAGACGTCGTCTAAACCTTCGTTTTCTCTTCATTGACTGCAGAGAGTGCTATTGTACTTACCTCAGCGAATTGCGCAATGTGTCCGAAATGTACTGTAGGACGGTATACATACATGCAGGAGCATATTCCACCGATTATCTTAATTTTCTTATACATTTCACTTTAATCCCTTGTACACTATAGAATCCTCCTTTGCAACACCCTTAATATTCACTGTGTTCTTCTGTAGACTCAATCCTTCTTCGCCAAAACATCCTAAATATGAAATCGCCGTTCTCGAAATCTGACAGCACAGCGGCCAGGACGGCGATGAGTTGGACTGAGAGACAGAGAGAGAGAGATGAACTTGTGCAGATAATTTGACTGCTCTTGGAGCAGAGAGAAACAAGTTAACATAACAATAGGGTCGGGGTCACCCTCCTACCCCCTCCCCCTTCTTATCCTAGTCCAGAAACGTCTCGTTGTCCACAAGTGAAAATTGTGCATGCGCGCACTCATGGAGAGATATAGTTTTACACGCGGAAAGATAACTTTGCTCCTCTCTCTCTCTCTCTCTCTCTCTCTCTCTCTCTCTCTCTCTCTCTCTCTCTCTCACTCTCTCTTTCTCTCTTTTTTTCTCTCTCTCTCCCCTCTCTCTCTCTCTCTCTCTCTCCCCTCTCTCTCTTTTCTCTCTCTCTCTCTCTCTCTCTCTCTCTCTCTCTCTCTCACTCACTCACTCACTCACTCACTCCTCTGCTTCATTTTTTTTATTTCTTATTTTCCTTCGAATGAAAGAAAAAAGAAGAAAAAAAGTAGAAGTAACTATAGTGTCAGATGAAGATCATGGTCTCAGTAAGAGTCGCGGCCCATGACAATATCCTTCTCTCTCTCCCTGATAAAAATGGTCCTTGAAAATCCTTGCCCAAATCTCCTGCAATAGGATTTCCGTGAAATCATAAGGACCTCACGTAATTGCACGGAAATCCTTATAAATCCTCAAGAATTTATAAGGATTTCCGTGCAATTACGTGAGGATCCTTATGATTTCACGGAAATCCTTATTGCAGGGAGATTTGGGCAAGGATTTTCAAGGACCATTTTTACCAGGGCTTATCCTATTTGAACGTTTGCGTTAGACAGGGATGGCTATAGGGACTGTCACGTGATTTTCGTCCCATCTTCTATCTTTTTCTAACACGTGCATTCTAATGGGTAAAGAGAGAGAGAAGGACAATGTCGCGGGTCAGACGTTGCGGTCGCGTCGCCAGTCGTGTCGGTACTGCACACGACTCTATACAGAGAGATGAATTATTTGAATGAGACACGAAATAAATCCTGTTCACTGCAGTGTCGGGGGACGGGGGGGGGGTGTCAAGGTGAACTGAATGTGAAAGATGGGGGGTAGGGGGTATTTCTTGAAATAATTTATGAATTTAACTGTGACGGAGTAGTGACGAGGTGTAAGGAAGGAAGGAAAGGAAGGAACAAGGAAAGAAAGGGAATCGGTGCTCGGTGGAAGGAAAAGTGGTGAGAAATACACCAGACAGAACGAAAAACGGTTTTTGGTGCGAATCGTTCGTTTCTGCACAGAAAAACAGTGGATCGTTGCTCCAAGCAAATACAGCCAGTGACGGGTCTGATCAAAACATAAAATATACAATGGGTCTGTTGCAAACTTTTGCTACAGCGCTATAGAGTGTTCAATCTGCAGTAAATCGCGTGATTAGTCCATTGGTTGCATCAGAAAGTCATAAAATGCAGTATGAAACTCACGAGAGACGTTTAATGAAATCCAAGATGGCGGTAAAATATCGAGCAACCTGTGTACACGCACCGTGAACATCCATGATGGCCAACCTCACAATATCGATCACCACCCAATCACAACGTAAATGAACACATAACCTCTGAAGCTGTGAGGTTGTCAACGTTGGCAATCCTTGGATGTTAAAGGTGCATGCATACAGATTACTCGATATTTTACCGCCATCTTGGGTTTCATTAAACGTCTCTTGTGAGTTTATTATCGCATTTCATGACTTTATGATGCTACCAATGAACTTTTCGGGCGATTTTACCTACGACGAAACACTCTTTATCGTTGTAGCAAAAGTTTGCAACAGATCCATTTCAGGAGTTCTTTCTTCGATAATAAGAGGGTAGATTAAACAGATGATGTGCTCCTGCTCACAAAACCTAATTTCTAACAATGGGGCTTTTGCAAACTTTTGCTATACATGGGATTGATAAGTTGATTCTAACAGAAAAACCTGTAAAAATGACAGTATGTATACACTGAAAAATCACAAAATTCACATCCAAAATCGGGCATAGTGGCGATTCAACGCAGGTATCAGGAAAGATTCCTATCTAATTTGAGACATATCTCAGTGTTTTCGTCGAGAAAGTGACAAATTAGACATAGGAATCTCCCATGATACACGTGAGTTGAAGCGCGCCAATACGATCTTGCTTTTAGAGCACTTTTGTGAGTTTATTACAAAATTTTAGATTTTTCAGCGTGATTTTCGTGACCTTTGCTGGTTTTTAAATCCGATTGGACTATATTTATTTCCTCCTAGCAAGAGTTTGCAGAAGCCCCATTATTTGGATTATTATAGTGGCGGCTCGTGCAATCTGGCAACCGTGCACATTTGCCATTTAAACGTATGCAAAAGATCGATACTAGGTGAGGCGCTACGTCTCACCAAGTAATCGATTATTTTACACAGTTTTAAATGGAGGAAATCCATTGTTGCCACATTGCACGAGCCGCCGCTAGTATTTCTGTGTGCAATTATGAAGGCAAGGAGCAGTGCAAGGGCGAATTGTGTTTTTTGATGAAGAAAAGAAAGTACTTGATGAGCTGAACACAAAAATGCCTTTGGTTTTTAATAAAGTCCCATTATTCCGGAGATGAGACTCCGGCCCAAAATATACATTGTTTTAAATGGGAATTCCGCGTAGTGACGTCACTGCGCACACGACTTTTTCAATTCTGCACGCGTTAATCTCCAAAATGGGTTACTATAAGGACAAAAACAAAGGCACGATTGTTCTCGGCTCTATCATTTTTTTTACAAAAAACGCAACATTTAGACCCTTGCACGTTTGATACGTTTTAGATCACGTTTACGCTCTGATTTTGTTATTTAAGAAAATCAGTTTTCATTTTTAAAATTCCCCCAAATTACACTTTGAAATCAAGATTGTTGAGCACGAGCGTATCCTGTTCACCCTCTGGCAGTGGCGTAGCGTGAAAATTTGGGTATTTAAAACAAACAATTAATGCGACTTTTTGCGATTATGAATCCTACGTCTTCTAAAATGCTTAATCATGCCAAGTTCCACCCGTAAAACGCCAAAATCAACAAGTTATTACAGATTAAAAGATGCGTTTGGAGGTTGGAACACCCCAAAAGTTATTGTTTTTGTTGTGGAATTCGCGGGTTCCCGGGGGATTCAAACCTACAAATGCAACATTTAATCTGTAATATCTTGTTGATTTCGGCAGTTTTAGCAAGGAACCAGGCATAATTAAGCATTTTCGAAGAGTAAAATTCATAATCGCAAAAAGATCGCATTCATTGTTTGATTTATTACCCTAAATTTCCGTTCAAATCGCTTATGGGGAAATTACATTGAACCAGAGTTTTTTTGGAACCAGAGGCCCTCGGACGGCAATCGATACGATATATCGCTCTACAAAAATAGTCTATTGGTGATAATCCAATTTACGCCTACACATATCAGATGAAAACGGAATGCAAGAGAAAGTGGCTGGATTTAAAATTGGTACGCGACAAACTTTTTCTTTCTACGAAATAGGGAAAAACGTTCGTGATTCCTCGTGCGTTTTCCCTGGCAGAAAAGAAAAAAAAAAATAAAAAACAAAAAGCGTCCTAAGTTTTAAAAGCCCCTTCTTGTTTCCAGGGAAAAACCTTGAAAAAATTAGGACGCAATGGCGGGTCGAATTGCATATGTAACAACATGTCTGTTTTGAGTCTGTTACGGGGTGTTTGTATTACAGCAACAAAGAGCAGATTATCTTTAGTCTTATTTTTCTAGAAAAAAATAACAATATATAGAGTCCTAAAGTTTTAAAAGCCGCCCTTTTTTCCAGGAAAAGCCTTTCAAAAAAGAGCCGGTGAAATCGCACACGTTATAAAGTGTCTGATACAGTAGTGGCCCGTGGGTTTGGCAATCATGCATTTTCCCACTTAAACTTAGGTAAAATATCGATTCAAGCGGAGGCTGGCAGCCTCCTCGAGTTTCGATTGTTTCCATATATTTAAATGGGATACAAACACGGTTGCCAAATCGCACGAGCCGCCAGGTCTTACCTTTTGAGCACAGCATCAAAAAAATGCGCAAACCATATATTTTATCCGAAAAACTCCGACGAACGGAATTATTGAAACCTGCAAAATCAATTAGAAAAATCACACCGTACTATTAAAATCTATATGACTTCAAAATAACGCGATTTCTCAATATGTAAACAATGAAGTAGGAAACCCGGGGTGATCACCACAAATTCAGTCATCGTAAAATATGATTATTTGCGGAAGTTGATCAATCACAAAAACATACTATCGTTGAAGGTAACTGGGTTGAT
>VMOF01000379.1:45586041-45638851 GCA_011764245.1 Trialeurodes vaporariorum
TTTTCTTTTTCTTTCTCTCTTGTATACTTACTCTCTCTCTCTTCCTTTCTCTCTTTTCTTTTTCTTCTCCTCTCTTGTATACTTACTCTCTCTCTCTTCCTTTCTCTCTTTCTCTCTCTCTTTCTCTCTCTCTTCCTTTCTTTCTTTCTCTCTCTCTCTCTTTTTCTCTCTCTCTCCCTCTCTGTCTTTTCTTTTTCTTCTCCTCTCTTGTATACTCTCTCTCTCTCTCTCTCTCTCTCTCTCTCTCTCTCTTGCCATTTCCTTTTTTGCTACATTCTAATTGTTATTTATTTATTTATTTATTTATTTATTTTTTTATTTATTTACTTGTTTTTTATTTATTTTTTTAATTTACTTATCTATTTACATTAATTAAGTTTCTTTTATTTGTATTTTTGTATCTTTCATAGTTTTTTACTGTATTTACCATGTTTCAATTATGAGTTTATTGGTTTACTTAAGGTAAGGTAGAAAGGGCCTTGTGGCCCTAACTTTGCCTTTTTTATTTCAATTACCTATTTTTGTTCTCTTTTTTTTTAATAATAAAGCGGTTTCTCTCTCTCTCTCTCTCTCTCTCTCTCTCTCTCTCTCTCTCTCTCTCTCTTTTCTCTCTCTCTCTCTCTTCTCTCTCTCTTTCTCTCTCTCTCTCTCTTCCTTTCTCTCTTTCTCTCTCTCTTCCTTTCTCTCTTTCTCTCTCTCCCTGTCTCTCTTTTCTTTTTCTTCTCCTCTCTTGTATACTTACTCTCTCTCTTTCTCTCTTTCTTTCTCGTTGGTTCGTCTCTTTTTGTCTCTTTATCTTTCCAGTTTAAATTTGGTTGCAGTCTTTAGTCGTTTAGCTGCTATAATAATATTTTAGTTTTCTTATTCTGTTGGCATTCTTTATTTTTCTTCATTGTTTTTCAATTTATATCTTATTTTTTGTTCGTCTTATAATATCTTGTAATTATTATATTTTATTTATTTTGTCTTCTGTTTGTAGAGTTTTCTTGGTGATTCATTCTTATTTCAATTTAATTTTGTTTTGTTGCGTTAATATTTTGCTGGTTAATTAAGTGTGAGTAAGGGTCTTGAGCCCTAACTTTGTCTTCATTTTAGTTTTAATTTCGTTCTTCTCGTCTAATTATATTGAATAAAAAACCGTATCATCATTATCATCACCATCATCATCTCTCTCTCTCCCACTCTCTCTCTCTCTATCTCTCTCTCTCTCTCTCTCTCTCTCTCTCTCTCTCTCTCTCTCTCTCTCTCTCTCTCTCTCCCTCTCTCTCCTCATATTTGAATGAATGAGTTTGAAAAGTACAGATGAAGAGACTATCAAATCACGTTTGTATATTTACCTCGCTTTTTCTACTATCCCTTTTCCATGTGGCGAGTCCAAGTGACATATGCGAGTGAGCTGTGCCGGGTTCCTTCAGTTTGGCAACCATGCTTCTTTGCCGTTTAAACGTGCGTAGAAGTATCAATATCTTAGGGTTGCAGCAACTGCACCTCCTGAATATCGATTGTTTTACATAGATTGAATTGGAGAAATACGTTGTTGCCACACTGCACGAACTACCTCCGAAAGGGAGAGAGAGATAGAAAGACTAATTCCTGGATCAACCGATGAACGGAATCCAAAAATCACCGTACGCAAAATTAATCTCATTTAGAAGCTTTTTTTTCCGGAAAAAAATAATGCATAGATGCATTTAAATAGAATTTACAATATCCCTCCACTAAACAAACAAGAAACAGAATCGCAGGTCACAGTAAGTCTATTGGGATACAAGATTCAATTTCGTTCAAGTTGCCTTTTTTCAATCCCTTTACAGAGACAAGATAATCTTTGTCAGTGATCTTCGATGAATCTCAGACCGTGACCTACGACCGCGCGACCTCGCTCAAGAAAGGAAAACAAGTTAGACACCCACACGTCCCGCGAGTCGTAAAAGAAAGTCTTATTTTGATCCTGGGGCGTGATTCCGAATGACAAATGGAACCGACGCTTTTTGACCTGTCTGTGTTAGATGCGGTGTCACACGTCTGAGCACCCAAATTGTAACCCCCCCCCCGTCCCCCTCAAAAAAACCTCTCGACCCCTCCTTCTCCATCATCAGAGCTATCTTGTCGAGTCAGAGGTGCCGACTGACGACAGTCGCAATAAAAAGTGGTGACGGTAAAAAAAAAAATCTAGGGAAATTTTTTGGGAGATGGGCCATAGCTCACTTCGAGATAAGTAATTTCAATTATGCGGCACATTTACAAACGTGCACTTTCCGTATGAATCCGTGCGACAAAACCAGAACAAAGCGTGCACTCTTAAAAGAACATGGGTAGGAGAGCCCCATAATAATATGTTGTCAGATTTAGGACATTAAAAAAAGATCTCCGAACTAAATTAAAAAAACTGTCGCAAATATCACACTGAAAAACATTACGGTCTGTATAGGTTTTATAGGGCATACTTCGGTCTTGGAGCCCGTTACTTTCTGTGATAGAGTAAGTAAAGTACGGGTTGCACCACCGGAATTACAGGTTACAATCGCAGCGTCCCTGGTTTTTTTTTCAGTGCAAGAGAAATGGCTGTGAATGGACATCAGTGGCGTAGCGTGCAATTTGGCAATGTTGCAGTTCGTCCATTTTAACCCCATGAAAAAGATCGAACTATTGGGTGCTCAGTGAACACCTTCGCATTCGACCTTTTACTTGGGTTTCGATGGACACATAAAAACGTAGCCAGATTGCACGCTACGCCACTGATGGATAGGGTCAATGGTTATGAAGCTGTTGTGTTCCAATATGCTAACTTAGTAACTCTTGAAAAAAAAAAAAAAAGTTTTCGTCCGAAAAAAGGAATGCTTTTGAAGTTCTTGGATGATCACTCATCTGATTTGAGCCATAACCGCACTTTACTTTACCAGCAAAAGCCAATCTACCAATCTTATCCTCTGGTACAAACTGCGGTAAATTGACTGAATAGAGCGTTAGTTTTGGTCCCTCCAACGTAACGGTAAGTAAATACTTAAAAACCAAATATCCATCCACTGTTCATTCTATAAACTAATGATTGCTTAGTGCAGGTATAGCTTATCGAATGAAGTAAAGAGATACTTGGTTATACATAGGTATATACTTTGCGTTAAAAACTTTAGAGGGACCAATAATAACTCTTTATTCAGCCAGTCTACCGGTTTTCTTCTAATCATTGAAATAAGTATCGTGGGACGTGCGGGTATTGGGTACCGGATACCCGTACCCCCAAATCTAAGAGGCGTCTAAACCTTCGTTTTCTCCTCAGTGACTGCATGGAGTGTCTATTGTACTATGACTTCCAAAAGAAAGTATCCTGATAGAAATTTTCACTATTTCATTTCTCGACCTATTTGAGAAATGTTACGGTTTTCAGGTATTTCAGAGCCTCACATCATTGGCACTTGCGACATATTATGCCTCAAAAAATTTAATACTATGGAAAATAAAAGAAAAATTCATCAAGAACGATTTCGATGAGAGGACTTTCTTTTGAAAGTCATTGTACTTACCTCAGCGAATTGCGCAAGTGTCCGCAATGCACTATAGGGCGGTATACATACATGTAGGAGCATATTCCACCGCTTATCTTAATTTTCTTAAACATGTCACTTTAATCCCTTCTACACTATAGAATCCTCCTTCGCAACTCTTAATATTCACTGTGTTCTTCTGTAGACTCAATCCTTCATCGCCAAAACATCCTAAATATGAAATCACCGTTCTCGAAATCTGACAGCATAGCGGCCAGGACGGCGATGAGTTGGACTGAGAGACGACGGAGAGAGAGATGAACTTGTGCAGATAATTTGACTGCTCTTGGAGCAGAGAGAAACAAGTTAACATAACAATAGGGTCGGGGTCACCCTCCTACCCCCCTTCCCCTTCTTATTCTAGTCCAGAAACGTCTCGTTGTCCACAAGTGAAAATTGTGCATGCGCGCACTCATGGAGAGATAGAGTTTTACACGCGGAAAGATAACTGCTCCTCTCTCGCTCCTCTCTCTCTCTCTCTCTCTCTCTCTCTCTCTCTTTCTCTCTTCTCTCTCTCTCTCTCTCTCTTTCTTTCTCTCTCCCTCTCTCTCTCTTTCTTTCTCTCTCTCTTTCTTTCTCTCTCTCTTTCTTTCTCTCTCTCTTTCTCTCTCTCTCACTCATTTTCTTTCTCTCTCCCTCTCTCTCTCTTTCTTTCTCTCTCTCTCTTTCTTTCTTTCTCTCTCCCTCTCTCTCTCTGTCTTTCTCTCTCTCTTTCTTTCTCTCTCTCTCTCTCTCTCTCTTTCTTTTTCTCTCCCTCTCTCTCTCTATCTGTCTCTCTGACTCACTCAATCACTGTATTCTCTGCTTCATTTTTTTTATTTCTTATATTCCTTCGAAAAAAAGAAGAAAAAAAGTAGAAGTAACTATAGTGTCAGATGAAGATCATGGTCCCAGTAAGAGTCTCGGCCCATGACAATATCCTTCTCTCTCTTAACCAGGGCATCGGACCGAACCGAACCGTGAACCGCGAACCGCTCCGAACCGCCAAATTTCCGAACCGCGAACCGAACCGCGAACCTTTTTTCCACTGAGGCGGAGAACCCGAACCCGAACCAAACCGACTGGCTGAACCCGGTTCGAACCGGTTCGACGGCTTAGTAAAGAGGTATTGAAAAAAAAACCTGAAAAGGGGAAAGAGCGAAAAGTTTGAGCATTTACTCTGTGAGTATTCAATGGATCTCAAAATCGCAGTTTTCGTATCGAACCCTTTTCGCATAGAAAGATTACACAGAGTCACACATCTAAACTAGTTTGAAGCAATGAACGTTTATTGGTCTACTGATTCGTTTGAAGTTATAAGGGTCTAAACCAATACATTCTATCCCATGGTTCTCTATTAGTCCACAGTTTTTTTCTGTTTCTGCTTTCTGAGCTATGTGTCTGTTGCGAAACTTTGCCCCAGCAGCAAATAGGGCTTGTTGAAGTATGAAATCAATTAAACTAAATACGTTTAAGTTGTTTGACCCTCTCAACTGCCGCCGCAAATGTTCGACCTGGACCAAATTTTCTCCAAACCGAACCGCTCCGAACCGGTTCACAAATGTCTGAACCGGTTCGGAGCGGTCCGGAAATTCGCGTAAACCCGAACCGAACCGCGAACCTTTTTTTCGTGAAGTGTGAACCGCGAACCGAACCCGAACCGATTTTTTCCGCGGTCCGATGCCCTGCTCTTAACCCATTTGAACGTTTGCGTTAGACAGGGATGGCTATAGGGAATGTCACGTGATTTTCGCCCCATCTTCTATCTTTTTCTAACACGTGCATTCTAATGGGCAAAGAGAGAGAGAAGGACAATGTCGCGGGAGTCGCGGGTCAGACGTTGCGGTCGCGTCGCCAGTCGTGTCGGTACTGCACACGACTTTATACAGAGAGATGAATTATTTGAATGAGACACGAAACAAATCCTGGTCACTGCAGTGTCGGGGGAGGGGGGGGGGGTGTCAAGGTGAACTGAATGTGAAAGATGGGGGGGGGGGGTATTTCTTGAAATAATTTATCAATTTAACCGTGACGGAGTAGTGACGAGGTGTAAGGAAGGAAGGAAAGGAAGGAACAAGGAAAGAAAGGGAATCGGTGCTCGGTGGAAGGAAAAGTGGTGAGAAATACACCAGACAGAACGAAAAACGGTTTTTGGTGCGAATCGTTCGTTTCTGCACAGAAAAACAGTGGATCGTTGCTCCAAGCAAATACAGCCAGTGACGGGTCTGATCAAAACATAAAATATACAATGGGTCTGTTGCAAACTTTTGCTACAGCGCTATAGAGTGTTCAATCTGCAGTAATATCGCGTGATTAGTCCATTGGTTGCATCAGAAAGTCATAAAATGCAGTATGAAACTCACGAGAGACGTTTAATGAAATCCAAGATGGCGGTAAAATATCGAGCAACCTGTGTACTCGCACCGTGAACATCCATGATGGCCAACCTCACAATATCGATCACACCCAATCACAACGTAAATGAACACATAACCTCTGAAGCTGTGAGGTTGTCAACGTTGGCAATCCTTGGATGTTAAAGGTGCATGCATACAGATTACTCGATATTTTACCGCCATCTTGGGTTTCATTAAACGTCTCTTGTGAGTTTATTATCGCATTTCATGACTTTATGATGCTACCAATGAACTTTTCGGGCGATTTTACATACGACGAAACACTCTTTATCGTTGTTGCAAAAGTTTGCAACAGATCCATTTCAGGAGTTCTTTCTTCGATAATAAGAGGGTAGATTAAACAGATGATGTGCTCCTGCTCACAAAACCTAATTTCTAACAATGGGGCTTTTGCAAACTTTTGCTATACATGGGATTGATAAGTTGATTCTAACAGAAAAACCTGTAAAAATGACAGTATGTATACACTGAAAAATCACAAAATTCACATCCAAAATCGGGCATAGTGGCGATTCAACGCAGGTATCAGGGGAGATTCCTATCTAATTTGAGACATATCTCAGTGTTTTCGTCGAGAAAGTGACAAATTAGACATAGGAATCTCCCATGATACACATGCGTTGAAGCGCGCCATTACGATCTTGCCTTTAGAGCACTTTTGTGAGTTTATTACAAAATTTTAGATTTTTCAGCGTGATTTTCGTGACCTTTGCTGGTTTTTAAATCCGATTGGACTATATTTATTTCCTCCTAGCAAGAGTTTGCAGAAGCCCCATTATTGGATTATTATAGTGGCGGCTCGTGCAATCTGGCAACCGTGCACATTTGCCATTTAAACGTATGCAAAAGATCGATACTAGGTGAGGCGCTACGTCTCACCAAGTAATCGATTATTTTACACAGTTTTAAATGGAGGAAATCCATTGTTGCCACATTGCACGAGCCGCCGCTAGATTATTACTGTGTGCAATTATGAAGTGTCGAATGGAGCAGTTGCAAGGGTCTGAAATGTTGTGTTTTTGATGAAGAAAATGAAAGTACTTGATGAGCTGAACACAAATAAGCCTTTGGTTTTTAATAAAGTCCCATTATTCCGGAGATGAGACTCCGGCCCAAAATATACATTGTTTTAAATGGGAATTCCGCGTAGTGACGTCACTGCGCACACGACTTTTAGGCGCACCGTAGGTACTACGTGCGCCTATTGAAATCGGTCTGCTACTCAATAGAGTATACTACGCCCCCTTGTGGTCAAATGGCAAAATGAGCTTTTTTGATGTCGTGATTTTTAGGTTGTTTCCTGTTTTCTTTTAATGCCAATTTCATTTGAAAAGTTAATGTTTTCCCAATCACGACTGAATTTCGAGTGTGTTGGAAGTAATTAGATGTTCATTGATTCACGTTTTCTTAAAGTTATTCTACTTCAAAAATTTTTACTAACCTCACTTTCTGATTAGTGATGATTTCAAATTGTCCCGGTATTTATTCTAGGTGATCAAGTGAACCAATCATTTGCCGTTCTGAGTGATTTTTTTTTTTTTTCATGTAAATGTAATTATTATAATTAATTATAGCGTTTGGTCAAACGCAAAACGGAGAGTCCAAGCAGCAAGACTTTCACTATCTCAATGCTCAGAATTCTTATTTATCTTTGGTTGAACTGATGACTGTTCAGTGTTCACTTTTAATATTTAAATATTTTTAACGCTAATGATCAGAATTAGAGACTGATTAGGTGTTTTGAGGTTGATCAGTCATGCCTAAAAGTTTCGCACTTAGACTTTTGTAGTAAATTGAGTTTGCGCCTCACAATTTGGTTAAAAGTAAGTTAGCGTCTTTTATGCTGAAATATGAGTCAGCGATCCATTTCTTTCTGAAAATTGTGTTAGCAAGTCAATTTCTTCTGATGGCGCAGAGATTTTCAAGGTATTTTGTTACGATAGTTGGCCTCTCACAACAAAGTCAATCATGATTTAGTCAAAGTAATGGCCTCTCATCATGTCTAATACCATCCATAAGAACATCCTTCCATCATATTTTCATATTTCTTAACCCTCTCTGACTTAGAGAGATTTAGGTAAAAAAATTCTGTGGCGTCTGTCCGTCAGTCCGGTTGTCCGTCACTTCGTACCTAGGCATAACTATTGAACCATTGATCCTTATGCATCCAGATTTTGCACAGTTGTTGCGTTTTAGATTCCCCAGAGGCACGTTTTTTGTTTTTTTGAAATTTTGACTTTTAGGGTAGTTATGGGGAAAAAATGATTTTCATTAAAATCAATGGTAAAATGGATAAAAATGAATAAAAATGGAATAATTCAAGTTTGGCTCAATCAATTTTGATGAAAGTTAGCAAAAAAAAAATCTATTTTCAGCCTACTGTAGAATAAACCACTTATAGTTCCTATATTCATTCCTCAAAACTGATTAAAAATCAAAATAAACGCGCTCGAGCCAAAAAATAGAATTATCGTGAGAAATCAATCTCAAAACTTGGAGTCAATCAATAATGGCTCCATGAATTTTGATAAAACTTTGTACACACTATCTTATCAATAAACTTAAATATTTCCTCTCTGTGTCACCAAAAACAACCAATAAAACCATTTCAAGAGGTAATATTGGTGCGATTGAGCAAAAATTTGGGAATATGAGCAAAAAAAAATAAATCCTATTATTTGGGGTGGTTCAGGTTTGGTTCAATCAATTTGGTGAAAGTTAGCAAAAAAAATCTACATTCAGCCTACTAAAAAATAAACCACTCATAGTTACAATATTCAACCCTCAAAACCTTTTTAAAAAATCAAAATAGGTGCGCTCGAGCCAAAAAATGGAATTATCGTGAAAAATTTAAAGTAATCTTAAAATTTGGGAGTCAATCAATAATGGCTGGATAAATTTTTCATGAAACTTTTTACACACAATCTACTATCAAAGTACTAACATACTTTCCTCTCTGTGTCACCAAAAACAACCAATAAAACCATTTCAAGAGGTAATATAGGTGCGATTGAGCAAAAAATATGGGAATATGAGCAAATAAAAATATAATCCTTTTATTTGGGATGGTTCAGGTTTGGTTCAATCAATTTGGATGAAAGTTAGCAAAAAAAATCTACATTCAGCCTACTATAAAATAAACCACTCATAGTTACAATATTCAACCCTCAAAACCGTTTAAAAAATCAAAATAGGTGCGCTCGAGCCAAAAAATGGAATTATCGTGAGAAATTAAGTAATCTTAAAACTTGGAGTCAATCAATAATGGCTGGATGAATTTTCATGAAACTTTTTACACACAATCTACTATCAAAGTACTAACATACTTTCCTCTCTTGATCACCATAAACAACCGATTAGACCTTTTCAAGAGGCAATATAGGTGCGATTGAGAAAAAAATATGGGTATATAAGCAAATAAAAACATAATCTTATTATTTCGGATAATTCCTGTTTGGTCCAATGAATTTTGACAAAATCTGGCAAAGAAAATCTACAATTAGTTTACAAAAAAAAAGTAGCCCTTACAGTTACAATATACAACCCTTAAGAGAGTTAAAAAAATCAAAATAGGGTGTTTGTCCAAAAAAAAGAAAAATGAAAGTGAGGAATTAATTTTAAACTTGGAGTTAATCATTAATGGGATGGATTTTGACAAAACTTTTCACAAACATAATGCGTTAAAAAAATACACTAAACACTGCACTGTGTGCACTAAAATATTTTTCTGGTACAGTCCTCATAAAAACCTTAAGACCGTTTCGAGGGGCAATATAGGTACAATTGAGCAAAAATCTTTTGAAACTATAATTGTAAGCAAATATGAAGACAACATAATGATTGGAATAAGTAATTCAAGTATGACTCAATTAAGTTCGATGAAAATTGCATCAAAACGTTTGCAACCAGCCTAGGCAGAAATTTCTTTCCAATGTATTACTACAATTTACAACCTTTAGTCTAAAGCTGTTTAAAAGCAATATAGGTTTCATCACACCAAAAAATAGAATATTCAAGGAAAATTAATTTTATAAAGAGAAGTCAATCAAAAATGGCTGAATGAATTTTGTTGAAATTTTGTTTGCGCAATCTACGACTTACTTAAGTACATCTTTGGAGGGGGGTTAATCTATTAAACAAAAAAATTATTTTGAAGATCCACAGTTTGAAAGAAGAAACCAAACATAGTACTCAATGGAGGAAATGCAAGAATCAGTACATTTCGACCTGCTAGGTATAAAAACTAAGGGAAAAAGAAACTCCCAAAAATAGAACAAAGAGCAAATATAATGAATGCAGCTCAAAGAATAAAAACTTATTGGAATCTGGAATTACTCTAGACCCTGTTATAAGCAACATCAGATTAAGGCTCTCAATTAGCCTTCAAATAACAAAATAGGCAACTACTCCTACAGCTTCTCTACAAAATTGCAAACTCTTCGGATTGAAAGGGAGAGTTATGTCCGGAGGTGAAAATATTTGAAATTTGGGGGGGGGGGGGTCTCCCCCAGAATTCTTTAGGGGGTTAGGGGGTCTCCTCCAGAATTCTTTAGTGGTGGGGGGGGGGGGGTCTGGGGGTCTTCCTCAGATAAAAAAGGTGTGAGAAAGTGTTCGTAGGGTATTCCCCACAGTTTATTTTTTATCATTTCGAGATTTGATTGACGTATTTCGGCCATTGTGCGCGGATTGAATGCCTGTCACCAGTCGTGGGACGTCATGGGGACATTTAGGAGAGATGTCTTTTGACTCACTGTAACTTCTTCATCTTTTCTTACGTTTTGCCATGGCGTTCTTTGTTTTACTTGGCATCACACTTCACGTTCAAATTTTTTTCCGGGCAACCAAGAACGGTGCCAGCTAATGGAATATGGCAACATTGTTTTTCTCTACTTTAACACATCATGAAAAATAATCGGTTCTTGGCGAGGCCAGTCGCCTACCCGAAAATCGATCATTTTACATATAAAATCAATAGAGACAAAAACAGTGTTGCCAAATTGATAGAGCCGTCACTGCCAGTTAACCTGCAGACCAATTTTGCATGGAAATAATGCCCTTTAGTGGACTCCAAGATTACTTTCAAGAAACTGCGAGAAACATTTCCGGTCTCATGAGCATCTTGGAGCTGATCTAAGCTGTTAAGAGCGTTGAGGTCTGACTGGCTGGACTAATAACCAATGACTCGGCAAGGTCCGATTTCTTCTTACTACTGATCACTTTTTCATTTCCCTATTTTTCGGGACATACTATATTGTTGACTACCTTTTTTCTAAAGGGGGTTCAAAATTGTTTTATGAGTATTTGATTGTTTATTACGTGCGTTTAGTGATGTGCAGTGGGAAATTCGAAGGAATTGTTCTATGATTGTCCGGAGTGGTCCTACCGCCCCCCCCCCCCCCACTCGCCGCTTTCAGGTTCGAACTTGAACTTTTGCTGTACAATTTTTTTGAGATGGTGGAAAATTCGGAGGGATTGTTCTAAGATTGTCCGTAGTGGTTCTACACCCCCCCCCCCCCCCTCATCGCACTCAGGTTCGTACCTAAACTTTTGCTGGACAGTTTTTTTTTTTGAGATGGTGGAATATTCGAAGGGGTTTTTTCCTCAGATCGCACGTAGTGGTCCTAACCCCTACCCACTCGCCGCACCCTTGTTTGGACCCGGATTTTTGCTGGACAGATTATTTTTGAGATGATGGAAATGGAATTTGATTTATGAGGGACCAAATTTGCTCAAGGTGCGCCTTCTCTGACACTGTAGTGTCAGAACTATCTGCTTGTTTTCAATTCTGCACGCGTTAATCTCCAAAACTGGGTTACTATAAGGACAAAATCAAAGGCACGATTGTTCTCGGCTCTATCATTTTCTTTACAAAAAACGCAACATTTTAGACCCTTGCACGTTAGATCACGTTTTAGATCACGTTTACGCTCTGATTGATTGTTATTTATAAGAAACTCAGTTTTTATTTTTAAAATTCCCCGAAATTACACTTTGAAATCAAGATTGTTGAGCACGAGCGTATCCTGTTCACCCTCTGGCAGTGGCGTAGCGTGAAAATTTAGGGTATTAAATCAAACAATTAATGCGACTTTTTTGCGATTATGAATCCTACGTCTTCTAAAATGCTTAATCATGCCTAGTTCCACCCGTAAAACTGCCAAAATCAACAAGTTATTACAGATTAAACGATGCGTTTGGAGGTTGGAATCACCCAAATGTTATTGTTGTTGTTGTGGAATTCGCGGGATTCCGGGCGATTCTAACCTACAAATGCAACATTTAATCTGTAATATCTTGTTGATTTCGGCAGTTTTAGTCAAGGAACCAGGCATAATTAAGCATTTTCGAAGACGTAGAATTCATAATCGCAAAAAGATCGCATTCATTGTTTGATTTATACCCTAAATTTCCGTTCAAAAGTTCGCTTATGGGGAAATTACATTGAACCAGAGTTTGTTTGGAACCAGAGGCCCTCGGACGGCAATCGATACGATATATCGCTCTACTAAAATAGTCTATTGGTGATAATCCAGATTTACGCCTACACATCATCAGATTGACAACGGAATGCAAGATGAAAGTGGCTGGAATTTAAAATTGGTACGCGACAAACTTTTTCTTTCTACGAAATAGGAAACACGTTCGTGATTTCCTCGTGCGTTTTCCGTGGCAGAAAAGAAAACAAAAGATAAAAAACAAAGAGCGTCCTAAAGTTTTAAAAGCCTCTTCTTGTTTCCAGGAAAAGCCTTTGAAAAAATTAGGACGCAATGGCGGGTCGAATTGCATATGTAACAACATGTCTGTTTTGAGTCTGTTACGTGTGTGTTTGTATTACAGCAACAAAGAGCAGCTTATCTTTAGTCTGTATTCTTCTAGAAAAAAATAACAACTATATATAGAGTCCTAAAGTTTTAAAAGCCGCTCCTTGTTTCCAGGAAAAGCCTTTCAAAAAATGAGCCGGTGAAATCGCACACGTTATAACGTGTCTGATACAGTAGTGGCCCGTGAGATTTGGCAATCATGCATTTTTCCCACTTAAACTTAGGTAAAATATCGATTCAAGCGGAGGCTGGCAGCCTCCTCGAGTTTCGATTGTTTTCCATATATTTAAATGGGATACAAACACGGTTGCCAAATCGCACGAGCCGCCACTGGTCTGATACCTTTAGAGCACAGCATCAAAAAACATGCGCAAACCATATATTTTATCCGAAAAACTCCGACGAACGGAATTATTGAAACCTGCAAAATCAATTAGAAAAATCACACCTGTACTATTAAAATCTATATGACTTCAAAATAACGCGATTTCTTCAAATATGTAAACAATGAAGTAGGAAACCGGTGTGATCACCACAAAATTCAGTCATCGTAAAATATGATTATTTGCGGAAGTTGATCAATCACAAAAACATACTATCGTTGAAGGTAACTGGCCGTTGATCAACTGTAAAAGTTTGCGATCAAAATCTGGAATGTTATGTGTTGGGGACTCTAAAATCATCAAACATCAAAAAAGTCAAGTGAATAATTCCAAGTCGACAACTCGTCAAAACGCGCCAATCAGAGGCCGCGATTGCTGCACGAGCGAAAAATCTCGACTGGCGAAAGACACCCGTGAAAACGCGCCAATCAGCGCTCTCCATTCCAGACCACACTGAACCCATTCAATCGTCAATTTAATTCTTCTCATAATTCATATTCTAATCAACCTAAAATTATTCCAATTATATCCACGTATTCAGAGAATTTCGTATGATTTTTTGATACATTCATCTTATTTTAATACTCAAAACTAATTTTTAATGTCAATCACGACAAATTCAAGTCTCAACACTCAAGGTCACGTCTCTTCACTCCGCGCACCAGATTTGGCGCCAAACCCGCAATCAGCACCATTCACTTTTATCAGTTATATTTAATTCCAGAAATCATCTAAAATTCTAACAAAAATATATTCGTGCTCTCCGTAATTTTATAAAATTTTCCAAATAAACAGTTTGACTTATTAATTAATTTCGATTAATAGTTCAAAGAAAATATTCGCATCCTCTGACACACGGCATCCAGTCAACATCAGCCAATCACAGCGCTTCACTGCACTTCTGCAGTTTCCCGCGCTTTTCTGCGTTGCCAAATATCGCAGACTAGTATAAATACCACGGGGTTCTCAGAATTATTTGTCATTCTTGGCGCATACGCCGACCGAAGCAGCCAATCAACTCTCTGGACCTCTGGACACGGATTCATCTTTACCTGGAATTAATTGCAAGTTCTTTTCAGAACTCTTAGTCAGTGCAATTAATATCCAGCATCCAATCATCTCAATCTCAAGGCCGTGGACGAAGTAGGATTCTCCCGCCAATTCGAAGCTCTCCGGTTGTGGCGCTATCTAACAGCGTTTGCAAGAACTATTTCGGAAACAAACGAAGTCTCTCTCACTCGATCCATTCGAGATCTCTTGTACTGCGCTATCTACCAACAAATCCCGAAACTACGAAGCGAACGGAGCCTCTCTTTTTATTCATCAACGTCAACGGCGTTTGTATTTAAAACAGCCGTTTTCATGGCTTCACGTATCTGAGCGTTTGCCGCTTCTTTGAAGTTGGACCTTTTTCTTCATAAATCTAAATTCCCGTCTTTTTTTATTATTACTTATATTTTTATTCTTTTCGACCACTTCCTGGTTTCCCGCAATAATCGCGGCAGCCGATGCACCTTGGCACTCGGATGACACTCTTTTTTTCATATTGTTTATTGGCCCTTCTGGTCGCACGCTGTAATGCGTAAGCCGGGTCAACTTTGACACCAGGATCCCTAAATCTCTAATAATAATCAAGTAAACTTTTTTATAAACTCGCGTCGTGTATTAATCATTTTTTTATATTTATTTAAACTCTTTCCTTCCTTTTCCTCTCAGATTGATCTATACGAGAAATCAGGGGGGATCTAAGTTAACAGAACCAATCTGAGTTCCTGAACCTTTACTCTCTTTCCTAAACCATTCGATAATCGATATTTTATCATACAATCAAACCCACGTATTTTTAACTTCATTTTCTTTTACATAGATTCAAATCATTCAAAGTCTTTATTCTGTCACTTTGTGACTGGTCCCTCGGAAAACAACGTTCTTTTTTTCATTTAGATTTTTTTTATTTTTATTTTTTATAATCTTCTATACAAAGTCCGCACATTATGCAAATGTTTTACTACAGGGTCGTTCTACAGTAAAGTGGACATGATATGCAAAATTTGAAATTTAAAAATTAGTGCCTAGCAGTGTTGTTTTGCATGAAAATGCAACCAGAGACGAAAATCTTATCTAAAATATCTAATAAGGTCAAACGTGTTGATGTTACATCAAGTTTGATGTGTATTTTCAATGACCAAATCACACGCGTCTCACCCGTTACAAAACCTAGCTGTCCCACCCGTTACGCTAATTTTTAATCTTTTTAGAGGAAAATAATTTAGTAAATGAAAAAAACTTTATGTAGGATCAAAAGCTTATACCCTCACCTTTAACATATATTTTTTCTAAATTTTTATCTCCTCAAAACTCACTGAGTTTCAACTTTTTCTGAAGTGATTCCAAAACCTTGTCCATTTCCTGTCCCACCCATTACACCCTTATTTTGCTATTTTCTCAGCTTTGGATAGACTTTTGTTAAATTTTGAAAATCTTATCAATATCTCGAAGTTAAGACCTTTTTGTTGGTGGGATAGTTTTTTCATTTAAATGATTAAAAAGTTGAAAAAAATTACTTTAAAGTTGTCTGAATGTCCCAACCGTTACAAAATAATGACCCTACAGACGATTTAAGGTCCAGTTTTGATGTAAATATATACCTCCAAAAATAAGGATACGGTAGCACGAAGAACTTTCAAAATTAACTCATAAACTAAACTCATACATAAAATGTTTTGAAACACGTGACCGGTAGTAACGGTGTTGGGCACCATATAGCCTTAATCTAGGAACTGTCTTTTTCTCTCTCTTTGCCCGTTTGACTGCGTGTTTTAAAAAATGACAGAAATAGGGGTTGAAGTCACGTGATGGTTGCTACAGCCATCCTTTTCTACCTTATGTGTTCAAATGGGCTAAGATAGAGAAGGGCAATATTCTGGCAACGGCTATGTTGGACACTAATAATTAATGGGAGATTCGATTCCTATTTTTAGTTTTGCACCCATTTCGTTGATGGGAAGGAAGATTTATATAGATTTACTAGTCACAAGAGTAGTGAATAACAGTGAATTAATAATACTGTAACATCTAGTGACGCACCGGTGCCAAAGGTCGTCTCTTGTTGGCTATCTCTTGATGGAGAGACAGTATCATTCGGTTGGAATCTCTCACCGCCAGCATCCGTCTTTTGTTCTTTTCAACACGTAAAATACAGTCTCTAGTTCTGAAAGTTAAAGTTTATTTGAATTTATTGCGGAAATAAGGAGATTCAAAAAGTAACGGTTGTCCAGAGGGGCGTATTCAAGGGGGGGGGGGGAGGGTCCAGCGGTTCTACCCCCTCCCCCCTTGCCACCAGAATTTGCCCTAAAAACGGTCAATTTTTGCGTTTTCAGACAAATTTTACCAAATTAGTATCTTTGGACACCCCCCTTGACAATTTTCGGACCCCGGACCCCCCCCCCCCCCCCTAGAAAAATTCCTAGCTACGCCACTGCGGGTGTTACATTTATTGTGGAATGACCCAATTATAGTTGTTGCACGCTCTGGTAAAAGTGTTCCATGGATTTTCAGCATCGAAATTCCGTGAGCACTACTCGCGTGGGTAATTATTATTTTGAAATGGAATTCCATAAAATTCCGTGATCGTTTCATGAGATTCCATTTATTACTTTCCATGTAATTTCATGGAAAAATCACAATTATACCCTTAGAGATAGTGCCCAGGGAATTTTGGTCGTGGAAATTCATGGAAAACCATTTTACTAGGTCGTTTATAATCATATATTGAGTTTTTGGAGTGGATTTCGTAAGTTTTTAACATGCTATCAGCTTTATCCAAAAGGAGGTGTTTACACCAGAATCGACCGTTCAAAAGTGTGCAGCAGTCCAGTTGCTTCTCTTGTTTTCTCTTTGAGATTTAGTTTGCAAACTAATCTATTCGTGCTTGTTTGCAATATATTGTATATCATCGCAGTCTATCTTGTACTTACCTTTTCTTGTGTCTTGTGCTGTATACGCTGCGCCGCTGTAAGGAGGAGTCCGTATTTTACTGTGTGGATATCCTTAAAAAAAAAAAAAAAAAAAAAAAAAAAAAAAAAAAAAAAAAAAAAAAAAAAAAAATGCGACTGAACCGTTTGTGCGTCAAGATGGGTCGACATGAGTATGGTTAGTTGAGTTGCTTGCGTACACTGGATCAAAGCATAGATTTTTCCCGACATGAAAAGTCGTTACTTTCCCACTCTCTAACAAAGTTAAACAAATTAACAAAGTATAGGCGAGCAGAGATTTTCAAAGTATTTGGTTTCGCTCCTTGGCACAGTATACGACTGAATCATGATAATTATTAAACAATCGGCTTCCATCATGCCTAATAGTATCCTGAAGAGCATCCATCAATGACATTTCAATATTTTTTTAACCAATGTGGCTTGAGGAGGTTAAATGTATACCTACACATGGAAAGAAAAAAAGACTGGTAGAATTTACCATCTGCATAGCTGATTTTGGAGTCTGCTATTAAGTCTGGTAAATGCAACGTACCTTGTAGTGAACTGTACCAATAACAGGTCATCTTATAGTTTACAAAAAGACACGTTGCATTAATCATTTGATGGTAAACTTTACCATACTTGATATCAGACTTCAAAATCAGCAATGCAGATGGTAAATTCTACCAGTCTTTTTTTCCCGTGTTTAAGTGTCGTCTTAGGGTCTCCCCCAGAATAATCCTGAGGGGTCTGGGGGTCTCCCCCAGATTAAATTTAATGTGAAAAATTGTGTTTATTGAGTATTCTCTACAGTTTATTTTTTATTGTAAGAAAATTTTCGAGTTAATATTTTCTTGGACAACCCATATTTTGTGACTCATTGTAAGATATATAAACTGAATGAATTTACACATTTTTAAGCTATCGTACTATATTTAATATGAATAATCTTGATTTTTTTAAATGAAATTAATTCCGGGAAATCCCATATTTCGTTCCACTGTGCGGCGAGGTGTGCCGCGACGCAAGGGATCTGCGCATTGGTGGCGTGGCGTGGCAGTCGTGGCACTCCGCATCCTGACCTAGGTTCATTTCACGGTTGACATCAGATGCTCCCTCAAACGAAACCAGTGCATAGTTCGCGGATGGATGCTACGGCGCGGCGCGCGCGGCGGGCGTCTTCATGACTTCGCGTCGTCTTGCAAAAAAACTCGCGAGACAACCACGTTTAAAGAGAGCACAGATAGAGAGAGAGAGAGGGAGAGAGAGAGAGAGAGAGAGAGAGAGAAAGAGAGGGGAGACGAAGAGTGGGAGAGAGAAAAGAGAAGAAAAAATGAGAGAGAAAGAGAGAGAAAGAGAGAGAGAGAGAGAGAGAGAGAGAGAGAGAGAGAGAGAGAGAGAGAGAGAAAGAGGGGTGACGAAGAGTGGGAGAGAGAAAAGAGAAGAAAGAATGAGAGAGCGAGAGAGAGAGAGAGAGAGAGAGAGAGAGAGAGAGAGAGAGAGAGAGAGAGAGAGAGAGAGAGAGAGAGAGAGAGAGAGACAGAGAAAGAGGGGAGACGAAGAGTGGGAGATAGAAAAGAGAAGAAAGAATGAGAGAGAAGGAGAGAGAGAGAGGGGGGAAGAGAGAGAAGGAGAGAGAGAGAGAAGGGGGGACGAAGAGTGGGAGAGAGAGAAGAGAAGAAAGAATGAGAATGAGAATGAGAATGAGAGAGAAGGAGAGAGAAGGAGAAAGAAGGAGAGAAGAGAGAGAGAGAAGAGAGAAAAGAGAGAGAGAGAGCACAGTACTATACACGCGATTCCTCATTTTTTCCTCCTCAAGATTCAAAAGCGTGCATCGCGAAACTAGGAAACAGTTTCGTTTTAGTCCCTTGCAGCGTTCAACGCTTTTTTGTAAACCACGCCCATCGTATACGCATCCTCTATCCCATTCACGTTCGTCTCTGAATCGTAAGGTGACTCTATAGAGTCCCTACCCTAATCGGAAATTTACCTTGGGATAATATTGAAATAAAGATTGTCCAATTTCCCTCGTTCCTTGTTGTGCTAAGATGGCCAGGGACAGGACGGAAGCTCACTAAGCGTTCCGTTGCCGATCCGAGGAAGCGCCCTGTTTTCTTTTTGCAACTCAGCAGTTATATAAGGTATCTCAGGGTCAGGCCTATTGCATCAGTCTTTTACGATCAAATACAAATTCTCCTAAAAACTAAACGAACAAATAGAGAACAGTCGTACGTATTTAGAACCAACGGAGCTGTTGAAAACTTTTGCAACAGGCTGATTGGTAGTTGCTTCGGATGTAAAACCCTGCAAAAATCACGACAAGCTCACACTAAAGAATCACGACAAGTTCACACAAAAATCACGACATCCACTCTCAAACTCATAAAATGCTTTCAAACTCGAGATTGTTATGGCGGTATGATAGTCTCCTATTACATTGGGTTTCCTTATTTTACATCATCCAGATCCATCCTCACTAGGTTTTAGTGAGCTTATCGCAATAGTTTTGCAGGGATTTTTAAAAGCGTTTTGCATATCCCATTCGACTTATAATAAATATGCAGCAAAAGTTTGCAAGAGCTTAATTAAAATTTTCAATTTTTCTGTTCAAAATACCTCTGACCGTTTTTCAAGAGGAGCGGTGGTTTACCACTCATTCGTACGAAAAAGTTTTCCGGTATAGTTGGTCCAAGAAACTTTGTGTTTTATATAGTATGTCCAAGAGTTCCTTGCCAAGCGTGAGTAAAATACAGAAGCACGTATCTCGTGGTTCGATAACCGACAGATCTGGGACCAAATAATGTTAGGTCCCGAGCGTAACTTACGCTCGGTCAAGTGACCGTGCGGAAGCTCTCTGATTGATCGAAACCGCAAGCAAGATGCACGCAATTTAATGCTCGAGACCTAACATTATTTGGTCTCTGCCCGTCCGTTTTAGTCGAATTTGGGTCTGGTAAGGATTTTTGAAACACACTATATGCCAAGAATAAATAGATAGATAGATAGATAGTGTGAGTAAAAGTCATCTCACTCTGATTAGCTATGTCATTGGAAACGGTGGCTTGGCGGCCGGCGAAGGGAGCGTTATTACGCCGACGGGGACAGAGGGACAGAGACAGGGACACAACGTTGCCACAATATTCAAGTTAAAGTTTATTTATTTCACAATAATTCAAATGCAGGAAATCGAAGATTTCGGAATTATAGTTGCTAGAGGCAGCAAATCGTTAGTGTTTTCACAGAGAAGTGTAACTCAATATACGACACGATTCAAAAATTCGAATTTTTGCCAGATTTCTAATGGTTGAGCAAAATTGTAATTTCTCTTGATTTTGTCCCCCTACTTTTGCGTGTGATCCAGGAAAGAAATCGCACTCAAAATATTTCGTAGAGATCGGCTAAGGCCAGTGGCGTCGCGTGCAATTTGGCAACAATGTATTCTATCCATTTAAACTCATGTAAAATATCGAATTCAGGGGTTGCACAGTGCACAAGGAAAATTCGATGATTGATGATTGATGATTGATTTGATGATTTTGAGTTTAAATGGAGCGGTTGCATTGTTGCCAGATGGCACGCGACGCCACCGGCTAAGGCTGATTCGCCACCGAGGAAAGAAATTGTGGTGGGAGATTTTCTAACTTTCAAATTGAGTAACGCCTCGCTCTATAGGAACACTGACCACTGGCGCAACCAGGATCTCTTCCATCTCTCTCATTTCCCATTTGAATGTGTAAGTAGGAAAAGGACAGAAGGAGGGGGTTTCATCCCCTTGTCCATCCTTGTCTAACATACGTTTCTTAATGGAGAAAAGAGAGAGATGAAGAAACTCTCGGTGCGCTACTGACACTGACTATAATGACGATGTAATAAATGACCCTGAAAGTTCCTCCGTTATTGGACAGGAATTACTGTGGTGGGAGATTTTGAAACATTGACTTGAGTTAAGCCTTTTTGAAAACATCGACAACGTAATATAACGCTAAAAGTTTCTCAAAAATTGAGCTACCAAATGGGAAGCACATCAAATTAAAGCTGGAGTAAGTGAAAAAATATATCAAATTGCACACATATATCGCATCAAAACTCGAGGCTCAATGGAAATAATCAAAGATTAGGTCCATATCGTTACAAATACTAAAATCATAAATGCTAGCCATTTTATAGGTGATCAGATAGTGTGGAAGACTTTGTGGGTATATCTTTACTGATTTACTGATGTTTACTAATCTTTACTGATTTACTTTACCGATTACTGAGTAGGCATAACGACAAAGAGAATCCTGAAAAAAGCAACATTATTTGATTGTTATTTTAAAGTAAACTGTAAACACATAAGGTTAAATGTACAAGGTTAATTGGAAATTCAATAAACTGAAATACGTATTCTCTTAGGATTTTAAATTTAAGTTTAATTTTCCACGTACAGTTACATTCTTTTGGCGTTTAGTTTTATTCTTCGGCAATCTGAAAAAAATTGAATATGTGTAAAAAAACGTTTATTCGGGTCAAAAGGAGTTGTGAAATTAAATCGGTCTAAGCGAGTACCACGTAAATTTAAAAGTAAAGTAAATTTGGCAACACGGGAGGGTGAGAAAAAAGATGAGAGAGACAGAGAGGAGGTAGATTGAGAATTGAGATTTGGTGTTATACATTGGGTCCGCTCGAAAGTCAAAGCCCGCGATCAAGTAACGTGGACAATGCTTCGGGAAGAGCGTTCGAGAAGTCCCGCGCGCAAACCATTCAGTGTCAACAATTCAACTCGATTCCAGAACTAGTGAAGCTGAATAAGTGAGATATATGTATTGGATCGGAGGAGGTGCCAGTGGGGATGAGAGGGGAGTGGTAGGTAAAGAAGGGGGAGGGGGTTGCGATATTCCTTATTTCGAGATATCGTCATTGGTTCGGTTGTCGATCGGTCTCGGTTTCCCATTCGCTTTCGGTTTTGGATTGGGAACAGCGTTTCCTAATTTAGCGGGAAATTCAAAAATGATTGCGTCGATTCGAATGGGAAAATGCGTGCGGTTGAATTGGCAAAACGGCAGCCCTGAGATCGGAGAAAACTCTTCCACGAAAAATTCACTATTGATCCTAATTTCCCTTGGGTCGAGCGCGGTCGGTCATATGATAGGCGAGGATGGATTTACACATTCTGTTCTGAGCGGTTACTCGCAGAAAACGGCCAACTGCCTCGGATTTCCTGTGTTTAGTTGGCTCATTTCTGCACGGAACTTTCGTCCATTTGAAGCGATGACTCTCTCTCCCTCTCCTCTCTCTCTCCCTCTTCTCTCTCTCTCCCTCTCCTCTCTCTATCTCTCTCTCTCTCGTCTCAACTTTGTCGTGATATCCCAGGTACAACTCCCCCCCCCCCCGAGAGAGATCAAGACGCCCATCCCTCCTGCTCTATCCGTCAGACTTGGTGACGGGCGCTCTTTCGCGGTTAAAGACTTTTATTCCACTCGCCCCCACCCCACCCCCCACCCCACCCCACCACACCCCCACCCCACCCCAACCTCACCCCACCCCACCCCCACCACACCCCACCCTCCACCCCACCCCTTCATTTTTTCTTTTGCGCACTATTCATGGATCAGCCATAAAAAAACAACCTTTTCTTTAAATTCCTCCCCCCCCCCCCTAACCGGCTACCGACTCCTCGATCACCCACTACTCTCAGCGAATTCTTATATTACTTATAACCTCTAATTCAATTACATACCCCTAAAGCAACCAACCTTTGATTAATTTAGGGTTCTCTATTCACCCCTTCCCCTCTTTCCCTCTTACTACTGACCAGGGCTGCCGTTTTGAGTATAATCAATGCTATTTTTCTATTCACCGATGATTTCACCGGTTGAGAAAAGATTACACAGTTCGGTTCAGTGTATTACTGTGATGAACTAAAATACTCGCTTCTGTAATCTTTGCTCAACCGGTGGAGTGGTCGATGACTTTAAAAAACTTGCGGTTATTTTAATTAATTAACGGAGTTTTCACCGACTAAGGAAAGATTACAGATCAGAGTATTTTCGTGCATTACATTCATACACTGAGCTGAACTGTGTAATCTTTCCTCAACCGGTGGAATCATCGGGGAATAGAAACATAGCATTGATTATACGCAAAACGGCAGCCCTGCTACTGACATCCCTTTCCCACACTTCTTCTCTACCAACACTTTGCTCTCTTTTTGAGCCCCCTTTTCGTTTTGACTCTCCTAAACCGTCTGAGAGAGCATGAGGCTCGCCTTGGAGCGGATTATAAGATGTAACAATTAAATTAACCGATCCCCCCTTCCCCCCAACCCCCCTGCCGTAAAAAATTAAAATCGACTAAATACACTGAAAGCATGCTCATTTTCAAGTCTCCTTGTTTTTACTCGTGTGGTTTTTATTATTTAAATTTTTAACTTTTTCAATGAGATGAGGGGATGCGATGAATTTATATTTCTCGGCTATGCGCATGCGCTCTTTCGGCACACTATGGTCTGAGATCGGAAAAAAGTGGCCAAAAACCAGTGAAACGAAGTCATCAAAAATCATCGTCTTCGATCTGTGATTGGTCCGCAGTCCCGGAAACGGAAACAGGTTCTGGCTCATCAATTAATAGTAGGCTAATAATGTTGGGTGTTGTTTCGATGAGTTCCGACCAATATTGAGCCAGAAAAGTGGACCTGCACAAGCCTAGTGCACGGAAAAAAATAGTTGATAAGATTTACCATCATGACGACTGATTTCTGCACCTGCCAAAAAGATGGTAAACTTTACCAGATATTGGGTTGAATTTCACTTATTTCTAGTTCATTCAACCCGATGCATGGTCAAGTTTACCATCTTTTTGGCAGGTGCAGAAATCAGTCATCATGATGGTAAATCTTACCAACTATTTTTTTCCGTGTGCTGAGTCTCTATTTGTATCTGCTTGTATAGTGGCATTCCCGGGAGTTCATGATATCCTAACATAAAAATTTATGGGGACATCTGAAATATTTAATTGCATTTTTTACAGATTTGCTATGGAACAGTGCAATGTGAATCATATTTATGAAGACTTTTAGAATTCATAATCACAAAAAAGTAGCATCATTGTTTTGGAATAGTTGCCGATCTGGTAAAAAAGATGCGCTTATAGGAAAATCACATTGAACCAGAGTTTGTTTGCGACGAAACCGGAGGTCCACGGACGCCAATCGATACGATATATCAAGTCTATTCTTACTCTGGTGGTGACGTTAGATTATACGCTCTGGAAAAAAGAAAGGGAAAACACCGTTTGCTTGTTTTGTTTGCAGGTGTCAAAGAGTCAAACAGAAGCCTACTCTTGACAGTGAGAGGGTAAGTTTTTATCTTATCGACAGCCTCGGCAATGGTTACTTTACTGTTGAGCTGAGGCATCTGCTTTGGTTCGCAAGTCTTATCGGTTTTAATTTATGCTGTGGGTTTACGTGTTCGTAAACTGTTTTTTTTTTCTTCCTTATTTAAAGGTGGAGTGTTATCTCGTTGGCAGTTTGTTTTTCAAAGAATTCGGTTCCATCGATCATGGAATGGGAATTTTGTGAGAGTAAAATCAGTAAAACGCTCGTAAGCGTGTTATAGAATGGAATAACTTGCTATCCTTCAGAACAACTTCAAAAATTGATTTCAACTCGCCATTACTGGCGCGGGGTCCCAAAGACCCCACCCGTCAAACAATTTTAACTTTCGCGTTAAATCAATGGCTTGTCCGTCTCAATACCATCTTTCCACGAGTCAATCTGCATGTTGTATAAGTTTGAACATCCACCCGGTAGCGCGCGTCTAAGAATGTATGACATACCGGGGGGGGGGGGGGGGGTCCGTCAGACCCCTCGCGATTTGTTACCTCTCATAACCCTGTCGCGACCCCCCGAACTTTATTGTCATCCGACAATCCGTAATAAGATAGAAAATTGCCAAATGGGGGTCAAACAATACAGTAGTTGTGCACAATAGAAAGGAATAACCGAAAAACCCTGATACCCCTATTTTGGAGATATTTTCAAAAACTACCTCCAAAAGTGAATCAATGGACAAGATGAATTTTCATTTTTCTCAAATAATCTCTAAAGGACTTAAATAAGCCACCTTTATGGTTTTTTTTTCGGCGAAAGAGAGGCAATTGAACCAAGGTTATTATAGTTAAATAAAATGGGGTCTGTGAGAAACCTCGCTAGCACTGCCGTATTTTTTTTGGACGCCAGTAACGGCAGAGTTAAAGAGCTCGACTTAAAGCATTTTCAGCCATTCGATGTGCATGATAGCACCTGAAAATTTGGGATCTTTCAATCCGCTGGATGGTGCCACCGTTTTCACATGCCTCATTGTTGTCATTTTTTGATGCTTAGAATGAGATAACAATACGGGATGTAGGCAGCAGCGTACTCAAGAATTTGTCTTTCTCTCTCTCTTTCTCTCTCTCTCTCTCTCTCTCTCTCTCTCTCTCTCTCGTTCTCTCTCTTTCGCTCTCTCTCTCTTTCTCTCTCTTTCTCTCTCTTTCTCTCTCTTTCTCCTTTCTCTTCTTCTCTTCTCTCCTCTTTTCTCTCTTCTCCTCTTCTTTCGCTCTCTCTCTCTTCTCTCTCTCTCTCTCTCTCTCTCTCTCTCTCTCTCTCTCTCTCTCTCTCTCTCTCTCTCTCTCTCTCTCCTTCTCTCTCTCTCTCTCTCTCGTTCTCTCTCTCTCTCTCTCTCTCTCTCTCTCTCTCTCTCTCTCTCTCTCCTTCCCTATTTGAACACGTGAGTAGAAAAAGGACAAAAACAGGGGCTTGAACGTGACTTCAGCCCCTATCTCTTTCCTTTTCTAGTACATACACTCAAACTAGAAAAGAGCGAGCGAAACTAATTCCTGTGTACGCCATTGGATGCAGAACTCAACTTTGAACCTGCTCAGCTATTTAGACCATTGACACAGCAAAAATAAGTTAACTTTAAAAGTAAATTTTAAAAATTGTCTGTTTAAAAAGACAAACAATATCCAATCGGATATGTCACAAATTTTTCGATTTTTAATAACATAGTATATGCTCGGTCTGTATAAGTTATCGTCAAAACTGCAGGCTTTTAAAAAGTTAAATTAGAAGACTTCGTTATAGTATATAAGATTTATTAACCATATGGTAGAATTTGAAAAAAATAGGAAAAAAAAGACTGTCAATGCAAAATCAGAATCTCTAGTAGAAAGAAATAACCTTAAGCTCTCAGGAATCTTTTACCAAATTATCTTCAGAACCTCAACGAATTTTGAGGGCGCCCTTAGGATTTTCTGAGATTCTGCACATGATTTTTGTGGGACCAAGCTTTTTTTAATCCAAGGAAATCGTCTCCAAAGAGCCAAACATCTTTGTTCTGACATTTCGCAAATCGTCTAGTATCTATTCATAATTTATTTTTCCCTGTGCTTGCCGATTATTCATTTGCTTATGTCAGATAAATCTCGATGAATTTGAAATATAGTTTATAGAGAGAGAAAACTTGTTTTCATTGCAGCAGACACGAAGAGAAGGCGTTAAAATGTGCTTACTTTTATTAGGTACTTTTGGATTGGTTTTTACCGAGTTAAAACGGCTCTAAAAAAGGCCGCCCCTCTTTTTTCGAGTAGTTCAGATGCCCTCTGACGGGAACCTAGCGGTAGGTTTTTCGTGTTTTTTTATGTATTTATTTATTTATTCATTCCTTTTTTCTCTCTCTCTCTCACTCACACCCTTTCTCACCCCATAAGTCGTGTTAATGTTGAGCGGAAGGTTTTTCCAGCACACCGAAAATTTCCCTTTTTATAGGCGCATCGCATAAGACTAAAATGTGTATCAATTCACGGGAGCCGGATGCCTTCTCCGCAGTGTTGTCAAGTCTAACTATTCACTGTACATTATCAAACGGTATTTTCGGATAATTACCCGGAGAATGGCAACATCGCCTTTTACTCTTACACTTCGTTACGTTATAGACGCTAGGCCGAGATTAATCCGTGAAAGTAACTGCATCATAAATAACCGAATAAATAAGATTTGTTCTCCGACTCAGTTTTACGGGGCGAATACTTATTCGCGCAGTCTAGAATACATTATTTCGTGAATACATCGTCGTCGGCGAGGAGGGGTCGACCAGGAGCGTGGGGGGGGCGATGTTGACCGGGGGAGGAGGGGGTAGGTTCACTCGCGTAAGACACGGAAGTGAAACTCATTTAGGAAATGGATTCAACAGAGGAATGAGAGGGGGGGGTTTGTAGGGGATGGTGGTAAGGGGGTTTAGAAATAAAAAGGGGGTAGGGGAGGGCGAGACCCGCCGCCCGTTTGAAAGACGAGCAAAGGATTCTTCGTTCGGGGGTATTTTTAAAAACGTGCTAAAAAGGAATAAGATCAGAGCACCAAGTACATTAAACTCGTTCCTTTTTTTTTCTTTTCCTTTTTTAGGCGTGTTTTTATTACACTTCAGCGCCAGCAATAAGCACCTTATGTTCCTTCATATTTCATCCACGATTTTTCCCGTGCTTTCGCCGAATCCCTCCTACTTACTTTGGGGTCCTTTGTCCAATGCTTTTCCCTCTTCTTAGCAAGCAAGGACGAGAAGAAAAAAGTGGGAAAAAACGAGTCATTTAATTTAAGAAGACAATTTTTATGGTCCAATATTTTCTTGGAAAGTACCGCTATGTCCTTTACGGCGGCACCGGTCAGCCTTAAGTTGCGTTTTCTTTCCGAGTGGAGTTGAGTGCCCGCGGATTTCGAGACAAATATCCTTTTCATTTGTATCAAAAGTATCCCTACTTGACACACACACACCGTGGCCTAAATCGGATTTTTTCCCCATTCCCGCTTGAAAAATGTGCGTGCGACATCATGTATTTGCATTTACGAGTCTAACAAGATCAACAGTGGAACAGCACTTGTAGCAGACGGTGGTTTTCGACTATTGCAAACGAGACGAAGTTGGAGGGATCTTTTAGTGTCAGCACATGCTACACCCAGTCGATAGTCTTAAGGTATTTTTACTTTCGCTATCAAAGACGTGAGCCCTTGCGTTGTCATGGGTGGATACAGGGATTGTCTTTTTCTGTCTCCGTTCATTTCAATGCATATGTTAGGAAAGGACAGCAGAGGGGGCCATGTATCACGTGTTTTTAGTCATTACCTTCGTCTTTTTCTCCCACACGTGTTTAAATGGAAGGAGAGAGAGACAGACAAATTCTCATATTCGCTCATGGCGTTCATGATTGTCTTACGTAACTTTTTCTGTTACGTAAATAACGATCTCTGATGGTAGAAATGACTCATGCAAAAAGTCCAAATTAACATAGGAAATCATGAGTTGCCATGCAGAATTCATGAGACCGCATCGGAATAAATCATGACTCTTCATGCGCCTCTCATGGGAACCCATGAAAAACCCATAATGAACCCATGATTTCCTATTAGCTCCTTTGATTTTTCAAGGGAGCCCATGATTTTCCGTCGGTTTTCGAATGAGTTCTTCATAGAAAACTTATGAGAATTTTCATAGTTTTACTAGGAAATTATAATATTTGCCATGCGGGTGCACACATGAGAACTCATGATTTCCCTTTCAAAGTTGGCGATGATTTCTTATGAATCAATTCTACCAGGGATGGACCATGGGAAGGGGGTAGAGATCGTTACAAAAGTGTTGGCGCGCCTAGACCGATAATCTTTGGAGTTTCCCAACCACATTTCTTATTCTGTTCAATGAAAATGAATGAAAATTATTTCTAGCTTTGGCTCTTCATTGAGAAACGCTTTTAAATCAAAACGATATAGCTTGGAGGCAATTTTGATTTTGATATGCAGGAATGAAAATTGAAATTCGTCAAAGAATTTAGCCAAGCTGCGTGTAAACTCTGTGTCTCCTTCCTGTTCAAACCGAAGACAGTTTACATACGCTGCGAGAAAAATTAAAAAATCAAGTTGTAAGTAGTTTACAATAAAGTTGATTGGACTAACTCGGCAATTCGTTAGTCGCAGGTACTACAATGAATCGCAGTTGAGATCTAATTTCCTGTCTCATACCAAAGTAATTAAACTTTGACTGCAGGGATGGTCCATAGTAATGGATTGCATTTCCCAACTCCAATTCTGGTGTAATTTCAGTGAGGCAACACCCTAATTTTTAGATCCAATGGATTTTAACAACACAGACAGACACTCCTTGAGATGTCTACGAAATGATTTTTTGTCGTCACAGAATCTCGACATTGACAAGAAAGTAGTCCTTAATTACTGCAGCTTCAGTGACACTCCCCCTTCGGAAACACAAGCACATCAATCACAGGAATAGTAGTTAGTATCCTTCGAATCCCAGTTGGTATAAAATGGCAGATCCGAAATCGCTTTTCTGCTGTACCATCAAGAATTCCCATCAGAATTGTTGAAAAGTAAGCTATAATAAAGGGGTGTAGCCTTTATGGAGGGAAATTCTTTCGCCAAAAGGGGAATCCAAATGATTGAATAGTTCTCAAAAATAAATTATTATACCACCACTGAACAGAAACCCTGATGGCGAAGGCTAAGATCAGACATTCTAATTAAAAATGTCAGATTTTACATTTAAAATGACGGGAAATCCAGGTAAGAATTTCTTACATACCGATGCAAATCACCTGAAGCTCTAGTAATTTCGAAAATTAATTTTGAGGATTTTAAATATAATTTCTGATCTTGTGGAAGGCTTGCGTTTGCCGCCAGAATTTCTGGTCAGAGAAAGAAAAATTTCGTTTTGAAGACTATTTAGTACTTAATCATTAGAATTGCCTGTTTGGCTTGAAGTTTTTCTCCATGATGTTTTTAGGGAAACTAATTCTCTCGTCTGTTTCATCCCTTTGGTAGAAGCTTTAGAAAGGTTTAATTAACCCTTTAACTGAAAAAAAAAAAAACTTATCTAATTTTACATGATAATTGCTAAACCAAAGAAAATACTTTATAAATTGCAAAAATTATAATTTATAAATGCTGATTCTGTCAGAAATAAAGTTGCTAATGAGGCAAGAGATATTATGCTGACGAAGCATAAATATTTTGCTGATGGGACAAAGAATTATTGCTCTAAAACCATAACGGTTTTGACTAAATTAGAATTTCATAAAATGCAATGCTTGCAATGTGATAAGTATTCTAGGTTTTTTATCATTTTTTTTTTTTTTTTTTTTTTACAATTTTAACAAATCATATTTTTCTTGTGCAAATACCTACTAGAAAATATAAAGATGAAATGGAAAAAAGGCCAAAGCAACATTAGAAAAAGAGACTGAGACGTTTTAAGGCTCAAGGTTTCATTTTTAATTGGTAAATTAAGAAGAATAAAAAAAATGAAATAAATAAAACAAAATAATAAAGAAAAAAATGAGAGCAAACTGTACTAACAATAAGAACAAAATGATACTAAATACGAGACTTTTAACAAAATGAGACATTGTCTACACCTATTCTTTTTTTTTTTTTTTTTTTTTTTATATATATAAACAAAGTGCACCCTACTATAAAATCGTCTGTCTGTGATTGGTAAGAAAAAGTTTCTATTTGAAATAGTAGAAAAGAAAAAATCCGACAGAGAAAGAGTGAGGAAGAAGGAAAAGGGTACAGAAATAGAATATAATAGAGCACAGTGGATCCAATTATGAAATTTCCTGGATTCAGCAATCTGGCAACAGAGTAATCTTCCCATTTAATTGCATGAAAAACAATCGATTAGTCACAGGACAGCTCCTTCAAGAATCGATTGTTAATCATACATTTAAATAAGATGCAGTGGCGTAGAGTGCGATTTAGCAAAGTTGTAATGTGTCCATTAAAACCCATGTAAAATATCGAGTGCGAAGGTGTTCGCCGAGCATCCAAGCTCGATCTTTACAATGGATTTAAATTTACACATTACAACGTTGTCAAATTGCTCGCTACTCCCCCTCTAATGAGAAGACTACACTGGTTGCCAGATTGCTGGATCAGCCTATGATCGTCGTAACTACAAAATGATGGAATTTTCTTCTGAACACATGAAATATTGGCTGCATTTGGTGTGTATTTGGTGTGTGATCTTGTCTGACTTATCAAATATTACAAAATAATACAAGAATTGTATGCATCTAAACAAAACATTCAAATGTTTGTAAGTTCTCTGTTGATATTTACATCAACGCGGTGGTACCTTCAATGTAGTTGTATGTCGGTGATAATAATGTCTAGAGTAGCTTGCGGGTTGTTTGGAATGGAAGTGATTTTCTGAGTCAACCCCTTAATGGCCAAGCCTGAGCACACTCGTTTTATTCCTCTAGGCTGTATCATTTTGTTTCAGTCTTCATTCCAGATGAAAGCTATTATCAATGAAAACACTTACGAGATAAAAGGCTCTTTCATCGGACGCCTTCAATTTGTAGTATAGGCAATTCCAACTTCCCTGAGTACGAACAGTTAACTACCTTCCCTATATGGCAGGAAGAGTGGCGTTCTTTTGAACTAACTTGGTTCTTAGAGGGTTAATGAGCAGCCTTTGAATGTTTTAACGTGCGCATTGTAACTTTCGCCGAATTGTACGTCACACTCAACGTGTCATATTGCTGTAGCAAAAGTACACAACAGACCCATTTCTACAACTTCAAGATTATGAACAATTAATAGCAAAACAACTTAAAATTGTCTAAAATCGTTCATTTTAGGGCTTACAATAAGTCAGAAGATATAGTTTCTGTAAGAAAACATCAACACTTAAATTCAGAGCTGTCGTTTTGCGTTTAATTAGTGAGTATTTTTCAATTCTTTAATTAGTGAGTATTTTTCAATTCACTGATGATTCCACCGGTTGAGAAAATATTACGCAGTTAAGTTCAGTGTATATGACTGTAATGCACGAAAATACTCGCATCTATAATGTTTTCTTAACCGATGGAGTCGTCGATGACTTTAAAAAACTTGCGGATAGTTTAATTATATTTAATTACTTCATTGTATTTATATTTTAATTAGCTCTAAAATGAACGATTTCAGACATGTTTACGTCATTTTGCTATTAATTGTTCATCATCTTAAGTGTTACATTCGTGAAATGGGTCTGTTGCGTAATTTGCTACAGCAATACGTCACAAAAAAACTTGCGGATATTTTAATAATTTTAATTAGTTTAATTTATATTTTTATGGCGTTTCCACTGATTGAGAAAATATTACAGATCAGACTATTTTCGTGCAATACCGTCACGTCATACGCTGAACTGAATTGTGTAATCTTTTCTCAACCGGTGGAATTATTGGTGAATTGTTTAAATACCAACACGCAAAACGGCAGCTCTGCTTAAATGTATTAAAAGCACAGCAAAAAACAAAACCAACAACTTTTTTGACCAGAGAAAGCCATGTTTCGGTTTCAGTGTGCGGAGAAGAGAAAAAGTATCTCTGGAAATCTACCGTTTAATTTCCAAGCATGCACAAGTGTGATACTCGCGCAGTTTCAAAAGGAGGGGGAAGGGAAGCAGAAAGTTCTCTTGGCAACAATTAACACTTTTTTTCTTCTTCTTTTGTTTGCTTTGTTTGTCTGTTTGAATCGCAACTATTGAATACATAATTACCGTGCCCTTGACTTATTCGCGAAACGAGGATTAAAGCGTCTTTGATACCATTAGATAGGAAATGATCCCTTTTTTCTCCCCCATTTTTTTTTTTTATTTCTAGACTGGAAACCCAACTCCTCCAACATTATTAAATAATGGTTAATTTGAGCTCGGAACAGGGTGGTTGGAGGGATATTAATGGGATTGCCCTTAGCTTGGCAAGGAATAGGGTGCCCCCCTCCCCCCTACCCCCCCTATTTCTGTGACGATAGAATATGTATAGGCAGAAGCTTCGGTACTGGAAAAGTTGGCATTATATTCACCATCGAAGCCTTAGTGTCGAGTAAGAAATGATAAGCTTACTTTTTTATCCCTTATACCACTTTTTCCACTACTTATTTTCCGCACAACTTTAAGTGTTATTGGAAGCTACAATGATACAGTCTATCCGATTCTTTGAATCCTCAGAGAGACTAACTTTCAATTATTTAATTAATTAATTGTTTGATTGATTTGATTGAAACTTTTGATTTGTCATGACGTTCTTTAAATGGAACGTTCTGTTTAGTAGAGGTAGTTTCAGAAGAGTAGGCGGACCAAGACCGATAATCTTTGGAATTTGTCAACATTATTTCTGATATTACTCGATGAAAATTAATGAAAATGAAATTGAGTGTTCACTTTTCAACGAGGAACACTATGAACGCAAACGAACAAAGTCAGAAGCAAGTTTGGTTTTATTTTAAAGGAATTAAATTTGAAATTTCGCCAAAGATTATGATTTAGGTCCTCCTACACTTCTGAAACGAGCTCTATTCAAACACCCGAAAACCGCAAAATTGTTAAAGATTGCCAAGTTTTAAAAGATTAAAAATTTCGACCAGGGTACTCCCCGGTAGAAATGACTCATGAGAAATCATGGCCAATTTTGCATGGGAAATCATGTGAACCCATGACAAATACTGTGATTTCCTACTAAATCTATGAAAATTCTCTTGAGTTCTCTGGTGAACTCCTTTAAAAACCAATCGAAAATCATGAATTTCCACATGAAAAATCAAGGGAGCTCATAGGAAATCTTGAGTTCATCATGGGTTTAATATGGGTTCCCATGAGAAGCCCATGGAGAGTCATGATTTAGCATACGGTCTCATGAATTTTTCATGGTAACTCGCATGACTTCCTATGCGAATATGGACTTTTCGCATGCGAGTCATTTCTCCCAGGGCTTTCTTTTGAAGGTCATATAGAACCTCGCCGAAAAGGCCAACTTCATTTCACCCTTCCCCCCCCTCCGTTGTTCTCTGCTATTTATTTCCTCTCCTGAAAAGCCTCCCATTTGTTTTTACCTGATTTTGGCACCTCGCCCAAGAGAGTTTCGCCCGCCGCTGGTTTGAGCAGACCTCATAATGATTGCAAACATTTTATAGAAAGTTTGATATAAAACAAAGGATGTTACGTCAAAAACTCAAGATTCTCCATAACAATAACTCGGAGAAAAACTACGCCGTTTTGATAAAGGAAACACTGTTCTGCAATCAATTAAAACCATCATTCGCAAAAAATGTGATTGGAATAAAACTCATTGTCTTGAAACTGAGGAACTCGCACATCAACTTTTCGTTTTTTTTTTTTTCAAACAGCCTTCATCGGGCCTCTTGTTTCCAGTACACATATTCGTATATTGTAAAACAAACAGCTGTCTGAAAGAAACACTTGCGACCTCTCTAGCTCCCTCTTTCAAAGAAGTGTACGCAATAAATCAGGGAAATGTATTCATACTTTCTGTTCTCGTGAAACATCCTCGAATTCTGGAACTCTCCTTTCACGAAAATAAATCGATGAAGGAAACTTATAGAAAGATATGTGAAAAAGCTTTTAAAAATGATTTTAAAATTCTGTTAGAGTCTGGTCAAAAATCTTTGAAACAAGTGAATTCTCATGATAAATGTTTGCCATAATATCATTTTCAACATACTTCATTTAAAAATAAAAATCCATGTTTCAAAAAAAAAAGACAAATAATATCAAAATCTGTTTACCTTTTATTTTACCTTTCGTTACGAATCAGTTTTGAATTTTTTAAACGTTTTTCTTAAGACTTTTTTCCCCGGGTATTTTGATCCTATAGCAAAGCTGGTCACCAAGGATCCCCTAAAATTGTTCCAATAAAAAACTTAACTTACTGGCGGTGATATCACCTTGTTTAGATGACAAGGGGAACAATTTTATGTGAAGTTTTCCCAGGAAGCAAGATTTGGGCAAAATCATAATACTTGAATTTTTTTTTAAATTTTGCCCCTCTTCCTTTATATCTGGTTGTACTACAGACGAATTTAAGATGACGAGATTTTTACATGCCAAGTTTCTACTTGAAACTTGAAAAATGTATTTCACACCCCCCTCTCCCCAAAAAAAAACCCCCAGAGGGGCTGTAGGAGAATTTTAAAAATATAAAAAATGACAAATTTGGGGCCTGCTAACAGACTTTTTTGGTTCCAATTATTTGGTTCGGTATTTTTCGAGAAAAATGCACTATCCGGGTGGTCTGGTTCACCCTGTGCTATATTTCCATCGAGGGACTCTAAAAGCGACAGCTGCCGCAGTTATTTTATACATGTGAGTGTGATACTGATCTGCAAGTCTGCAACGGCTCTCCCACCCCACCCCACCCGCACTGGCACCTCGCCTGCAAGATGTGAGGATCGTGAGGAGTATGAAGAGTGTCCGAACTGGAACCTTGACGCCGAAAATCGTGAAAATCTTGCGACATTATTTTATTCGTCGATAGTACATTCAATAGGATCATAAATTTTTCTCAAATCAATCAATCTTATTGATATTTTGCATGCACGTTTTCTTATAAAATATGCTCCGATCATTTTTCACGGTAAATCTACGTACAGACGTAGGAGGGAGGGAGAAATCATGATGGCGAATTATGTCCCTATAACAATGGGCCACACCCTCAAATGAATAAATTCATGTGGGCGTTCTCCGGAAGAAAGGCTCATAAAACAAGAGGTGGTTTTCTTCCGAAGGGATGAAAAAGCGACCGCAAGGATAATGACGCGCTTGCTTTGGAAGAGTTAAAACTCGATGTTTTAGGGACCTTCCTTTCGTAGCGTCCTGTGCGATTTAGTATCAGTGGCGTAGCGCGTGCAATTTGGCAACGTGGCAGTTCGTCTATTTAATCCCATTAAAAAGATCGAACTGTTGGGTGTTCGGGGAACACCTTCGCATTCAATCTTTTACATGGGTTTAAGTGAACACAATACAACGTTGACAAATTGCACGCTTCGCCAGTGTTTAGTATCTATAACTTTGCACTTCATCCATTTAAACGCATGGGAAATATTTCCTAGAGGTTGTTTCAGAAGTGGAAGAGCACGATTAGACCAGTAATTCATATACAGAATTTTTCAGCACTATTCCTCATGTTACAAAATGAAAATGAATTTGAGCGTTGTCTTTGCAGTGAGGAACGCCTATCAATCAGTGGCGTAGCGTGTAATTTGGTAACGTTGCACTGTGTCAATTTAAACCCATGTAAAAGGCAGTGGCGGGTCGCCAGGTGAGGCAAGTGATGCGACGGAGAGCCATCGCATCAAATTTTTTGATGGAGGAGGTTATTGTTCCATCTTTCTTTGTTTCAATAGTCCAAAAATTGTGGATGAGACATAAAATTTTCAAAAAATTTTGGGTGAAAAGCGTTAATTTTCAAAAAAATTTGGGTGAAAAGCGTTTAAAAAAAAAGCCTGTGTACCTCTCATTTTCGTCGCCTCACCTCCACGAGCCGCCATTGGTAAAAGGTCGAATTCAAAGGTGTTCACCGAACACCCGATAGTTCGATCTTTTTAAAAGGGTTTAAAGTGACACATAACAACGTTGCCAACTTGCACGCTTCGCCACTGCTATCAATCTGTGCCTATATTCACGGTGCGCATCGTTCTTTTTATAGAACTTTACATTGAGTCCAATTAGCCTAATCACTGAAGCAAAACCACACAAACTGACCCATTATTGTAGTTTTTCAGCGGTAATAAAGAAAACAAAAATATTGACATTTCCATATCTCCAAAATATTCTTGAAACCGGACCATTGTGCTGTGCTTTCGCGTGATCTCAGCTCCAGAAACGAAGTTGCTCCTCTATGAGCGCGCGAAAGCTCTACCCCGGTCACTGTTCAATCGAGCACAAGGAATTAATATGCAATAGTCATTAGACAAAAAGCTTTCCGGTTTAAAGTTTAATTTGCATGAAACTTTTTTCCCCAACCCCTCCCCCCCTCTCCATAACTCTCCCTTGCCCCTCTCTCTCCCTCGTCCGCTATTTTTTTTTTCTTTTTTAATTTCGTGCTAAAAGGTGTGAGTTAGTTGTCAGCACCGGTCCAAAATGGACCGTTTTACAGCTCAACTTTATCTCCCCCTCCCTTTCCCTCCCTCCGCCCTCCCCCTCTATCCCCCACCCTCTCTCTCTCTTCTCCCTCCCACCAGTTTCCTCCTTCTCTTCGATATTTTTCAACTCCCAAGCCCAGATAGCTTTAATTATAGTTCACTGATAATTGAGGCGGTTTTCCAAAGTGAGGGCCGAAGTATACAAAAACATCAACTGCGTTCGTTATTGGAAATGAGCGTGGAAAGTTCTGTTCGAATTTCATTGGAAGAGCACGACCGATGTCTCGCGGACCCTTCTTCTGGGAAAGCGCTCGACTCAATTGAGGAGCAATTTAAATTCATTCAAAGTTCGTCTCAAGAATCTGTTTTGATAGAATGATTTAACCTGCGTTTTGATTACAGGATCGCGTATTTTTTACCTCCGTTTATTGGAAGCTTTTTTGTCGTTCAGATTTATAGTGACTCGGTGATTCTTATTTTGAATTTACCGCTGTCACGATTTATTTTTTGTAACCTAGATTTAATTTATTGACGAGAGGGAAATTTAAAATCCGGGAATTTGATTGGCTTATAGATGCTTCTTTATAAACCTTTCAGTAGTATGAGTTATGGGGGAAAAAAAGTTTCACTTTGAGGCCTTCATTATCGAATTGAATGATTTTGTATCGTATAATTTCTTGTGCACGTCAATTTTTTTTGTAAAAAATGGCATTAGATTCCATATTAATTGAACGCAGAGCTGCTATTTTGCATACAATTAATGCAATTTTCTCAATGCGCCGATGATATCACAGGTTGAAAAAAGATTACACATTTTAGTTCAGTTTTTGACCGTAAATGCATGAAAATATTCGCATTTGTAATTTTTTCGCAGCCGGTGGATTCGTCGATGACATTATAAAACTTGCGAATGTTTAATGATTAAACGGCGCTTATTGTGCCATTTGAGAGACGAATTGGTTTGTTTCTCCTTTTTTGGAAGGGAGGAGGGGATGAGGCTTCCCCAAACCCTCCATTGGGATTCAATAATCAGGGGGGTGATCACGGAGGATCGGATCGTTTCGTTATCGTTATCGTTATCGTTTGCATTAAATCAAATGGACTTGCTTCGTCTGCGCAACTCGATCGCGCAGGTGACCCCCTCCTCACCTCTTCCTACTTCAAACGATCGAGATTACGACAGCCTGCGACTCATCGCTTCCTTTCGTCCGTTTCAATCGTTACGAGGAGCTCAAAACGATTCGATCAGTTAAGCCACCCATAAGGTTACTTGTAAACGATAATGATAACGATACCGAAACGATCCGATCCTCCGTGATCACCCCCCTGGACCCTCTGGACCTTTTGCTGCGGGAGCCCATGATATCATTCAATGCTTGCTATTTTGTATATATCGACTGAACTTCGGCAACGCTGCCTTTTTTTAAGCCGGCGGAAGAGAAAATTCAGGAACGCGAATAAAGAGAATTGACCGCGACCGGACCGTGATTGTGTGTTAAGGGCCGATTAACATCCGGCAGAATGATCCGCCTGAGAAAGAAAAAAAAAAAAATAAAAAAAGCCTGGGCTCGCGGAGAAAGGGAGGGGGAAAAAGTAAGGAGGATAAAATAAAAGTGGGCAGGAGGGGGAAAACGAAGGGGCAGTGTTTCGACCGGAGGAAGGGCGTAAGGGGAGTGGGGAGGGGGGGGTGGTCGGCGAGTGCTTTTGACGTCTCATTAATCAAAGACCTCGAGTGTTTCCAAAGTGAACGTCATAGATTGAGTGTTTCCAAAATAAATACTCATCAATCAGTTGTTTCGTCGGTTGCTTTGGCTTGGTTTGGTTCGGCGGTCGGACGGTTGGTCGGTTGGATGGACGGGCCACGGTGGCCGGGCCGGGCCGGGCCGAAGCGAGCCAAGCGGGAACGCGGGAACGGGAACGGAGGAGGAACGGCTGAAATGTGAAACGCGCCCTCTCTCCGCGGACGGAGGAATATAGACTGCGGACGAAACGGGACGGATCGGTGGATTGGGTGGGGTGCGGTGAGCCGTGGGTGGGAGGGGGTGCATTGGGAGGGGAGGGGGGATTTTGACGAAAGGACGGACGCGGACGGGTGCCCTGTGTCTTGCTTAAACATTTCCGTGGTTTCCCGCCTGATGAGCCCTGCGACGTTGCCAGAATGGAACAGTTGCAAGGGTCTGGAGTTTTAGTGGAATTTTTATTGGAATATCAGATTGACCTGTGACTTTTGCCCTGTGTCTTCCTTATATATTTCTGTGGTTTCCCGCCTGATGAGCCCTGCGACGTTGCCAGAATGGAACAGGTGCAAGGGTCCGGAGTTTTAGTGTGGTTTTTGGTGGTGTATAACATTGACTTTTGACTTAATATTAAAATAATTATTGAAATGTTAAGTTTTTAGAGTTATTCAGCGTAAAGTGGGTTTATTGGAAACCTGCTACATCCAGTGGCGTAGCCAAGGAGGGGGGGTGGTCCAGTGGGTCAGGACCCCCCCCCCCTTTGACACCAAAATTTGTCCCAAATAAAGGTAATTTTTGGCGTTTTGAGACAAATTTGATTGAAGTAGTATCTTTGGACCCCGCCCTGACACTTTTCGGACCTCCACCCCCCCCCCCCCTTAGAAAAATTCCTAGCTACGCCAATAGCTAAATCTATAGAGAGAGTCTCTAGTCTATACTGTTCAACGTTGCCAGAATGGTACAGTTGCAAGGGTCTGGAGTTTTTGTGGACTTTTTGGTGGTGTATTAGATTGACTTTTGACTTAATATTAAAACATGATTAAAATTAAAAGAGTTTAGTGTTATTCAGTGTAAAATGGGTCTATCGCAAACATTAGATATATCGGTGGAGAGTATCTTTAGTCTATACTGGTCAACGTTGCCAGAATTGGGCAGAGACATGGGTTTGAATTTTGGTGTTTATTATGAATACGTATTAGAAGTCGTTTCAGAAGTGTAGAGACGCACCTAGACCGGAAATATTTGAATTTTTTTTAAAATTATTTTTCATTTGATACAGTGAAAATTAGTGAAAATAAGTTTGAACTTTGGCTTCTCAAAGAGGAACAATTTAAAAAAAAAAAAATATGAATGTCAGAGGCAAGTGTTTTGTTTTGATTTGAAGGAATGAAAATAAAAAAAATCGACAAAACTTTTGAACTTGGTGCGCCTACACTTCTGAAAAGAGCTCTAGATGTACGTTTGCCTTAATATTATAAATGATGAGTCTAATGTAAATTGTCCAATTTTATTTAGTTAAAATGGGTCTGTCTCAAACTTTCGTTACAAGCAAAGTGATTTCCTGAGTAAATGAGTGGATTTTGAAAGTTTTTATTGAGAGCACCGTAATTTTTTCCGAATTTTCCGTTACAGAATTAATCAATGTGTCATATTGATGTAGCAAAACTACGCATCAGACCCATCACGGCTGGACGATTAATGATGCACTAAAAAAAGGTCGATACATTTTGAAACATTGCGCGCTATATTTTTTTTTTATTTTACAATTTTTGTACAATGATGCCATTAATTAATAGCTGTGGTACAAGTCAAATTACATGGTTACATTATACGGTGCATTACAAATTACGTACTGTGGTACAAATCAGCAAATCACAGTTGTTACAGTTAAATTTTTACAGTTGTTATTTTGTAGCTAGCATTTATAAATTCTTTTAGATCATAGAAAGCTTGTTTAATTAGGAGAGAATGAAGTAGTCGGAAAAAAGTTGAGAAATCCCCATTTCTAAAGTGTTCTTTGACTGAGGGTGGCAGGGCATTGAAAAGTTGAATAGAAGAGAATTTGATGTTGGATTCAGAAGTTACTAGAGTGATTTTGTGATTTTTTATGTTATTATGCCGACTATTATAAGAATGCTTTGGGACCAGGTCATCCGGCGTTAACATGCCATTACCAACTGCATAGCTGATGCACTCTAAGATGTACAGTGAAGGGATGGTAAGCAGCTCATGTTTAATGAAAAGATCTTTGCAGTGGTAATAGTAAGGTTTACAGAAAAGAACACGAATAATTTTTTTTTGTTGGATGAAAAGGGACTCAGCTTGTGAACTTCTGCCCCAGAGGGCAATCCCGTACCTAAAGTGAGATTCAATACTAGCATGGTAGAAAGTCAGCGCTATGCTAGGAGAGACAATTTTTACAAGGTTTTTAAGGGCCCATATCTGTTTTTGGATAGCTCCTGTAATGCAATCAATATGTTCTGACCAACTGAGTTTGCTATCAATTAATAGGCCTAAGAATTTTGCAGATGAGACAGTTTTTAAGCTCAATACATCATTTAGATTTAACACAGTTCCTGAGGGGATACTAGGGTCTTTTAGAGCATAACTTATAGCCTGGGTTTTTGATTCATTTAAGAATAGTCCATTCACTTTGAACCAGTGGCATATTTTTTTGTAGATTTCCCTAAGCTGAGGAATTGCATCTCTACCACAGTAAATGGACGATGTGTCATCGGCGAATAAATAAGTGGGAAATTTAACAAAATTTGGGAGGTCATTTATAAAAATAAGGAATAGCAAGGGCCCCAGGACCGAGCCCTGGGGCACGCCTACAAGGAGTTCAGCTGGGTCCGAAAACACTGGACCATTTATACTGTCGATTTTTACTACTTGTTTGCGACCACAGAGATACGATTTCAGCAGCTTAATAGCGACACTGTCAAGTCCATAACACTTTAGTTTTTTAATGAGGAGGCTATGGTTTATGATATCAAATGCCTTAGACAGGTCAAAATGGATACTAATTGCTGGGACGCGCTCTTCAAATGCGTTGTATACATTATCAAGAAGGCGTTGAACAGCCTGAATTGTGGACTTGCCACGACGGAAACCAAACTGCATAGGATTTAACAAAAAATTTTGCTCAAAATAACAACTAAGCTGATTATACATGATTCTTTCAAGTATTTTAGAGAGCGTACTTAAAACAGAGATGGGCCTGTAGTTATCAGGCGAAGTTCTTTTACCTTTTTTGAAAACAGGGGTGACTTTTGCCTGCTTGAGAAAGTCAGGAAAAACGCCAGTGGTAAGGCAGCAATTTATCAAGTCTAAGAGGGAAGGGCCAACTATATGAAAATAATCCTTCACAGTAAAAGTTGGTATGTCACCACACCTGTTTGAGTTGTTATTTTTTAGTTTTTTAACCACAGAGTGTAGCTGAATTAGATCAACTGGATTGAAAGAAAAGTTTAGTTCCCTTTGAGTACGACAGATACTAGATGCAAGGATAGTGAGGGATTCATGTTCATCAATGTTAGTGGATAGATTTGCTGTAATATTGGCAAAATGCAAGTTGAAAACATTAGCAATTTCCAGAGGGTCATTATAGGTCTTCTCGTCAAATTCTATTGACTCAATGGGTGAATCCCTAATAGCATTTGATTCATTTTTAATAATATCCCACACTGTTTTGCTCCTATTTTTCGAGTTAGCAATCAAACAGTCATTCTGTTCAATTTTTCTCCTATAGAGAAGTTTTTTAAGTTTTTTGTTTGTCTTATTACTTGCACATTTGTACTTTTTTACACCCGTTGCCTTATACAGCATATAATAATTCTTCTTATCTTCACTCAGATCCAAGATGGCTTTACTATATTTATCATTATTTCTGGTTCCCCTTTGCCCCAAAACCTTCAATGGAAAACAGGTATCCATAGTGCAGTAGATTATATTTTTGAAACTTTCAAAATTTTTAGACAAATCACTTACGCTAGAAGTAAAGTTGGAAAGAGAGTAGGCAAGTTGGGTACAGAATGTAAGCTTATTTTCAGAGGTCCATAAGCGCTTTAATGGCTGTGCTTTTTTGGCCTTTTCTAGTAGTCCACTTATGTCTATCTTTACAAATTGGCCTCGGTGGTCCGAGAGACCCAAGTCATGAGTTAGAGTCGATACGACTGGTAAATTAGTAATGCAATTGTCTATGAGAGTAGATGTTTTTTTCGTTACTCTTGAAGGCGTTTTGGTGAAAAGAGGAGCAAGGTTGAAGCTTGTAAGAAGATTCAGAAATTTACAGACCTTAGGACATTTCAAATCTAAGAAATTTATGTTAAGATCCCCTGAGATAAAGAAGCAGCATTTTTTATTTGTAAGAAAAATTAACAATTTCTCGAAAGATTCAAGAAATATATTGAAGTTTCCTTCAGGACGGTAAATTGATACAAAGTACAGTATACTAGAGAGAACAAAGCTGTTAATCTTGTTAATGGACATGCAACTCATTTCTAAGTTGCCGACTATGTTCTGACACTTAGTGACCTGATTATTACCAAGAGCTTGGGCGCTATGTACCATATAAGTTGCTGCACCACCCCCTGACCTATCAGGCCTTGCATAGGATGAGTGACATTTATAGTCTTCTATAACTGTGGGATTACCACTCTGTAGCCATGGCTCAGTTAAGTTAATGACATCTGGTAAATTTTTCAACTTCGAGAGCTCAACATGGAGCAAAAGAGCTTTATTAACAATGCTTCTAATATTTAAATTTAATACATCAAGTGTGCAAGTATTAGGAGAATTATTTTTATTTTTATTTTTACACTCAGGCAAATTGAGGTTCAGTACAAGAGGCCTATTTATAAATTTGGAGTTACGATTACTAAAATCTGAAGGTTGGGTTAACTGAAAGTTAATTGCAGATATATTGTTTATATCATTGTCAGAGCTTTTACTATCTATGCTCGAGCTATCTATGCTTTTACTATTACTAATCTTAGAGGCTACGCTTAAATTATACACATTAGTTTGCTCTAAACTAGAGAGATTGGACCGAGAATCGATAGTGTGTGCAACTATCTCGTCTTTATCATTGCGTTTAAATTACTGCTAATACAGTTAATATTATTAGAAGAGAAATTATACCCTCGGTTAGGATGACCATAGCCCCTAGAACTATCATGCCAGATCTTACTTTTTTTAAAATTAGTATGATCGTCACGATTTTTTGTCAGAACTACTTCAATAGTTTTTATGGGGCTCATTACACAGGAGATTAAATTCACGAGTTTACGCTTTCCAATAGTATTGAGATGAAGACCATGTTTGGTGTGGTCCGTTCTATCTAAGCTATCAAGGGATAAGAATTGGCAATGTTCATGCTTCGTCACCAGTTCAAGTAGATAATTATTGATTACATCTATTCTCTTATTAATTATGTCAGATTTATCATATCTGTATGGTAGTGCACAAAAGATTAAATTGGTCGTTCTGGTTGAGTCAATTAATCTATCAACATCACCAAAAAATGCGTTGGCACATTCACTATTTATTTTGAAATCATTATTAGTTTCAAAATTATTTGTGCCTCCTATAACTAGCAGAGAATCATTTTTACTCAAGTTTTTTGCTGTCGCTTGAAGAGATTCAATTATTACCCTAAGAGGAGCGTTTGCCTTACTGTTTGTACACACACTGAATTTAAGGTTGAGCTTTTCATAAAGAAAAGGGTAAAGTTTTTTCCCATGGCTGTCAGCAAAGACAAGGAATTTATTTAACGCTTTTTTCTGACCATTTCTATCAATGTGATATTCATTACACGAATTAACATAATTTGCAGGGGGAAAGGTTTGATCTAATAATGAAGAAACGTGGTCTGTTGCATTGCGATGGAAAGTTGCTTCATTTTTTTCGAGCTGACGTTTCTTTTGTGTAATTTGTATATTAATTTTTTTTAATTCTTCTAGTTTACAAGATATTTCATCGAAGTTAATTTTCTGATTTTTGTTATTCTTAATAAGCTTATCAATTTGAACTTTTAAATCTTCGTTTTCCTTTCTTAGAGTACTTACTAATTTGTCAAAATCCATCAATTTGTCATTGTAACCATTTACAAGATGTGAGTATACAACGTCAGTTTGAGTAGCAATAGTAGCAGTGGTCTTCATTGCTGGTTGAGAAGAATTTGAATCTGAATCGTCCTTCATTGTAGTTGTTTGATCAAGGATCAGCAGGGTTGATTTTCCACACGCTGCAGTCTTCGTTTTGTTGGTATTTGAAAGATCAATGTTTTGAATGATTACTGGATTTGCCCTCTTCGAAATCGCATTAGCATTTGCACGGTTAGCACCATTGGACTTTGTGACTTTGCTCCTCAATGAGTATGTATTTATTATGGTAGGAGGCGTGCGCATTCTCTGAGGGGAAGGCGTAAAAAATAATATATAGAAGTAAACTCGACCGGCGGTTTCACAACTTAAACGTTCGGAAATAAAGTCGGTCATAGCTCAGAAAAGGGTGCTTATTTTGTTTCGTTGTGCCCTGCGTAGTGACGCGATCAGTCACAGAATATGCGGGTCAACCGTCAATCCCTTATCTAACCTTCCGTAAAGCGTGGGTGCACAGCCTTAGCCAGGATTTTGACTCTCTCTCCCTCTTCGTCCATTTAACTGCAAGTGTTAGGAAAGGACAGAAACAAACGCTTAAGTCACGAGACAGCCGCTCGCCTCGCTCCATCCTTTTCTAACACATGCGTTCCAATGGGCAAAGAGAGAAAAAGAAACTTTCCCGGCTACGGCTGATGCGACTGATGCACACTGTAAACCTACTGTCCCCACCCTATCCCATCCCCTAGCTCCTGTTTTTGACTGCATCTTTGTTTATTTCTTGTCACATCACTCCTCCCCACTGGCGGATCCAGGAGTCTATCCTTTTCTCTCTTCTCCCATTAGAACGCGTGTGTTAGAAAAGGACAGATTAGGGGCCGTCACGTGATTTTCGCTCCCTCTTCTATCCTTTGCTAACCCATGCATTCTAATGGGCGGAGAGAGAGAAGCACAATAACTTGGATACACTGGTGCCCCCCCCCTCCCTTGTTGTCTTATCCGTATAAATGCATGGCGCGGGGCGCTCTGCTACCATAAAAAGGAGCTCCTTTTCAGAACCGCTTAATACGGTACACAGATGATTTGTCCAGACTGTCAATGTTTTAAACAAAGGACACTCTGTCTGCGTTCGAGGTAGACTAAATATTGTGAGTCTAAGGTAAGAAGGAGCTGAGGAAGGGGAGGGGGGCTCCTGAAATCCCTGGTCAGCTTTTTTGCCCTTTTTGCGCAAAACCTTCATTGATTGAAATTAGATTTTGGGACTTGATGACATCAGGGGCGTACGGGGGGAGGGGGTTCTATTTCTCATGGAGGCATTCTCCGGCGGCAAAATCAGGGTGAGCATTTGAGCAAGCAAAAAAATAAGGTAATCAAATTTAATAATTTATCTCTAAAACCAACAAAATCATTGTTTACAAGCAGAACCAAATTTAAAAAAAAAAAAACCCATCGAATTCATAATTTTGCTGGGCAGCGATTTCTGAAGAGCGGCAAAATTGCAACTCCCCCCCCCCAAATGCCATTAATTATACGCAACACGGCAGCTCAATGATTCTCTCATTTTTCTGACGTTATTGTGTATCATTTTTATTTATTTCCAGGAAATGAAGCGTGAGGCCCCCCCCCCCGCAAAATTTGATGCCTGACTTCTCTCAAAATGATGCAGTTACAGAAACATGTAGATTTTTTTCCTCGAAGGATGGAGCCACCCCCCCCCTTCCCCCGTTCTCTGCAATGCTTGACTCCATTCAAAACGAATAATAATTGTCTGGCCCCATCCTTAAATACTTAACATCCGCAGATATTCTGTTGCAATAGTTTATTTTTGTCTTCTCGAACACGTATAAAAAAGAAGCAAATTATGTATAGGAAATAAAAAGTAGAAGGGGGCCAATGGCGTCGCGTGCCATCTGGCATCAATGCAACAGCTCCATTTAAACTCGTTAAATTTATCGAATTTTCCTTGTGCACTGTGCACCCCCTGAATTCGATCTTTTACATGAGTTTAAATGGATATGATACATTGTTGCCAAACTGCACGCGACGCCACTGAAGGGGGCAAACAATTGAAAAGGAGTTGTGTGTTAGAAGGGGAGGAGGCTCAAAACTTTCTATAAAACAGCTCTGATGCAAGTCTCGTGAGGGGGCATTCTTTTCGATGCATGTGTGGGGCATAAAATTCTCTTTTTGTTATGGCCCGAGTGCCTCAGTTCTAAGCAATGACGTCCACAGGAATTATAGTCTCTCTCACTCTTTTCATGTTTGGGTGTACGTAATAGAAAAGGAAAGAGACAGGGGCTGAGGGCACGTTCGAGCCCATGTTTCCGTCATTTTTCTACACTCGTGTTCGAATGGGGAAAGAGAGAGAGAGAGAGAGAGAGAGAGAGAGAGAGAGAGAGAGAGAGAGAGAGAGAGAGAGAGAGAGAGAGAGAGAGAGAGAGGGGAGAGAGAGAGAAGAGAGAGAGAGAGAGAGAGAGAGAGAGAGAGAGAGAGAGAGAGAGAGAGAGAGCGAGAGAGAGAGAGAGAGAGAGAGAGAGAGAGGAAGAGGAAGAGAGATCGAGAGAGAGGAAGAGGAAGAGTGAGAGAGAGAGAGAGAGAGAGAGAGAGAGAGAGAGAGAGGAAGGGAAAAAGTGAGAGAGAGAGAGAGAGAGAGAAAGAGAGAAAGAGAGAAAGAGAGATCGAGAGATCGAGAGATCGAGAGATCGAGAGATCGAGAGATCGAGAGATCGAGAGATCGAGAGATCGAGAGATCGAGAGATCGAGAGATCGAGAGATCGAGAGATCGAGAGATCGAGAGATCGAGAGATCGAGAGATCGAGAGAGAGGAAGAGGAAGAGGAAGAGGAAGAGTGAGAGAGAGGGAGAGAGAGAGAGAGAGAGAAATTTTTACGCTTCGGGTTCTAAGTAAAAACCAAATTGTTTTCCCCACACAATGCTAGACTTGGGGGGGGGGGTACGTGTAGGGTGCATACAATGGATTGTTCATTTCAAAAAATTCCGGCTCACATTTTGGCAATTTGAAATATGTTCATATTAAGAAAAAAAAATTAATGAGTCACCCCTTTTAAAAAACATGCAATTTGATTTTCAAATTCGCAGAAATCAAAAATTTGGGAAAAATCTGTTTTTGACATATAGGGTGGAGGTCGATGACTGTCACCGTACCAACTAAGCAACAGAGCAACCGTTGAGAGCAACAAACACATTTCTGAAATATATTTTTAATTAGAGTAGTGTTGTTTTTGCACCCACATCGCCTTAGTTTCAAGATTATAGCATTTCACACTTGAAATAAAGCACTTTTGGTTTAAATTTTAAAAAAATTTTTTTTTTTTTTTTTAAACCAAATTTAAAATTTTCATGTGTTAAAATGGTTTTTTTTATTTTTAAAATTTTTTTTTTTTAAAAATTTTTTTTTTTTTTATTTTTTTTTTTTTTTTTTTTTTTTTTTTTATTTTTTTATTAAAAAATTTAAATTTTTTTTTTAAAAAAAAAGGGGGGTTTTTTTTTTTTTTGGGTTTTTTTTTTGGGGGGGTTTTTTTTTTTAAAAAAATTTTTTTTTCCCCTTTTTTTTTTCCCCCCCCTTTTTTTTTTTTTTTTTTTTTTAAAAAAAAAATTTTTGGGGGGGGGGAAACCCAAAAAGGGGGGCCCCGCGGCAAATTTTTTTGGGTTTAATTTTTAAAAGTTTTGGGGGAAACCGGGGGAAAAAAAAGGGGGGGTTTTTTTCCCCCTTTTTTGGGGGGGTTTTTTTGGGGGGAAAAATTTTTTTTCCCCCCAAAAAAAAATTTTTTTTCCCCAAAAAAAACCCCCCAAAAAAAAAAAAAATTAAAATTTTTTTTCCCAAAAAAATTTTTTTTAAAAAAAAAATTTTTTTTTTTTTTTTTTTTTTTTTTTTTTTTAAAAAAAACTTGAAAAATCTGCTTTATTGACATATACGTGGATCGGATCCGATACTGAAAAACCTTTACTACAACAAGCAAAAAAGGGGGGCAACCGTTGAAGAAAAGCATACAAAAAACACATGTTCTGAAATTTTTTTAATTGATTTTTTTTTAAACCAAATTTCGCCTTAGTTAAAAGGTTATGCTTTCAATTAAATAAAATTTATAATTTTAAATTTTAATATATATATGATTTTTTTTTATATATATTATATATATATAATATTATATATATATATATATTATATATATATATATATATATATATATTATTTTATATATATATATATACGGTACGCCTATTGTTTTTTGTATTTGTTGCTTTTTTTTTGTTATTTTATTTTTTTATTTTAATTTGTTTTGTTGTGTTCCCCTCTCCTTTCCCCCCTTTATTTCTTTTTCCCACAAGTTTACGTGTTACAATAGCAATGAGGCGGGGAAATATAAAAATGTGGCTTTACGAAGGTTGCAGGCAAAAAGAAGGGTTGATCTCAGTCGACAATATATTCTAAAGTCTTTGCGTCTGTATGCTTCATACAGTCCATATCTTACGTTTGAGTCCGCTTTTATTTTTGTCATGAAAAGTTTTTTATTTTGCCTCTTGCTGGTGATCGGTGTCTCTTGTAATGGCGGCGGCAACGACGGCGAGCTGGGTTCTCCAAAGGCAGGAATCGAGAGGTCGAACAGTATGCCGACGCAGGGGAAGCCGGGGACCAGTACGCCGGATAGGGTGAGTGAACTAAAAAAAAACGTGAAAGATTCAAAACATCCCTCATCAAAATTTGTAACTTACCATATAGTTCATATTCTCATCCTACTCCCCAGTCAATTTTAGTTCGCAATAATTAACTCTACACTGCATTTTTCCCGTAAATTGCAAAATTGGCTCTATATCACGTTCTTTACATGCTTTAGAAACATATTTTTGCTAGAGCATCAAAAAAAAAAATTGATATTATAGGTTGTAGAATTTTTTTTTTTTTTTTTTTTTTTTCGAAAAAAACGTGCATTTTTCGAAACATTCGAAACTTTGGGGCTCTTGCGGAACCTCAAGGGGCAATGTTTTGGGCTGAAATTTTACATACTTTCATAACTCACCAGAAAGAACAATCGCCCAGGTAGAGGTAATTCGATTTCCGAAAAATCCATTTTTCGGCCCACCCTACTGCATGGTGTATCACTACTGAAAAAAAACATGTCCTAAATTCTAATACAATTGTTAGAAGAACAACGATATGTGAACCTTGGACAAGATGGAGAGTCTAGTAATTTTACCAGAAAAATTCTAATAATATTGTTAGAAGAGCAACGATATGTGAACCTTGGACAAATAGAGAGTCTAGTAATTTTACCAGAAAAATTTCTAATAATATTGTTAGGAGAACAACGATATGTGAAACTAGGAGAAATGAGAGTCTACTCTTTTACCAGAAAATGCTGGATTGCTGGTGTTACTATCAAAATAAGGTCAAAGTATCAGAATTTTTTCAAAAATTTCAAGAATTATGGTACATACACTATAGTTCTGGTAATAGAGTACCATCCCTTATCAAAGTTCATTAATTAAACCACAGCACTCTGGTGACAGGAACCGGCTCTAAACTCTTAAGCTTTGCCCTGATAAAGATGTGACGAGTAAAAACTCGTGTTTTTCGATTGAATTAATCTCAAACAGTAGCTGAGAGAAAAAAAAATACTTATAAAAATGAAGCCTTATTTTTCATACGATGAGCTTAAGTGCTTTAAGTACAAAGTGTTCAAGTGACATTTACGAGAGATTTGAGTTAGGTAACGGGACGTGCTCATAAAAAAGACCTTAGCACACACCTTCGCACGCACATAAAAGGATTTCGTGCTGTAATAGTTACTCTGCTAACGCGCTTTATGTTTGAACTCCGTCATGTAAATCAGTTTATTGAACTTTTCTCTACGATTTTCTCGAAAAAAAAGGGAATTGTACTAAGATACCCATACCCCCCCCCTCCCCGTCTACGAAGCCTTTCAATTCTTCAAATCGCGTACTCAGAGGCCGTTTGAGGAACTCGTAAATTGAACTTCCACGAATCAAAATGAGCTACGCACGGATCACAAATTAAGCATGGTCTACGTGTCACTTCTTATAAAATTAACTATGGCTAACGAACATAAATGGGTCATAATTTCAATGCTGTTTAAATTAATGTCTCGACTAAAGTGTACCTTAATCCCGACTCCAGAACAATCAATAAGGCAGCTAACTTTTGCCATAAACTATTAAAAATTTAATTCTTTTGTCAAATATAGCAAAAATAAAATTATGATGAGCGCATTAAAACATTACGAAATCCACTCACATACTGACAGAGTTACTTTAAAGTTAAAGTCGAGGTGTCGTAGCAACGCATATATCATGTGTTACGACAAAACCAGAAACCGCATAGTGTCGGACGAGTCACTCTTTCAGCTCGGTCTGATGAGCTGTTTTGGAGAGCCAGCTGGATAGTCTTCTTCTCAAGTGAGTCTCTCGAGTGACATGGAACGCTGCGCAGCCTTCAATAAGTACTTTAGTATTCTAAGTATTCTTAAGTATACTTAAGTTAAAAGTTATCGAGAGCCCCATTAATACTTATGCGTATTGCAGGTAGTCTAACTCAGTGGCAACGCTTGCAATCTTGCAATTTCGTCCATTTAAACGTATGAAAAAGGTCGAACTATTGGTGGTGCACTGTGCACTCTTTCAAATCGGTATTTTGCATGTGTTTAAATGGACGAAAGAAAGGAATTGACTGACATTATTTATTCCAATGCCTTCATAGTGGCTCACCCAAGGAAGGGGGGGGGGTAGTAAAGTGTTAATGCCAATGGGGATTCTACTTGATTGCACTAACATAAGACCCCCTAATTTTCTGGGCTCATTTCTTCATTTTGTTTCTCTTTAAATTATGTTTACAACTAGTGAACTGAATCTCTAACGGTCCATTTTCTCCTCCAGGGTGGTAGATCACTCAGAAGATCACTAACCATGCATCGAGGCGAGTTTCTCAAGGATTTGGAGAAGGATTCGTGCTCCACGGAATACTCTTACGCAAAAAGTAATCGGGGGAAGGCAGACAAACCTGCGGATGCATTTTGCAATCAGCTTCTGGAATCTTACAAAGGTCTCCTCAGTACCGATCAGACTCGATGCATGAATGCTGCGGCTGCCAAATGTCGACGAGTTGGCTTTACAAAAGCGTGGAAATGCACCGTGGAAAATACCAGCACCTCACCAAAAAGAAACGGTGTTGCTTCAATTGTTGCCATGACCGAATGCTCAAAGTCAGTAATGAGTCCATTTAAAAACATGAGGTCCAGCAGATATTCGAGTGACGATGAAGGATCACCAGCGTCACCATCAAGGATACCAGTGTCAGGCACAACGTCACCCAGGTCTCCAAGAAGGTCAGGAAGAAGGTCACCAGGAGGAGGAACACCAGGAAGGTCACCTGGAAGGTCATCACCAAGAAGGGGATCAAACTCCCCAAAATAGACATACAGCAAAACTACCAGTTTCACTCACGAGTTAGCAGCACCTAATTGATGGAGGGTATTTGGAGTCCTTCCTCTAAAAGACATGCTTTGAATGTTATTAGCTAGTTGTTGCAGTTTCAATGAAGCTAAATTTCATCAAAGAGACAATGAAAGTAAAAAATAAATAATATTACATAGTTGCATTATGTACGGTCTTACTACGATTCATATTTTTTGTCTACGCAGAATATCGTTCTCCTTTTTTAGCTTTGCGACTTGCATATGTATAGTTGGAGTCTACTATCATATCAATTCTATAAATGTTCCATTCTTCCCAGCATCAATGAAAAAGTAAAAATGGTAAAGCAAAAATTTAAAATGTAGAAAAAGTGCCGACATGTACTAAATGCTGATTTCACATTATGAAAATGCTGATTCAACATTTGAAAATGCTGATTTAACATTGGGTTTTAA
>VMOF01000379.1:45639351-45762674 GCA_011764245.1 Trialeurodes vaporariorum
GTGAAGAAGAAAAGACTGGATAGATGATGAAGAGCCGACACACACATACACGAACGCTCACACACACTCATGAAAATGAACGGCTCTGATTAAAGTAATCCATTGTCTTTGTGTTTTGCGCCGCGCCACGCCACCGCGAGAGTTGTCGCTGAAGCTCTGCCGCCGCGCGTCATATTGTTGCTGTTGAAGCACCGCTCGCGTCGCGAAGGAAAGAAAATGAATAATTGAGAGAAGAAATGCGCGGGAGAGAGGTGTGAGAGAGGAATAGCGAGGGGGGAGGGAGGGGTGTTAGTAGTGCTAGAGGAGACGAGCGGAAAGCAGAGGGGGGCATGGAGTGTGGTATTCCCGAAGCCCAACGCAAACAACCCCCGAAAAGCTACCGGCTTGCCTTTTCAGCGGTAGAAGCGCCGCGCCCGGTGAGTGCTGAAGAAGAGAGAGCGATGGGTGGTAACTGGTGAGAAGTGAGACTTGGCGGATCTCTCTCTCTCTCTCTCTCTCTCTCTCTCTCTCTCTCTCACTCTCTTTCCTCTCTTCTTGCGCGCACGCGGTAAATTAATTAATTTTGATGGGTTTTGACAGAACTAGCCTCTAACAAATTACCTCCTACCGGGAGCACTTGCTGGCCAAAGGCTTGATCCGCCACTACTGTACTCAAGCAACTGAGCCAAAGCGACGGCGAATAGAGACAGTGTCCACGCTAAACGCGCGTATACAACGTACTCCTCGAGCAATGTTGCCGCGTCAACCTGATTCTGTGGGAAAAATGTCTTTGAAATCTGATAGATGATGCTAGAGTCCTCAAGGGTATACAGTAACTAGATAAACCACAGTATGGTCATTTCGGTCGTGTTGCTGAATGGCTGGCGTTTACGCACCCAAGCGGCTTCGTCCGCCCATAAGAACGCGTGTGAAATACTTGATTTTCAAACATAAGAACGAGCGGATGTGAGCGGAGAGGAGAGTCGAGAGAATGTAAACAAAGCTGCTGGCGCTGACGGCTGGAACGAAAGGATCCCCTTAATTCAGTGATTTTGGAAAAATAAGGGCTAAAGTGGAAGTTTAAAGCTCAGTTTCATAATTTTGACGCTATAAGCTTTCGATAGAGACCTTATTTTCCAAATTTGGTTCGAGATTTATATTATTAACGATTTTTTGAAAATGAGTGTTTTACACGCGTTTTAAAGGGCGGTAAGGTTGGTTTTGGTGCGTAGCAATTGACCACTCTGTAGTGTATCTAGTTACTGTATATGGGTAGAGAGTTGACTTTTTTGATACCATGCAGGTTAATTTTTTATTTTTTTTTATCAGAACTGGAAGAAGACGCTATTTAAGTTGGAATCGATGTGCAACAAACTTTATTTTCCTGCAAATTTCTGACTCACTAAAGCAGGGATCCAAACAGGCTTCAATTTCAATATTTTTGTTGCTTTCCGAACTTTCGAGTATTGGAAGCAGTGTCACGGCGTAGCGTGCAATTTGGCAACATCGGATTGTGTCTATTTAAACCTACGTAAAAGGTCGAATGCGAAGTGTTCACCTAACACCTAATAGTTCGATCTTTTTAATGGGTTTAAATGGACAGGATACAACATTGACACATTGCACGCTACTCCTCTGATTGGAAGCTACTTTGAGGATCTAACTTGACGGTCAAAAGAGAAATTTACCTTCAACGACAGTACCCAGAAACGAGATTTAGTGGCGCTATCTAGAGCCTTTACATGGGAGAGAGTTGAGGCGAGAGGGTAGATAACCACCGATTGGTCTCTTTTGGCTCCGCCATTTGATGCAATTCGCACATTTATTTACATTCTCAGCAAGTCCCAAGATATTTCACAGATACGTGCGAGGTAATTATGAATGAAGCTGATAAAACTAGATAAAACTAATGCCCAAAAGAATCTTTCAAAGCGTAGAAAGATGTTGATTAACAAAGGCACTGAAAGATTATACCGTCAGAAACTCGACGAAATGGGTCTGCTGCAAACTTTTGCTACAACGATAAATAGTGTTTCATCGTATATGTAAAATCGCCCGAAAAGTCCGTCGGTGGTATCAGAAAGTCATGAAATGCGATAGCAAACTCACAAGAGAAGTTTAATGAAATCCAAGATGGCGGTAAAATATCGAGCAATCTGTATACATCCAAGGTTTGACAACGGTGATAACCCCACAGCTTCAGAGTTTTTGTGTTTATTTACGTTGTGATTGCGGGTGTGATCGAGATTGTGAGGTTGGCTATCCTTGGATGTTCTTGGTGCATGCATACAGGTTGCTCAATATTTTACCGCCATCTTAGATTTTATTAAACGTCTCTCGTGAGTTTTATACTGCATTTTCTGACTTTCTGATGCCACCAATGGTCTTTTCAAGCGATTTTACATCATGTAAAATGATTGAATCAGATTGAACACTCCTTAGCGCTGTAGCAAAAGTTTGCAACAGACCCATTGCCATAATTGATTCCAAATTTAACAGATTCGAAATCTCAGCATGAGATTTGGAATCTGATTTTATGCTGAGCTCAAGATGATTTGTACTCATAATAATAATAATAATACTAATATTGTCTTTATTCATAATTCAGATAAAAAGAACATGTATTAGTGTCATGGTACATTACATTTCATTTACTTACCAAGGTTATAAAGTTATCGAAATTTAGAATTTTAAAGGTCATCAATGGAGTATAAACATCTCTGTATGAGGTATGATTTGTAGTCACTTTTGAATATTTGGAATGAATTAGCCTTTTGAATATTGATAGTAAGCTTATAAAAAAAATGAATATCAAATTTGAGAATGTCAAATTTGTCCCATTTACAAAGTAGTATTCCAGACCTTAAAGCATTTTTGCCTCTGTTGTTGTATGAGTGGACGTCTGAATTAGATTTTATAAGAGGTGTTTCTTTAAGAAAAAAGTTGTTAATGTCCGGAAAATAAAAAGTGATGGAACTGCTAGAATGTTATTCTTAGGGAACAGTGCTTTGCAGGAATCTTGTTTTTTCATTTTAAAAATTGTTCTTAGAGCTTCTTTTTGTAATATAAAAGATCATCATGAGATCATCATGAGTCTGATGATTTTTGATGAGGATTTTACCAGGGTGAGCCGATTTTGCTTGCCTCAAGTTCATATTGGGTCACTGTTTGTCTCCGATGGGGACACCCGTCTCTTAAGTTTATCCTGTTTTTTTTTTCTGCTCACACCTGGCAACATCGGTCACACGTCCCCCTCCTCCCCACTCCTGGGCCCGTCTCTCACCACCACGCATCGTCAGTCGGCGGGTACACAACCCCCCCCCCCCAACACCACCCCTCTTTCTCTCGATCACTGTAATTTCAACTTGACATAGCCGCACCGCACCGAGGCGCTTCTTATCAATACTTTTCCTCCGCTTTATCGCGCACCTATTTACTTTCCAGTTTAATTCTTTGCAAGTTTGAAGCGCGAGAGGCGAGGCTTTTTACACGCGGTTGAGTATAGGGCGGTGTTCGAAGGATGGATGGTTGGTGGGGAGGGGAGGGGAGGGGGAGGGGGTTGGAGAAAAGGGAGGGGCGGGAGGAGGAGGGGGGTCTCGTGTGATTTCCCGCGTTTTTCCTTCACCGCACTTTCTTTTTTTCCATGATATTAAATTCCCCCCGAGATCGGCGCGCGGTCGCCTGCCCCCCCTCCGCCCCCTCTCTTACCGAACTCCTTGACTTTACCTCCCCCTCCCCCTCCTCCTCTGATTGCAATTTCCCGGCATTTTCCTTTCAACGGGTCCCCAGACTGATTGGTGGGTAACCCACGCCACTGCCACTCTCTCTCTCTCTCTCTCTCTCTCTCTCTCTCTCTCTCTCTCTCTCTCTCTCTCTCTCTCTCTCTCTCTCTCTCTCTCTCTCTCTCTCTCTCTTTCTCTCCCGGTCCGTTATCGTATAAACTCGACCTTATAATCAATCAATCAATCAGTCAATCAATCAATCAATCAATCAACGTCACGTGGCGGTTCTAATTATGATTTCACCATTCCTGTGTGCTGTGTGTGACCGTCTCTTTCTCATCCCTCTCCACCCTTCCCTCTCTCCGCTCACTCTTGCGTGTTTGCAGAAGGGCGCCCGCATTTATATACGTATTTGTATCAATTTTATAATCCACCGAGCATTGCAAGTCGGCCCCGCTTCCCGTGATTTTATCACAAAATGTGGATCCCTCTTATTTATGAACTTTTTATTTCTCCGTGACCTTGAACTTTGTCCTATCCGATTGTTTCGCGACCCTTTTGGTTTTTTCTTGCGCAAAGTAGATCCATTTTAGAAACCTTATTTATATATACTGAAAAAAAGTTTGGTTCGCCCTACTAAGTATTAGTAAAATTTGCGCAATCAAATTTATTGGTGGTACTGACTCAAAAATTAGGTTCTCCAACCAATAAATTGGTATACTCGGTACCAATAAATCAGTCTCGGGTACCAACTCATTTGATGCGGGACACCCAATTTTATTAGTTACACTTACCCAACCCAATGTAATTGGTACCAGTTACCAGTTATTGGTTTAAGTACCTAATTTTTTTGGGTAAGTACTGACCAATTAATTTGAATGCCAAAATTTCGCTAATAATTAGTAGAGCGGACCAATTTCTTCTTTTTCAGAGCTTAGTGGAAATTTCGTGTTTTGAATGTCTAGTGTAAAATATGTGCAACGAGAAAGGTCCATTTTAACAAACGTACGCTCTAAAATGTCCGACGGACAATTGCTCCAGTCTAAAAAAGGTCCATGAAGTATAATGTATAATAGTAGATTTTGTCCATGAATCTGAAAACCTCAGGTGTATAACGTTTAGAAAGCAGCCGGTGCACGGTGGCTAAAAGTAGATATGATGAAGAAGTTTAAAAGCAGGAATGAACATAAGTTTTCACAAAGCTGCCATTAGAGAAAACTTAAGTGCTATCGCAAACCGCCTCAAAAAACCAGCGGCGGAACAGATTTTTAAGCTGATGAAAATGAGACGTGATCATTGCCGTCATAACATCAGTCAGGTAAAAATCATAAATGTATTGTGGACATATTTTTCCGAACTTAATCTGCGGTTGGCCATTGTTTTAAGGGGCATGTGTGAATGAATGATGAAAAAATTGTGAACAGGACATTTAAATCGGACATTTCCAAGTGTCACCATTTAGAACGAACACATATACATGTAAAAGTAAGTCAAGTCAAGTCAAGTAGGCAACGTCTGATTGTCTGACGTCTGTTTTGCTCTACGGGAGGTACAATAAAGGTGACTATTGCACTTGCTTGGTTTGGTTTTTTTTTTTTTTGGATCTAATTGTAAGTTGTGACAACAACTACAACACAGAGAGAACAACAAAACAGAGAAACTACAGAGTTGTCTAATTTTAAGCTCCTATCACAGCTGCCGCGCTTTGTATGTATTCAATTTAAAACCATAAAAAAGATCGAACTATCGCGGGTGTTTGGTGAACACCTTCGTATTCGAGCTTCTACATGGGTTTAAATGGACGCAATGCGACGTTGCCAAATTTCACGCAACGCCACTGTATTCAATGAGAAGTTCTATTGGAGCTGTTGGAAACAGCTATGTTAGTATAATGTTATTTCCGATTGGTTGAATCACCGTCATATCATCAAAATATATCTGCGATTTTTTCAAAGTGAGCGACAGCGACGAATCTTAATGTTGAGGAGTTATGATTTTTTTTTTTTTTAAATTAATTTTAATTTTTTTTTTTTTTTTTTTTTTTTTTTTTTTTTTTTTTTTTTTTTGATTATTTTTTGATTATTTTTTATTATTAATCGTTGAAAGCACCATGATAGCATATTGAGGGGGTTCAGCAAATCTGGTTTTTTTCTTCTCCACTGAGCGATAGTGCGGTCTGGACTCTAACCGGCGTTTTTGTGACCGGGAAATGGACCATAAATACGATATTTATCTCTTGATCAGTGCTCGCCTGTTCGAACGTGTGCCTCTACCCTCCCTCCCTCCCCCGCTCGCACATGCCCTTGCCTTGCCTCGCCCTTGTGCATGGGAGAAGTTCATAATGTGCTCTTTGAGTCTCTGTACTTACCGCGCACAGTCCAGTCCAGCGTTGCCAGATGGTAATACACGGCAAAAAAAAGACTGGTAGAATTTACCATATGCATAGCTGATCTTGGAGTCTACTATCAAGTTTGGTAAATTTACTAAAAAAAAAAAAAAAAAAAAAAAAAAAAAAAAAAAAAAATTAAAAGTAAATAAATTTAATAATTAAATAAATTAATAAAATTTAATTTTAATTTTAATTTAATTTTTTTTCTTTTTTAATTTAATAAATTTATAAATTTAATTTGGTAATTATTGTTTGGTAAATGCAACGTACCTTGTGGTAAATTAAAATAACCTGTTGTGGTGCATTTCACCACAAAGGTACGTTGTATTTACCATATGATGGAAAAATTTACCATACTTCCGAAATCAGCAATGCAGAGGGTAAATTCTACCAGTCTTTTATTCCGTGTTGCGTATGAAAACCCAGATTTATTCATACCAAGGAAGATAAGCGAGTCATGCAATTATTTTTCTAAAGTTCACAGCTCTGTAAATTTTCAACCGATTTTGTTTATCATGGTTTTAATCGATAGATGGTATTATGGTAAGTATATATTTTAAACGCAACCAAAATGAGGTCATTACCTTTTTTGGTTCAAAAGTTACAGCACCATGCAGCCTCAATTTTTATGGGACACCCTATGCAGATGTTGCAGCAAATAATCCTCCGTCGTTAAACCTTTTACTTTCAGGTTACAAAATACAAAGACGCATCTCCGCTTGCTCGATTTAATTGAATGGGTGGATAAATATTCTTACTCCGGGTGTTGATTTTGCCTATCCCTCTAATTGAAGGCGTTCGTTGAAATCTAGTTTTGCAAATGTCAACTATTTAGAGGAGCTTCTATCTGTCAATGAAAAATTGAAATGTTGTGAGAAGCATATCAGTAACGATTCTTGTTTTGTTTTTCTTTTTCACTCATAAAGTTAGGTGTATTGTAGTGCCTCTCTAGAATTGACAAGTCCAGAGCAGGGATTGGGAGCTGAAGCCGTGGTGAGATCTTAATTATATGTTCCCCTCGGCAGAAAACTGTAGGAATACTAAAATGAGTTACAATTTATCATTAAAATACTGAATTCAAAGGCTCTTGAATCAAGAGCACTTGATTTCTTGGGACCCGTGCTCCCAAAGAGCTCCCAAACGCAATAACTTGAAACCGAATTTTTGAAATCAAGTTCTGTTGGTGTAAGCGCCTTTGGATTCAGTATTAGAAAGATAAATTGTATCTCAGTGTATTATTCCCAGATTTCTGCCGAGGAAAACATAAAATTCAGATCTGACCAAGGCTGCGGCTTCCAATCCCTAGTCCAGAGGCTTAGATCGTTTTAGCCTCACAGTTTCATCCCTATACTTTATCTAATAAACTCGGTGGCGAAGCGTGCAGTTTGGCAAGTTCCCTTTTCCCCATTTAAACACATTAGAAAAGTCGAAATACCTGCTCATCGCCTATGACTGAAGCGTTCGACTTTTTTGGTGGATTAAAATGGAGAACATACATTGTTCCCAAAGGGGTTCATTCAAAATCGGCATTTTTCGCCCACTGCTTGTTTTTGACGAAACTTTGGGCATCGATTGGGTTTACTATTAGTAGTGGATCCTGAAATTTTCGCGACCTAAAACCAATTTTTAGATGGGGGGTGGGGGGTCAAAGTTGAAACCTTCAAACTCGAATATCTCGCTAACGAATAAAGATTTTGAAATGTGGTTTGTGCGAAAAAACGCAAAATAAAATTTCCTTTCTTTTGACTACCCACATGATCCACAAAATTTTGAAATTACACTTTCAATTTGCAATTTTTTGATTTTCAGGCTCAACATTTTTTACAAATTTTGAAATTCTGAAAAAACGCATTCTTCGATTTTGATCTATACAAGATATGTTATTCTCTAGAAAATTTGCTACAATTTAGTCTAAACCGCATGTTGGGGAAACTTTTAGTTTCTGAGTTATAAATTTTTAAAGTGTCAAAAATCGCTATTTTAGCGTTCTCAGCGACAGCGACGCTGAGACGCTGTCGCTGAGAACGCTAAAATAGCGATTTTTGACACTTTAAAAATTCATAACTCAGGAACTAAAAGTTTCCCCAACATGCAGTTTAGACTAAATTGTAGCAAATTTTCTAGAGAATAACATATCTTGTATAGATCAAAATCGAAGAATGCGTTTTTTCAGAATTTCAAAATTTGTAAAAAATTTTAAGCCTGAAAATCAAAAAATTGCAAATTGCAAGTGTAATTTCAAAATGTTGTGGAACATGTGGGTAGTCAAAAGGAAGGAAATTTTATTTTGCGTTTTTTCGCACAAACCACATTTCAAAATCTTTATTCGTTAGTGAGATATTCGAGTTTGAAGGTTTCAACTTTGACCCCCCACCCCCCCTCTAAAAATTGGTTTTAGGTCGCGAAAATTTCAGGATCCACTACTAATAGTAAACTCAATCGATGCCCAAAGTTTCGTCAAAAACAAGCAGTGGGCGAAAAATGCCGATTTTGAATGAACCCCTTTCACAACTCGCCATTAAATAAACTTATGGTAAACGATTATATTTTTCTAACCTACATTTTCATACTTTTTACTGAATTTTACAGGTTTCCCATTTAACTCATCACTATAGTTCACGTACGAAATATATTTCTAGCGTAACCTCAACATTAAAAACCATGGCTTTTTTCATCAAGAACGGACAACGTTGATGTAACCAACCAACCCACCGCACAGTGGAATGATTTAATTGGATGAGACGGACATAGAATATTTGACTAAAAATGAAAATGTGAATGTTTTTACTGACAAAAAACAAAGTAAGTATATAGGGTGATTCTTGAGGAAAATTTTACAATAAAATCAATGAAACTCTTTTCAAACTTTTAAGTTGACTATTAACAAATACATATATATAATAATTATTTAAAGTTGCCACGCCATGTCCAGCAACTTCCATTCACTCGTTCCAATGTGCGACGCCAGGACCTCGGCCAAGAGTCGCGTCGGCGAGTGTATATCGCTTTTTTTGAAATATTGGATGACCCCGCGTGGATTTCACCGATACGTTCATCCCGTTTATTCGTTCGTCAATAACGCCCAATGGAAATTTTATCTATTAACAAGGGAACCAGAATAGGGGGGAGTATGAATGGTGTGGGGGTGAAGAGGGGGGCTGTGAATTATGGGAGGGCAGGAGACTGTGGACCGAGCGATATAAAAATGGGATGGACAGAACCATCTGGAAAAAATAAATTTAAGCGCTGTAAATGCTGCATTATCATCGTCCATTGATACAATAAAGGGTTCGGTCAGAATGCATCATTCACACGGCGACTTCCTGAAATCGTTCGATTTTGGGTCGAACCCAAGTCCAGTTTTGAACGGCACTGACCTTTTCGCAATCGTTTTGCATGCAAAAGAACTTTTTTAATGTCAGTTTCGTTGTGTGAGAGGTTTTGCGATAGCTCGATATTATTTCAAAAATACAATTATTTATGCAATACAAGAGGCGCCTCCTCTAAGACTAGGATGCAATCAATTTTAAAATTCCCTATCAATATAGAACAACAATCTTTGATGAGTCCTTCTGCTTAGTAACATCAATAAGAGACTCTTATAGTAGCTTATAGTGACTATGAGTACTGAATAATCTACCTGAAGAGCTGCGGAGAATGGAAAAAATAGAAGAATTTAAAAGAGGGTTAAACCAATATTTATTTAAAAGTAAGCATGGGATTTAAAGATATGAATAGCTATCTATTTATTCATTTGTTTGTTTTGATTGTTTTTTTCCGTTTTGTTTCGTCTTATTAATTTGTCTTTGCTGCGGATAATGGAAAAAATAGGAGAATTTAAAAGAGGGTTAAACCAATATTTATTTAAAAGTAAGCATGGGATTTAAAGATATGAATAGCTATCTATTTATTCATTTGTTTATTTAATTGTTTTTTTCCGTTTTGTTTTGTCTTGTTAATTTGTCTTTAATATAATATTAATATTAGTAAACATGTATTTATTATTTTATTTTCTGTAAAGTTTAACTGGTGTCAAAGTAGAAAGGAGCCTTGGTCCTATTGACGCCAGCCTAAATAAATAAATCAAATCAAATTTATCGCATTGCGCTAAGCTGCGATTTAATTTTTTACACCTCTAATGCGATTTATTAGCTGCTTTGTTGCTATAAATCGCAATAAAGCGATTTCTATGGCAAACTGAAAAAAAGTGCTGAATTGAATTATTTACATAGGTAATTAAAAGTTTGGATAAAATGTAAAAATGGTTGGTATCGCTGTTTGAGAAAGTGTTATTACCTCCGTGCTGTCTTGGTTAAACTTTATAGCGTTAAATTTGGCAACGTTGCAGTTTTTGAATTGCTTGGAAAAGGTCCCTTGAAAAACCCTAGAAAAAGGTCGAATTATCGGGTGTTCGGTGAACACCTTTGCATTCGACCTTTTACATGGCTTTAAATGGACACAATACAACGTTGCCAAAATGCACGCTACACCATTGTTGTAAATGGTATAACTAACAGTTTTGAAGTTTTGTCCATACTTTACTTTTAACTATTTCAATGATTTTTAGCACTTCTTTCAGTGCAATTTGATGCCTCAGTAGCACAACTTAAAATTTTATGAGGGTCGGAGGGGGGAGGGAGGTGGAGCTGTACAGCCAAAAATGTCCTCACCACTCTCTGAGTGAAGAAAAAAAATGCAAAGGCCTCGTTATGCATGAATCTGTATTATCACGGCGCGTTTACCTAAAATGAACACAGAAAACGTGGTCGAATCAATGTCTGAGTCGGCTTCTGTGGAGTGGTCTAGGCAGCTTGCTGCCAACCCAGAGGTCCAGGGTTCAAACCCCGGAGGTGCTGGCAAGTTTTTCACAGACTCTTGTCGGCATAGCGGTGATTAGATGTCCATAATAGACCTTCTCATACACTATGGGGGCTTTTAGAGCCGAACATGGTGGCGGGAGGCCGGAGGGACTTATGAATATCTCTCAATAGTGGTGCATGTAGTCCGCCACGTGCACTTGTGGCTAAAACTTAGAAGGACTGGGGAATTGTATCTGCACCAGGAGGCCTAAAGATCGCAGAGGTTATAGCCTAAGTAATTTGTATATAATTTCTATACCCAAGTTTATACAGATCCACACCGGTTTGCATACAATATTTCATTATCCTGTTGAAAATTTGTCGTCATTTGGTATACATGTGTTGTAGGCAGAGATTATGTAATCCACGGAACAGAGCAATCTGCTCACTAGCTATTAGCAATGTACATCCTTCCAAAAGAACCGAAGTTATATCGATTTCTTTCTTATACGATATACACTCTAACAGGAGTATTTCACCTTCATCTCAAACTAATTTCAAATAGATTCTTCTCAGTTCTTGTTTTGAGAGTAAAATATAAGCGGCAAACAAACCAATCCCGTATAAAAGGTCCACTACGACAAATTCCCATTATACAGCTGCCTTCAGGTCGCCATTGGATGTGTTTTTGCACATTTGTTTACAATGTATGAGTTAAATTGTCGATGAATTTTTTAAATTTAATCATGCGGTGCATCTCAGAAATGTCTATAATTCCCAAAAAAATATTTAAAAGCGTGTGTTGGTAACGCTCAACAAAGGCGGTCAAAGATTACACCGTCAGGAACTCTACGGAACTGTAATCTTTGCATTTTACCAAAAAACAACGAAAGAACTCAGAATGTAAACGAGTGTCCACAAAGTTACGACACAGAGAGCACCGACAGATCCAGCAAACTGGGAACTGCGCACTTTTCCTGTTTGAATATGTAAGAATAAGAATCAATTCTTGAGGGGGGCTGTATCCCCAAGACTAATCGTTCGTTTTTCATGCAATCAAATCAAATGGGAGTAATACACTATTGCTAGATTTCTAGATTCGCCAATGATAGAGAGCCTTTCTATTATGAATGCTCGTTTGATACGACAAAACGTATTATGAGTTGCAGTAGCGCACCGAGAGTTTCTTCATCTCTCTCTTTTCTCCATTAAGAAACGTATGTTAGACAAGGATGGGCAAGGGGATAAAACCCCCTCCTTCTGTCCTTTTCCTACTCATACATTCAAATGGGAAATGAGAGAGATGGAAGATATCCTGGTTGCGCCAGTGATGAGTTGAAAGCATATCACTAGCGGGTCCAAGAGATTGTCATTCTTTCTCTTTGCCCTTTTAAACGCGTGTGTTAGAAAAGGACAGACAAGGTGCAGTCACACGTGACTTTCACCCCCTCTTCTTTCCTTTTCTAACACATGCGTTTAAATGGGCAGAGAGGGAGAAAGACAATATCTTGGATCCGCCAGTGAAGCATATTCAAGAGGCTACCTAAAACTCATGGTCGATAACTATTCGTACTCGCCTGCCATGCTTGTTGCGTGTCGAGTCGTTTCGAAGGCGCTGAAAAGGCCGTCTCCCTAAACCGCACCCGTTTCGATCCCAGTGTGCGCCACTCGCGCCGCGCCACCATAGCGCAAAAGAAGCACGGTACAACAGACACACGACTCCAATAAAATGTAAGTAAGAAGCGATAACTCATTGCGAAGCGCAGACCACGTCAATTAACTCAAACTTAGCGTTAAAACAATTCCTCAATTATTGATCCTCGGAACATTGAACTTTTCACCGGGAGTAAAGACGCGAGTAATTGCACTCAATCGATTACGCTCGTACCCCTCCCCCTCCCCCCAACCGTTCCCTTCCCACGCCTCCCGCCCCCTCCTCCCCGTGCTCCTCCTTCGCCGCCTTTTTCAAACGCCTTCCTTATCTCTTAACCCTCTCCTCCCGCCTTGTTAGTTTTTTTTTGTTGTTCCCTCCACGAATTTTTCTTCCTCTCTCTCTCTCTCTCTCTCTCTCTCTCTCTCTCTCTCTCTCTCTCTCTCTCTCTCTCTCTCTCTCTCTCTCTCTCTTTCACTATTTCTCCCTCTCTCTCGCTATCTGTCTTCATCTCTCTTTCTCTCTCTCTCTTTCTTCTCCTCTTTTATTCTCTGAGAGAATTTTAGCTGCGTCTTTCTCTCTACCCCCCCTCTCTCTCTCCGGATCCACGCTATTCGCCTCCAGTGTGTTTCTCTCGCCTCGCAGGCTTTTAGTTGTATTGATTTTACTGACAGGTGTCAAGCACGATTTCTGTCGCTTCTTTCGCAAAGAAACAAAGGTTCGCTTGAAATACCCTGCAGGTCTCTCTCTCTCTCGGCAGTCCTTCGTTCGATAAAGCAGATTATATCTTTACGTCATAGTGAAGGGTTTCAATGTTTCAAAATAATCGGAAGGATGGATGTGTATGAACGTTGAACTGTAAGTGTATGAATACATGGATGAAATCACCTCCCTAAAAAAGGAATTGTATTTTTTCGTTTGTTCCAACATCAATTCGAATGTATTGTCCTCGTTGAGTTTCTCTCATTCAAACTCTACTACAACGGAAAACCAGAGTTTGGGTACACGTACTAAGGCTTTCAAAATGAAGCATCCTGATAGATATTTTCATTATTTCATTTCTTGACCAATTAGCATTTTTTCACAGAATAGAGGTATGGTTAATGGACCAAATAATTATTGTCGAATAATCTGATTTTATTACGTTGCCAAACTAGACAAATAACTCGTAGAAAACTGTTTGCCCAACTCTGTAAAAAAGTATCTAGGGTAGGAGCATCCGACTGAATCATGTAGTACTGTCATGTTATGCAAAGAAAATACCCGCTTAACATTCAATTATACGGACAATTTGTCTGTGGAGCACTCGCTAGTATAAAAAGCCTGGCAATGCTGCCGCATTTTGAAAACAAAGTTCAAACGAATGAGTTTTGTATCTTAAAAATTGCCAAATGAAGACTGGAATAAAAAGTCTGACAAGGGTGCTTCTAGCAAAAAAACAAAAAACAAAAAAGCCACTATACATTAAAGCACGTAGACAATTGTCAATTTGTATCTTTTTCGTCCAAACTGACAGCACTGGTTCGATGTACAGGTAAATTGTAAAGCGAAGGTGTTCTTGAGTTATTAAAATGTTAACTTGTTCTACGTTTTCAGTTTTGTTTCGTGTTCACGCAGACATAACCATAAAGATCACGAAGCATATCATTCTTATCCGTGATCGATTTCTCCCTCCCACGCCAAATACCATTTTATTACATCAGAGCTCAAGTTAAGGAGATGGAATTTCCTGAACATTTTCGGTCATACCTACTTTCTTACCTCCTTGAAACACACACTGTTGTAACTTCAAAGAAACAACAAAAAAACAACAACACAAGTATTTTTCAAAGGTACAACTTGGTCTTGGAATAATGCACTTGAGAAAACTGACAGCAAATTTGACGAAAATGGAGGAACAATATCACAGCAAAGAAGCACTGGTTTGTATTTCAACGATGGTTTCTACTTCAACGATGATTTATACTTCAACGATATGGTTTATACTTCACTTCAGATACACTGAAGTTTAGTTACTGAACCGTCTGATCTTTTCAGTTGTTGGTCAACTGGTGGTTGACCATCGCATCAGTGAATTGTAATTTAATAAATTAATTAATTTTACTAATTAAATATACACACAACGCCAGATCTGGTTGCTAGTAAAATTTCGATACTGTTTTTCTTTCGTTCGAATCGGCGCAAAAGTATCGATCATTTAGGGTTTCGATTGAACATCCTGAAGATATTCTTTACCAAGGGAGGCTTAATCCTCACTCTACCACACGTTTTTCTGAAAAGATTCCAATTTTGGAAATCTAGAGAGCTGAGAAGCACGGTATAAGGGAAAAGTCAGTTTCAGAGCCTCCCTTTTTTTGACCTCACGCTAAGCCCTTGGGAGCAGATATGGATACAAAGACGCCTTTACGTCACAGGAAACATACTCGCCAGTTTGCAGGGGCAACTTCACCTGCCAATGCCATGGACGCTCTCTCTCTCTCCAGGGCTTATGCGGTAACGATTGAATTCGTCCGGGTGAAAATCAATGCTCCTTTTGAGCAGTAGTGGCTCGTGAAATGCAATGTATCGATGTCAATTCTATTTGAGACTATGGAAAAGTATCGATTTTTTGGGGGTTCAACTGTACCTCCTGACCATCGATACTTTTCTATAGTTTTAAATGGAGTTAAACTCTACATTGCATTCCCCGAGCCGCTACTGCCTTTGAGATAAGTGCACGTCAAATTCTCGTTAGAGACTTGAAAACCGACCAAAAAAATCCCCCCCCTGAAAATCTCCCCTGAAAATCCCTAGGAAATTGCCACGAAGGCTTCATAAATTGAGAGAATACATAAAATACATAAATGCATGAATTAAAATATACTTGAGATAGAATAAATAAAGAGGAGAGACAAGAACGAAATAATTCACTTCTGTATCCGTAGATAAATGCTTCACAGTGAGTCATAACGTTCACGGAGTTAGGAGATAAATTTCAAGTTTTGTGAGGAAAGAGTTTCAGCTTTTAAATTCCCTCCCCCCGCCAGAATTTCTCCTAATTTGAATTCCGAGGAAACGTTCTGACACTTTTGATAAGAAAATTACAAAATTAATATTCAGCTTAAATCCTGTTCAGTCTTATCACTATTTTCATCTTAAGCTCAGCTTTTAAATTATTCCCTCTCACACTGAATTAAAAACCGAGTGTTTTATAAACTTAGATCAGCATTAAAGAACCCCAGAGAGAGAATTAGTTATTTTTTTTTCCTTTTCCCTTTTAATCTTCGATGAGATATTTTGCCTCATGAATTTCACAAAATACCGTTTTATCCTATTTGGTTTGGAATAATATTAAACCGCAAAAAGTCTCGGTTGATTATTTATTTACTCCAATTTTTTTTTATTCTTTTTTTATATTTTATTTTTCAATACCGAGACAGCATTTTAAGCTGACGCAGGTCCCACTTTTTACCCACAGTGATAAAAGCTCTTTAATATGCATATAATTAATTCATAGAATCGGCGAATACATTGTGGATCTTCGAAAAAAAAAAAAAAATAGTCCGAGCATGATGATGGCTTGAACAATGTGGCAACAACGGGTTCTCTCCATTTCAGCCTATGTAAAATAATCGATCTCTAGGAGGAGGTTTATTCAGCCCTCAAAGAATCGATTCTATTGCATACGTTTAAATGGGGGTAAAAACATGCTTACCGAATTGTACGAGCTGCTAGGGCTGCTCAATAACTCCACGAAACGGAAGTATTGACTTTTCAAGACAAAATACAGGATAATTATGCTTATAGAATAAAAAGAGAAAAGATCTGTGCATTTTAAAATCAGTTTTGTATGTCTGTTTCAGGCTTCCATCTCAAGAATCATCAAGGGTCGCTCACCGGTGACCAAATCTTCAAGGTCAGAAAATACAAGTGTAAAATATTGATGTTATAAATTAGTAAACAAAATGAATTATTGTTTCAGTTGTGAAAAATAGTATGTAATTAATAGAAATCAGCAGCAAGCAGCATTGCTCAACTTAAGGATCTCTCTATTAGAGCTGCACATTCGAGATTTTTTGAGTCACTCGCATCAAACAAGCAAACAAATAACCATGAGTTATTTAGTGACCAACTTATTGTTAATTGCCTGCACAGTGCATACAACCTGATGATGTTACTATTGAAAGAAGCTTAAATATACTGACCGATTGAATGTCCAAAAATGGATCAGTTTCAAAATCACACTGCTCCACTGCTCGAGTATAGAAAAGGCTATACCGTTGTTGCGTATGTGACAATTAGGTCATGCAGTTATAAAAGTACAGACTTTATGAAAAAGTTTGTCTCCTCCCTCATCACTGTCTCTTTTCCTCTACCTATCTCTGTCTTCCTCACCCTTATTTCATATCTTCTCACTCGCTTTCACTCCCTCGCCGTAATCCGCGCACTGCCTCGTCTGAGGAAGTGCAACTTTAATCGTGAATGCATTGTCTCCTCTTAGGAAAACCCGATCCTGCCCCTTTAACCCCCCCCCCTCCCGGTTGACACCCTCCCTGCTGCTTGAATCTTGTGTTCGTCTCCTTATTTCTCTCCTCTCCCGACATACTCTCCTAAACCCTCCCCCCATCCTACGCCCCCCTCCCCGCTCTCGCAATCTTCTCGTTCCTCCACCAACCCGCGATATAAATCACTCTTCCGTTAAATTAAGACGCATTTTTCTCGGGCGTCTTTCCCTTTTTACTTCCAGTTGTTTGCAACTTTCGGGAGAGAGAGAAAGGAGAGACGAAGACATTTTGAAAGAGTGAGAGAGTGATATTGGATTGGGGGGAGTGAGAAAGTATGAGGATCATCCACTGCTGTCAGATTGCTCAAAAATTGCAATATTTGAAATTCCTGAAAAAAGGGTTACATTATTAAATAAAGAGAGATATAGCTAAGTTTCTTTAAAAAAAACTCATGTCCATGGTTTATATTATTTAATTAATAATTTTTATTTAGGTGGCATTTATCGCCCCATCCTCACCACTTGGTTGAGTCAATCTCTCAATCTCCACCATTTGGTTGTATCTGCTTGGTTTTTTTTTCATTCCCCACAGATTAAATATAGAAAGACATTTGTAATGTTTTGCTTACTGGTATCATCTAAAGCTAAAATTTTAGAAATAATTACTTTGTTGTAGTTATTTTTTTGTTAAATACATTAAAATAAAATAAAATAAAACTTTAATAAATATACTAAGGCTAATATTATAACAAATTAAACGAAGAAATCCTTAAATTAAAAAAATTAATAGTAGTTTAAAGTACTAGTTGCGTTAAGATTTAAACTACTTTGTTATATCCCATAAGCAAAATATGTTTAAAAAAGAAAAACTTAACCTAGAAAAAAATGAAAATAATAAAATTGATTAAGAGTATAGCATTATCAACAGAACCCCCCTTCCTCCCTGGTAAAAGTTTTCCATGAATTTCCGTGGGCATTATAATTTTTCCTTAACGTTTCATGGAATGCCCTGGGTCCTTCATAGGATTCCATAAAAATTGTCCATGTAATTTCATGGAAAAATGATAATTGCCCATGGATCATTGGTCACGGAAATTCATGGAACAATTTTAACAGGGCCCCCATCCACAAAATCATAAGAACAAAACTTGATTTCTTAAAAAAAAATGTTTGAATTTAATTTTAAATCATTAACATAATATCCCCCCAACCCAATTGTTGAAAAATGTTGTTATAGCGAAAAAATGGGCCAATTCTTGTGTGGAAAAATTCAAAAATCTAATGCTTGGAGCGTCAAAAAGTTCCAGAAAAAATTCAAAAATTTAATGCTTGGACTGCCAAAAAGTTTCAGAATTGACTCGAAAACTCAATAAATGCGTTTGAGCGAATTTCCGAAAGATGGCTGTCTTATGAGCGAGTCACAAATGGGTGATTCCCATCTCATAGGGACCTCAGTGGGACCTCATTTCGTTTAACACGTAGGTCCAATCACACCATTTTGACCCTCTAGAGACCAGGTTAGTTCAAAAGAACGCCATTTTTCCGTTTAAATGTAGGGAAGTTAGTTAAATGTTCGTACTCGGGGAAGTTGAACTTGCATATATTGTAAATTGAAGGCGCCAAAAGACACCTTATCTTGTAAATGTTTTCATCGATAGTCGCGTTTATCTGGAATGACGACTGAAAAAATGTGAAGTAAACTAGAGGAGAAAAAGAATTATTCTCGGGCTTGGCCCTGAAAAGGTTAACCCTTCCATGCACGCATTTTGGGATTTGACTTTATCTAACATTTCTTAGATTATTCAAAAGAGGATAATTTCTAAGAATTTTGATGGGTCACACGATTTTTTGCAAAACGTCCATTTAAATTCCATTGAATCCCATGTTAAATAAAATGGTACACATGTATGTGTGTGTTCCACTTCCCGTGAAAGTCGGACATCCTTGGTATGCTCATTGGGTGACACAACTTACGCCGACTGAACGTAAACCAGAGGACCGTCCTTTCAGAACAAAATGAGGCCCCTGAGATGAGAAAATTAATATCCAAGGTGAAGCTCAGCAGTTCGGCATGACCTGTTTGTTTGCCTCATATTAGGCGCACCGTAGGTACTACGTGCGCCTATTGAAATCGGTCTGCTACTCAATAGAGTATACTACGCCCCCTTGTGGTCAAATGGCAAAATGAGCTTTTTTGATGTCGTGATTTTTAGGTTGTTTCCTGTTTTTTTTTAATGCCAATTTCATTTGAAAAGTTAATGTTTTCCCAATCACGACTGAATTTCGAGTGTGTTGGAAGTAATTAGATGTTCATTGATTCACGTTTTCTTAAAGTTATTCTACTTCAAAAATTTTTACTAACCTCACTTTCTGATTAGTGATGATTTCAAATTGTCCCGGTATTTATTCTAGGTGATCAAGTGAACCAATCATTTGCCGTTCTGAGTGATTGTTTTTTTTTTCATGTAAATGTAATTATATAATTAATTATAGCGTTTGGTCAAACGCAAAACGGAGAGTCCAAGCAGCAAGACTTTCACTATCTCAATGCTCAGAATTCTTATTTATCTTTGGTTGAACTGATGACTGTTCAGTGTTCACTTTTAATATTTAATATTTTTAACGCTAATGATCAGAATTAGAGACTGATTAGGTGTTTTGAGGTTGATCAGTCATGCCTAAAAGTTTCGCACTTAGACTTTTGTAGTAAATTGAGTTTGCGCCTCACAATTTGGTTAAAAGTAAGTTAGCGTCTTTTATGCTGAAATATGAGTCAGCGATCCATTTCTTTCTGAAAATTGTGTTAGCGAGTCAATTTCTTCTGATGGCGCAGAGATTTTCAAGGTATTTTGTTACGATAGTTGGCCTCTCACAACAAAGTCAATCATGATTTAGTCAAAATAATGGCCTCTCATCATGTCTAATACCATCCATAAGAACATCCTTCCATCATATTTTCATATTTCTTAACCCTCTCTGACTTAGAGAGATTGAGGTAAAAAAATTCTGTGGCGTCTGTCCGTCAGTCCGGTTGTCCGTCACTTCGTACCTAGGCATAACTATTGAACCATTGATCCTTATGCATCCAGATTTTGCACAGTTGTTGCGTTTTAGATTCCCCAGAGGCACTTTTTTTGTTTTTTTGAAATTTTGACTTTTAGGGTAGTTATGGGAAAAAAATGATTTTCATTAAAATCAACGGTAAAATGGATAAAAATGAATAAAAATGGAATAATTCAAGTTTGGCTCAATCAATTTTGATGAAAGTTAGCAAAAAAAAATCTATTTTCAGCCTACTATAGAATAAACCACTTATAGTTCCTATATTCATTCCTCAAAACTGATTAAAAATCAAAATAAACGCGCTCGAGCCAAAAAATAGAATTATCGTGAGAAATCAATCTTAAAACTTGGAGTCAATCAATAATGGCTCCATGAATTTTGATAAAACTTTGTACACACTATCTTATCAATAAACTTAAATATTTTCCTCTCTGTGTCACCAAAAACAACCAATAAAACCATTTCAAGAGGTAATATAGGTGCGATTGAGCAAAAAATTTGGGAATATGAGCAAATAAAAATATAATCCTATTATTTGGGATGGTTCAGGTTTGGTTCAATGAATTTGGATGAAAGTTAGCAAAAAATCTACATTCAGCCTACTATAAAATAAACTACTCATAGTTACAATATTCAACCCTCAAAACCGTCTAAAAAATCAAAATAGGTGCGCTCGAGCCAAAAAATGGAATTATCGTGAGAAATTAAGTAATCTTAAAACTTGGAATCAATCAATAATGGCTGGATGAATTTTCATGAAACTTTTTACACACAATCTACTATCAAAGTACTAACATACTTTCCTCTCTTGATCACCATAAACAACCGATTAGACCTTTTCAAGAGGCAATATAGGTGCGATTGAGAAAAAAATATGGGTGTATAAGCAAATAAAAACATAATCTTATTATTTCGGATAATTCCTGTTTGGTCCAATGAATTTTGACAAAATCTGGCAAATAAAATCTACAATTAGTTTACAAAAGAAAGTAGCCCTTACAGTTACAATATACAACCCTTAAGAGAGTTAAAAAAATCAAAATAGGGTGTTTGTCCAAAAAAAAGAAAAAATGAAAGTGAGGAATTAATTTTAAACTTGGAGTTAATCATTAATGGGATGGATTTTGAAAAACTTTTCACAAACATAATGTGTTAAAAAAATACACTAAACACTGCTCTGTGTGCACTAAAATATTTTTCTGGTACAGTCCTCATAAAAACCTTAAGACCGTTTCGAGGGGCAATATAGGTACAATCGAGCAAAAATCTTTTGAAACTATAATTGTAAGCAAATATGAAGACAAACATAATGATTGGAATAAGTAATTCAAGTATGACTCAATTAAGTTCGATGAAAATTGCATCAAAACGTTTGCAACCAGCCTAGGCAGAAATTTCTTTCCAATGTATTACTACAATATACAACCTTTAAGTCTAAAGCTGTTTAAAAGCAATATAGGTTTCATCACACCAAAAAATAGAATATTCAAGGAAAATTAATTTTATAAAGAGAAGTCAATCAAAAATGGCTGAATGAATTTTGTTGAAATTTTGTTTGCGCAATCTACGACTTACTTAAGTACATCTTTGGAGGGGGTTAATCTATTAAACAAAAAATTATTTTGAAGATCCACAGTTTGAAAGAAGAAACCAAACATAGTACTCAATGGAGGAAATGCAAGAATCAGTACATTTCGACCTGCTAGGTATAAAAACTAAGGGAAAAAGAAACTCCCAAAAATAGAACAAAGAGCAAATATAATGAATGCAGCTCAAAGAATAAAAACTTATTGGAATCTGGAATTACTCTAGACCCTGTTATAAGCAACATCAGATTAAGGCTCTCAATTAGCCTTCAAATAACAAAATAGGCAACTACTCCTACAGCTTCTCTACAAAATTGCAAACTCTTCGGATTGAAGGCAGAGTTATGTCCGGAGGTGAAAATATTTGAAATTTGGGGGGGGGGGGGTCTCCCCCAGAATTCTTTAGGGGGTTAGGGGGTCTCCTCCAGAATTCTTTAGTGGTGGGGGGAGGGGGGTCTGGGGGTCTTCCTCAGATAAAAATGGTGTGAGAAAGTGTTCGTAAGGTATTCCCTACAGTTTATTTTTTATCATTTCGAGATTTGATTGACGTATTTCGGCCATTGTGCGCGGATCGAATGCCTGTCACCAGTCGTGGGACGTCATGGGGACATTTAGGAGAGATGTCTTTTGACTCACTGTAACTTCTTCATCTTTTCTTACGTTTTGCCATGGCGTTCTTTGTTTTACTTGGCATCACACTTCACGTTCAAATTTTTTACCGGGCAACCAAAGAACGGTGCCAGCTAATGGAGTATGGCAACATTGTTTTTCTCTACTTTAACACATCATAAAAAATAATCGATTCTTGGCGAGGCCAGTCGCCTACCCGAAAATCGATCATTTTACATATAAAATCAATAGAGACAAAAACAGTGTTGCCAAATTGATAGAGCCGTCACTGCCAGTTAACCTGCAGACCAATTTTTGCATGGAAATAATGCCTTCAGTGGACTCCAAGATTACTTTCAAGAAACTGCGAGAAACATTTCCGGTCTCATGAGCATCTTGGAGCTGATCTAAGCTGTTAAGAGCGTTGAGGTCTGACTGGCTGGACTAATAACCAATGACTCGGCATGGTCCGATTTCTTCTTACTACTGATCACTTTTTCATTTCCCTATTTTGCGGGACATACTATATAGTTGACTACCTTTTTACTAAAGGGGGTTCAAAATTGTTTTATGAGTATTTGATTGTTTATTACGTGCGTTTAGTGATGTGCAGTGGGAAATTCGAAGGAATTGTTCTATGATTGTCCGGAGTGGTCCTACCGCCGCCGCCCCCCCCCCCCACTCGCCGCTTTCAGGTTCGAACTTGATCTTTTGCTGTACAATTTTTTTTTTTGAGATGGTGGAAAATTCGGAGGGATTGTTCTAATATTGTCCGTAGTGGTTCTACACCCCCCCCCCCCACTCATCGCACACAGGTTCGTACCTAATCTTTTGCTGGACAGTTTTTTATTGAGATGGTGGAATATTCGAAGGGTTTTGTCCTCAGATCGCACGTAGTGGTCCTAACCCCTACCCACTCGCCGCACCCTTGTTTGGACCCGGATTTTTGCTGGACAGATTATTTTTGAGATGATGGAAATGGAATTTGATTTATGAGGGACCAAATTTGCTCAAGGTGCGCCTTCTCTGACACTGTAGTGTCAGAACTATCTGCTTGTTTTTTTTTAACTTTATCCGACCACATTACACGAGAATGCCTGACATGGGCTTCTTCGGCCAGTATTTGAAATACATTGGTTTCTTTTCTTTAACGACGCATATCTTTGCTCAACAGTTAACATAGGAGCTGTTGTACGTTATTTTGTTGCGAACACAAAAAAATAATAAGCTGTTGGAACTTCCACTCTCATCAAAGTTAATCTTGGGGAACCCCCCACTCCAGACCCCCTATAATATTCTGGGGCCCGAAACCCCCCTTAAGGGGTTAATTTAGCAGAAGGCTGGTTGCAGAATGTTTTTGTAAATTTTCGTCAAAGTTGAAACAGTCACATTTGAAACATTCCAATTTATTTTCCCTACGTTCAACCAATTTACCCATTTTTCCCCCATTGATTGTACAATGAAAACTTTTTACTATCAGTATCTTGCCTACAGTTTAAAATTGAAACAAACCAAAAAAGATCCTCTGGATAATGGTAAAAGCAACTTTTCTGCAAAATTTTGATTCAGATGGAGCCAGTGTTGCCAGATTGGGGTGAAAAAGCCGTACGTTTTACATTGATTTAAATGGGGACGATACGGCTTTTTACCCTCGATCTGGCAACACTGGGTGGAGCATTGGTTCAAAAGTTACGCTGGGATACTGACAGACAGACATCCTGTGGCGGCTCGTGATATTTGGTAACCATGCAAGTTTTCCATTTAAACGTAGGTAAAATAATCGATTCTTGCGGAGGCTGACAGCCTCCGGGAGAATCGATTGTTTTATATTGGTTAAATAGAAGGAGGACACGGTTGCCAAATTTCACGAGCCGCCACTGCAGACATCTTCGCCATCGCAATAACTTTCTCAATTTTTAACTTTGTTAGTTGTGAGGAAGTAAAAAGTTGCCACAATGGACGAGATAGGCAAATGCTTGGTCTCTGTTGTCGCTGATTATAGGATTTTAACATGGTGTTGCCAGTGGCGTATACGTGCAATGGGTCTGTTGCTAACTTTTGCTACAACGATAAAGAGTGTTTAATCGTAAGTAAAATCGCCCGAAAAGAAAGTCCATTGGTGGCATCAGAAAGTCATGAAATGCGATAATAAACTCCCAAGAGACGCTTAGTGAAATCCAAGATGGCGGAGAAATATCGAGCAATCTGTATGCATGCACCTTTAACATCCAAGGTTTGCCAACGGCGACAACCTCACAGCGTCAGAGTTTATGTGTTTATGTGGTCTCTGTTGTCACTGATTATAGGACTTTTAACATGGTGTTGCCAGTGGCGTATACGTGCAATGGGCCTGTTGCTAACTTTTGCTACAACGATAAAGAGTGTTTAATCGTATGTAAAATTGCCCGAAAAGACCATTGGTGGCATCATAAAGACATGAAATACGATAAGAAACTCCCAAGAGACGCTTAGTGAAATCCAAGATGGCGGAGAAATATCGAGCAATCTGTATGCATGCACCTTTAACATCCAAGGTTTGCCAACGTTGACAACCTCACAGCTCCAGAGGTTATGTGTTTATTTACGTTGTGTTTGGGTGTGATCGATATTGCGAGGTTGGTTATCCTTGGATGTTCGTGGTGCATGCATAAAGGTTGCTCGATATTTTACCGCCATCTTGGATTTCATTGAACGTCTCTCGTGCACTGAAAAAAAAAATCAGATAAATTTAACTAATTTCAACTTAAAAGTATGGACACCACTTAAAACTGTTAGTTCGACTATTTGAATTAGTAAAATTAACTCCGTGCCGTGTTAATTAACATGGCACGGAGTTACTTTTACTAATACAAATAGTCAAACTAACAGTTTTAGATGGTGTCCATACTTTTAAGTTGAAGTTAGTTAAATTTAGCCGATTTTTTTTTTTTTCAGTGTGAGCTTCATACTGCATTTTATGATTTTCTGATGCAACCAATGGACTTTTCACTCGATTTTACATGAGATTGAACACTCTATAGCGCTACAGCAAAAGTTTGCAACAGACACATTTGGCAACTTCACAGCTCGTCAATTTAAACCCATGAAAAAGATCGAACTTTTGTGTGTATGGTGAACACCTTCACATTTGACCTATTACATGGGGTCAATGGACGCAAAATACAACGTTGCCAAATGGCACGCAACGCCACTGGGTGTTTAGAATTAACCTCGCTATCGTTGTAATTTGTTTACGATCCCTTTCTTCCAGGGAGCTTCCTACGAATGGGGCTCTTGCGAACTTTTGCTACACGGGATTGAATAGTTGAGTCTAGCATAAAAACCTGTAAAAATGACGTACACTAAAAAATCACGAAATTCACTCTCAGAATCGAGCTTAATAGCGGTTTTGACGCAGGTATCATAGGAGATTCCTATCTAAATTGAGACATACCTCTGCGTTTCCAAAGAGAAAGTGGCGTATTAGATAGGAATCTCCCATGATACCCGCGTCGAACCACCATTACGATCTTGCCATTTATGTAGTTATGTAGAATTGAGGAGTTCTTCGGAAAAAGGGGCGGGTAAAACAGTAGGTGTGCTCGTGCTAAAAAAATCTGATTTCAAAAGGTTATTTAGTGATTATGAAGTGATGGATTGGGGGTTCTTAATTATCTAACGATTCGATTATACGTCCTGATTGTTAGATAATTAAGAAAACCCAGTTTCCTGATCAGAGTTTCATGGAATAACAATTTGAAATCAGGACTTTTCGGCTCGAGCACACCCTTTGTTTTATCCGCCCTTTTACCGAAAAACTCCTCAATTATTACTGAATTTTAAACTTCCTCAGTGTGATTAAATGATTTTTGTTGGTTTTTCCATAAGAATGAACTATTCATTTGCTCACAGCAAAAGTTTGCAAGAGCCCCATTTTGATGGAAAATCTGGCACTCTTGCTAGAATCTTGTCGTATCGCTGTATTTTGCAGCGCCCGCCATGCTGCCCGGTGAGAACCACCATCGATAAACCAAACCTCAGTTGGAGGGCTTTAAACATGTGATCTGTTGCGCATTTTTCTTTCGTCATTTATTTCCTTCGAGCCCCTCTTTCTGAGTCCGACCCTCATTTCCTCCCCCCTCCTCCCTCTCTCTCCTCTCTCTTTTGCACGTTTCATCTCTCTCTCTCTCTCTCTCTCTCTCTCTCTCTCTCTCTCTCTCTCTCTCTCTCTCTCTCTCTCTCTCTCTCTCTCTCTCTCTCACTCTTACTCTCGCGGGTTATAAATGTGTCAGAGTGTGTTTTCCACCCAGCAGCATTCATTCTTACTTAAAAGAGTTTTTCCTCTGAAATTCGTTTGCGCCTCTGTGCGTTTACTTCTCGCGTATATATATACGTTCCATTTGTCACCTCACTCTCACGCAGCGGAGTGAGGAGCCTCAAACCCACGCATTTATAATTGAGAACATGGTTGCTACCTGAATGAGAGAGTGGGGGAGATCTTTCACGATAATTCCTTTCTTGCGGGGGAACGTTGTTGTAATCCATTGATTTTTCAAGCTGTCCTTGCTATTTCCACGCCGAATGTTGACAATAATTGAGGAGTTAGGTGGAGAGAGGGCGCTTCTCCAATGTATTTTAAATGAGAGATACGCCCAGTTTGAACACTGAAAAAAATAAATAGCTAAAAAAGTACAGAACAACATGATTTGCTAAATTAACCTATAATTTTGGTAAATTAACAACTCAAACGCTAAATCAGCAATTCATTTTGTTAGCTTAACAACTAACTTTTGCCCGACCAGCAAATCAAATTTATTTTGCTGATATAACAAGCTGAATTGTTAGATCAACTAATTGGGTTAAGTTCTGTATTTTTTTAACTATTTAAAATTGCTAAATTGACAATGACTATTTTGTTAAAAGAACACCATTATGTGGTTGTTTTAACAGCTATTTTTGTAAACTCAACAAATAAATTGTTAACTTAACAGAAACCCCTGGTTGATTTAGCAACTTTCAATTTTTGTTAAATCAGCAAATTTTGAAATGTTGTTTTAACAATTGATTTTTTTCAGTGCACATAACTCCTCAATTGTAACTACAATTTCTTGGTAAGGAACGTTGAAGCAGCAGTTTTTACAATTTTTCAACGATTGCCCTCTGCTGAAATTACAATCGACATAAAAAATTGTATTTTTGCAAGTCATATTCATTCCAAAAAGGGTTTGGGTGGAGAGGGAGACTAAAACACCTCTGGGCCATAGTTTTCTTCAACCTATGAAACTCTTATTTTTATAAATTAAATGTTAGGATTTCATGCGGTTCTAATCAGTGGCGTGTGGCGTATCTTGTATTTTGGCAAAGTTGCAGTTCGTTCGTTTAAATCCATATAAAAGATCGAATGCGAAGGTGTTCCCTGAAAACCCAATAGTTCGATCGTTTTCGAGGGTTTAATTGGACGAACTGTGACATTGCCAAAGCGCATGCTACACCCCAATGGTGTTAATATAAACTGCTACCCTTGCCAATTTCCAGCTTTTTTCGGACAACAAATGTAGACATTACTTAGCTTTTTAGGCTCATTAACTTTTTCGGTTCTCATAGTAAATCATTTTTGGGAAATTGCATTCTTTAGGATGGTTTAATACTTCATATCTTAATGGCAAACAACAGAAAAAAAACAAAAGCTAAAAGGTCTTTTTCCAATTTGTTGAATTTTTTAAAAAAAAAAAAAAAAATATCCGTAAATTTCTAAAAATGTGTGATATTTTTGATGAAAAATTATCTTAATTCATTCACACCTGAATGTCCTAAGTTAAAATACTCACTGTCTGTTTGAAAAAAAAGTAACACAGCCTCAATCAGTGGCGGCACGTACAATCTAGCAATGTTGAATTTCGTTTTCATTCAAACCCATGGAAAATATCGATTCAAGGAAGTGAACTGTGCACCCCCAATAATTCGACCTTTTTTCATGACTTCGAATGGACCAAATGTAACGTTGCTAGACCGCTCGAGTCACCACTGGCCTCAACTATGAAACGACGTTTGGAGCTTCTTTAGCCCCCCCCCCCCCCCCCGAGCACCATGTACGTTAGGCAAATACCTTAGGCTCATAAAGGTTTAAACATTATTTGGCTGATTTGGAAATTATTTTCTTTCGTTTGAGTACGCTAGGTCGCTAGAGTCCGCTGTACCCCGCTTTTGATCGTTATGCAATCGGTTTTTGATCATAAATTCAACCGGTCACTCCTTTGACGAGACTTTGAGAGCAAAATTGATTAAGTCCGCACAATGCCATTTCCAACCGCAGCTGCAGGGACCGTCAATAGAAAAGGGAACACGTTTCGAAAACTGAACGAAGCTATCCACGGAAATTCGTGCTTACTGCTTATACCCTCTGAGTTCTCCGAAACGGTGGCTTTTGCAACACTTTTCCAAGCTACTTGACGCTCTCCGATTGAGAAACTTACGAGAGTACGAAAGAAAGTACTCACAATATCTCGAATTGAAATGCGTTGAGCATTCCGAGAGGTCACCCCGAAACGAGGGTCGGTGTAGAATTCACAAAGTGGTGCTATAGTAAGGATTGCATAAGATTGTTTGTTCCCGTTCTCGAAACGTGATTCCCGTTTCAACGCAATAGAAGTATCAAAGCATAAAAGCATAAAAGTATAAAATCCAGCCTGATAGGGCAGTTATTGGACAAAGAAAAAGCTGAAGAGTGCGATTCGCAGAAAATAAGTGTTCGCCGTTTCGGCCACCGTGTCTTACACAAAAGGACAATATTTAATCCTTTGATGCCCAATATCCTTCGCATAGGACACTACTTCAATAAATCATAAATAACTCACTTTCTCGTTGAGTTGAAAAACTCGTATTTAGCTTTGCGTATTTGTTATCGACGGTTGCCCATCGAACAAAAAATAACTAATGTTATGTTTCTTTTCCTATCGCACCAATAACCCCTTAAAAATATCATCACCAAATATCCTAATATCTTGAGGAAATAATGAGCACATACACCTAACAATACTTATTCTGTAAATGTAACATTTCAATCAATTATGTTTTAATTAATTTATTTAATGTTTATTAATAATCTTGTAACGCTTGTCACTTAGACCTTACGTTATTTTATATCTTTTTAACTTTTGTTTAATCATATATGTTTATGATTCGGAGTCGTTGCCTAATTAGGCGCCAAAAACCATATTAAGTTCGTTCTCAGCAAAGAATATTCAATCACATTATCTATATAATTCAAATACATAATCACTTTCTCTAATTTATTTGATAGGACATATTGAAACTCTTGAATCGAGAAGTTCTTCCGTTTGCGTCTAAACTCCTCAAGTGCATGAAACGCAAGAAAGTCAGAATCATGTCACCACGAGGGAAAGAACTTTTGGATGAACTCTTTCCATCTAAATTCATTCTAACCAGCGAAATGCTTACTTTTAAGCGGTAAGAATAGCATACGCTCCTTGCTTGCGACAAAACCGAGAGATTATTGAATAGATGATGATTAATTTAGGTTTAGTGATGGAAAGACAAGGGGCGGAGTTTGCTATGTGTTTGTCGAGAAAATTTGAGGCTTGTGCCAACCGAGTTCTCTAATCCCTCTTCCAGACGATTGCTCCACGTTTTAGAAAATCTTGACATCCCTAGTGGAGTATCGCTCGAGACACTGAGCGGCACTTACGGTTGAAGGATACTCTAAGGAAACAATTTCGTTCATCTTCTAGCTTGGGTGGGAAACCTCCAACTCCGAGGCTCCAACGAAATGCCGTTGCAAGTCATCAGTCAACATATTTTCTTGATGAGAATAAATGGGTCTTGTGCCGCACCGCTCATCCCCCCTTCTCCTCACGTCACGGAAGATGGCAGGCAACTCAACGGTGGTGCGGTGATAGTACCGTGACACTACGCCCAAACGCCCAATCTCACGCACGTTAAAGTTGATGGTTCGGCTAATTGGTTTGAGTCTAATATACGTACGCACTCTCGTTCTCTTTCATTTAGATGTATTCTTGGGTACACACACACATACACGCACACAGTCTCATACAACAAACACCGAGTGTAACCAAAACCTCTTGCGTAGGTAGGGGGATGCTGTAGTGAGAAATGGAGGGAGGGGAGAATGAAACAAAAGAGAAGGAGGGGAACGTTCGTCGTGATAGGGAACGAGCCGGTAGGGAGGGAAGGCAGGCTGCCGCACGCCGAGATGCGGGAGCACCTATCTCTTCTCTTCCTCTCTTCTTTAGTCTCTCTTTCTCGCTCCGTCTGAGCGGTGGCTAGGAAGGAGATGGAGAGCGATGCTCTCTCCTATTGCATATACACATCCTTCGCTCTCTCACTCTTTCTTTCAGTGTTTTTTGTCTCGCATCTCTCTCGTTCTTGTGCTCGCGCCTGCTCGCATTCGCTTAGCGACCTCAAGTTGAGGTCGTGTGAGCTGTAGTCGGAGATAAGGACCGATGACGAGTGCTCGCAAGTACGTGGCCGGAATGTGGGGTGGTATTTATTTTGACAGCGTGCTCGAGTAGACGCGACGCGCGAGCGAAGTTTTCTCGGTGTTGCCAGATCTACTCGGAATATGTGAAATCAATCATCGATTGTCACCTTTCTCCCATTTGAACCTATATTAAAAAGTGTCGGATACAGTTTGATGCACAATCATCGATTTTTTTCCCCCGATTAGTTTATGTGTTTGACCCTTCACAGACCAGGTTTGATGAAAAGAGTGCCACTCTTCCGTTAACATAGGGAGGGTAGTTAACTGTTCGTACTCGTGGGAGTTGGAATTGCCTATACGATGAATTGAAGGCGCCCAAACGAAACCATATCTTGTAAGTGTCTACATCCAGAATCGCGTTTATTCTGGATCATGATATTAAAGTAATGTTAAATAGACTAGAGGAGAAAAACGAGTAGACTCGGGCTTGGTCCAGCGGCGGCTCGTGCAATGTGGCAACGATGGATTTCCTCCATTTAAAACTGTGTAAAATAATCGATTACTTGGTGAGGAGCAGCGCCTCACCTAGTATCGATCTTTTTGCATACGTTCAAATGGCAAAAGTGCACGGTTGCCAGATTGCACTAGCCGCCACTGGCTTGGTCCATAAGAGGTTAAGTCATCGCTACATCGGACTGAGTAAATAGGTATGTTTCAAACTTTTCCTACAAACGGTGTGTAGGTTGAGTCCTACGGAAAATTGATTGAAAATCACATTTCAAGCATCAAAAGTCTCGAAATATTCTCACAAGCTCAATAAATGCAATTTAATAAAATTCAAAGATGGCCGTATGGGTGAGTCAACAATGGGGGAGTCCCATCTATTTGCAACTGTCTACGCTGAGACAACTGATGTTGTAGGGTAAGCTGAAATTAGATGTAAGTTCCGGATATTGCACCACTCATTTGACCGTAGCTTTGAATTTTTTGAAGGCATTTATTGGAGTTTGTGAGTAGATTCTAAGACTTGCCAATGCTTTGAATGTGGTTTTCACGCGTGTTTCTCTTAAGAATCGACCATTATTAACGCTGTAGCAATAGTTTGCAACTGACCCATTGATTGCCCAATTGTTGAAATGTATAGTTCGGTATAAATGCGGACACTCGGAGGGCATCTTTAAACACTACACAGTATGTCTCAGGAGTCGTTACCGGTCCGAATTCTAAAAACGTGTACCCCAAATCAATAAACAGTAGATAGATTAGTTAACTAAAGGTCGACAGAGTTTTAAATTCATTAACATAAGAGTTTCTGCCGACTGCAAACTAACGAGTGGACTTGTTGTTCGTCGAAAAGAGACCCGTGTTTTGGTGAGGAGGTCCTTGCATACTGTGCAAATTGTGGTTCATACATGCGAACTATATCAACAGCTTGTCATTTAAAAAGGTCATGGAGTCATTGGACATTTCAGATTCTGTTGCCTCGGTTATTACACTGTGTAGAACTTTTATTCGTTGGCAGACATAGCTTTTCTTGCGACATAGTCTACTTGATTCACTCACAAAGTCCGTTCTTTCAAGATTCATGCATCTTACCTACCCATCCGCGAACGGACCTGAGGTATTGTTCAAGATCTGTGAATTCTTGTTCAGTTCGGTTGGAGGTCCATCCCACTTTTTCCCATCTGCGGTGATTCATCGTATTTCACTCAACAAGTGTTGATTCCACCGTGTAAACAACGGACCAGGCTCACTCATGCTAGGGGGCGAGGTGGTGACCAGTAAGGGGAAACTTGCTCACCCCACCTACTTTCTACCGGACTGTTCTTGCATTAATAGACCTTGAATTTGCCTACAGTCCTTTTTGAAGGCAATAATGCAATCTAGCAACGTTACATCTCACTGTCTCCTATATTCGCTCTGTACTCCAGCTTTAGCTCAACTCTCTTCATATATCCCACCAAAGCGTTTTGGAGTCAGTAATTTCGCCGACAGCTTCTCTGCCGCCATCCACGGGAGGGGCCCTTTTCGCCCCTTTCCTTCGCTTTATTCCTTCCTACCATATCTCTCCACCCCTCCCCTAACTTTCAAATTAAAACTAGTGTTGCTTCTAGAGTAAGGCATATGCTAGAATATACGGAAGGTAGGGGGTACTCACCGGAAATCTGGGGTTGAGGAGAATTGTCTCTATATAACTACGAGCTCGCTCCCGTTTTGTCAAAACATGACGTCAGATGGTACTCAGGATTTAATTGGTCCTGAGTTGTTTCAGTTCTGGATGGTAAAACCTGGAGCAATCTCTAAAGAGGGGGTGCATATTACGGTTATGTCATCTTTTATTCACATAGCAAACATCACAAGCTGAAATACGTGTTTCCGTGCAAAATCTAGTGCATTTTGATTTAAACCGTTTTGTTAGAAATAAATATTCTTACCTTCTTTAAATGCATACGTTAAAAAGGATACGACTCCTGAAGATTTGGTTAAAGATATTGCAAAACAGATACATTTTTTGCTGATATTTCGAAAATTTTGAAGATTCAGGACACCTCAGAATCGGTGGTCTTGAATAAGTACACAAGTTCTTGCTTTTCCATTTTTTTTTTTTTTTTTTTTACTATTCGTGCTCCAAATCTTTTCTGTAAGGATCAAAAGATCTCGAAACTCCGACTCGGGTGGCCAGACAGTTTGTTCAAAGATACTTACAGTGCAGCTCACACTATTCCAAAGAAAGCTGAGGGGATTGTGATGGCAAACTGATGCGCCATTTTCTTGGAAATACTACTCTTGCTGGAAATCTCGAGTATTATTTTCTTAAGGATTTCCAAATGAGTTTCTTGGAATAACGTAAGCTGTGATGGTGAGTGTGCTTCTAAAATCGCCGTGTGCATGTGGAGGTCCCTTGCATTAATGGATTATTTTTCTTACCGTACTTTCATTCAAACCTTTAGCCATTATGTATTCCTGGAAATTTGTGAGCTTTGACCCCAATTATTTTGACAGGATTTGCAGTCGAATTTAAACCTTTGTGTCTGATAGTACATGTAAGAGAGCAGCGATGTACGTAAGGTCAATGGTGTACGCAGGGATTAGTCTCCCTCTCTCTCTCTCTCTCTTTACCTTTTTGAGTGTATGTACTAGAATAAGAAAGAAATATTGGCTGAAGTCACGTTCTGGCACCTGTTTCTATCCTTTTCCTGCACACGCGTTCAAATGGGGAAAGAGAGAGAGAGAGAGAGAGAGAGAGAGAGAGAGAGAGAGAGAGAGAGAGAGAGAGAGAGAGAGAGAGAGAGAGAGAGAGAGAGAGAGAGAGAGAGAGAGAGAGAGAGAGAGAGAGAGAGAAGAGAGAGAGGAGAGAGGAGAGAGAGAGAGAGAGGAGAGAGAGAGAGGAGAGAGAGAGAGTGAGAGAGAGAGGAGAGAGAGAGAGAGAGAGAGAGAGAGAGAGAGAGAGAGAGAGAGAGAGAGAGAGACATTCCTGGGTCCGCTACTGCATAGGGTGTCCCAGAAGTACCGAGACTGGCGTTGTAGTTTCAAGTCAAAACAAGCTATCAATCTGATATTGGTCACGATTGAAAGATTAACTCATTTTTTATCAAAAGAAAATACGAGAAATAAAATGAAACTAAATTCATAATAATAGCCGATCTTATATTTTAACAATTTAAAGGACTTACATTAAAGCCAGAGGTTTTTCAATCAACATGATCATCATTAGTGCCACGGAGTAAACCTATAACAAGTGAAATACCTTTGGCTTTATGTAAGTCCATTTAATTTTTACTGTCAATATCGGCTATTATTTCGAACTTAGTTTCAGTTCCTCTTATTTTTTCTTTCAATCCAATTTATCTAGTTCTTTGCAATGTTTCAATCATTTTCTATTGTTTGAGTCCAAGATGAGCACATTTCAATCATTTTCTATCAATTGAGCTCAATATGAGCACATTTCAATAATTTCCAACCGATTGAGCTCAATATAAGTACATATTTTGTTGTGATCAGAGGTCAGGTTGGTGTGAGCGTTATCAATCTTATGTTGACAGTTAAAATGCGATACTAATCTTTTTAAGGAGTCCTTTTGGTAACGCCAAATCATATTTGAGAAAGGAAGCATGAGATAATTTAGTCCTTTGTATTTTGCAACAAAAAAATACGTGATAAAAAATTCGCATAATTTAGGGGGTCAACTTTTTATGTTTTCAAACTGTCACAAATTCGTTAATTTTTTTTTTTATCAAATGCTTTCATCTCAAGCTCAATTGATAGAAACTAAGTTAAGCTTTAAGTGACTGAGATCAGATCGCTAACTTGTTTAATTTTAAAGTTACAACATCAGACTCAGTACTCTCAGTGCTTTACTTTATTTTACTTTTACAATTGATAGAAACTGACTAAGTGTTTGTTTATAAGTGACTAAGATCAGATCGCTAACTTTTTTTTTTAAAGTTACAACATCAGTCTCAGTACTTTCAGTTCTTTACTTCCTGTGTCACACACAAAAATCGGAGAAAATTAAGATTTTTAGGGTGTCTGAAAATATCGAGGTTTTTGAAGAATCTAGCCTTAGATTTTTATATTCTAGTAAAACTCTAGTAAGAAATAGGTTGTCAAGAGCATCAAATCAACTTGTGACTTCTATCGGCTGGCTTTGTAAAGCTAAGTTCGTGAAGCATTTTACTGCTTTTCCAAGCTTTTTAAAAACGAAACCTTTGAGCTACGTGACAACACTGGTAACATGGAGAACTCACGAAAATGAGCAAGGCCTAGATTGTGGGTAACCCCCCCCCCCCCGTCCTCCTATTAAGTAACTTTCCCGGCTGTACCCTCATTGTTTCCTCACTCATGCTTTTCAGTGCCCTCCAGTCAATTCCCAGTGTTCCCATGGGTAGGTTGTTGTATGCCTTAATTGCTTCGCGCCATGAAATGCATCACGGTATTTTATTTTTAACTGCAAAACACTCTTGTCATATTCGGCATAGAATTATTATACAGTCCAACATTTCATTCCGTCAGAGGTAACCTAGAAATTCAGAATTTTGTAATCATCAAAAGTACTTGAAAAACGTATTTAAATATATCTTTGAAACTTATATCTCATTGCAAAGGAGTATACTTCAGTTTTTGATATTGTGGCTAGTTGGCTAGTTATAGTCGATCGATACTTTGAAATTTAGTTATGACGTCGATCCTTTAAATGGGTCTACTGCAATCCTAGCCACACTGTAATGGGAGGTTGATTCTTACGTTAAATTGAGTGATTATTGCATTTAACCTATTAGAAAGTCTCAAAATCTACTCATAATTCCACTTTATACGTCTTTATAAGGAAATCTAAGATGCGGCGTTCAAAATAATGAGCGGGTCACAATAGGAGGGTGTTCTGGGTGTCCCATCTAAATGCAGTTGTCCGTATGATGAATGCCATTTCTAAGCTGAGAAAGTTGCGATTAGATGTGACTCTGCCATGTTGACCCGCTTATTCGACTGTTAACCCCCTGTTGGGTGTTTTTCGGTGTTTTTCTCAAAAAACATCACGTTAGAGTTAAAAATATTTTAAATTTAAAAATTGTGAAATTTTCTGGTCCAGCTAAATTATAGGTGCTGAATGGTCACAACATTGATTTTTGAGTTAAATTGGCCTAAATTTACTGTAATTTGGCCTGAAAAAAACCATTTATAGTGGGTCGTTAACGACCCAATGGGCATATATGGGTTAACTGGAAATTGTGTGTTAAACGGAATGGAACTCTTGAAAAATTTTGCTAACAGGGATTGAAAACTTGATTCTTGCATAGAAACCTGTAAACATAACAATGAGTACTTTTTAAGTAAACACAAAATTCACTCACAGAATCGGGATTAATGGTGGTGCTACGCAGATATCATGATAGATTCCTATCTAATTTGAGACATATCTCTGTGTTTCCATAGAGAAAGTAACAAATTAGACAGGAATCTCCCATGATACCTGCGTTGCTCCACCATCGCAATCTTGCCGTTACAATTGTTTCCTGAGATTATTACTAAATATACTTTTTTAGTGTAATTTTAGTGATTTTAGCTGGTTTTTACATCCGTTTAACTTATTCATTTGCTTGTAGCAAAAGTTTGCAGATGCCCCATCATTGATTTTGTAAGTCAATTTTGGAACCGTCTAATGCTACCAACGGAAATAATTCCAATTAGTTTCACACCAGAATAGACCACACTTATTTCTTTTGGGAAACTTTCGCAACAGGACCATTGTTTCTGTGTGAGTTGACGTAAAATTTGAATGTTTGACCATCAAACTCCCGCGTTCGTTTGCGAAACCTTTCCACTGTGAGCTTGAACCTTGAGGTTTGTTCAGCGTTGAAAAATCTTGTGGACGACAAAGGAGACGTCCACCGTCCACCTCCCCGACAACCTCGAAGCTCACCAGACACCGCCGGCCCGCGACTCACCGTTCGTCACGAAAGCCCTCTCTCTCTCTCTCTCTCACAACAACCGAGCAAAGAACTACGCGCGTTTTCTGACCGGCGCTGTCTTATGAAGGAGAAAGCATTAATCTTTTCCGTTCTTCTAATGAAATAGAATTCCAACCAAGTTTTTCCTCTCTTGTGCCACGCAGAGGAGATCAGCGATGCCAAATTTAATTTGGTGTGGAAATTCAGTGTTGCAGGATGTAAAATTTCATGTCGTATATTTTCCAATAAGACTCAATATAAAATTAGTTTTATCTGGCAATGGGGCGCTTGCAAACTTTTGCTATAGGGGATTGAAGAGTTGATTCTTGCATAAAAACCTGTAAAAATGACGATGAGTTCACTAAAAAATCATGACATTCACTCTCAGATTCGGGCTTAATGGCGGAGAGACGCAGGCGATCATGGGAGATTCCTATCTATAAGTCAGCGAATTGAATAATGTCGATTGACAGCTCGGATCTTGGCTCAGATAGGCTATCTGCAATACTTATCACAGTAAATTAAAAACACACATGCACACGCACGCACAGCTGGTTTGATAAACCAGAAAATACCAGACAGCAAAATGTCATCATTTTGCAGTTACGATGTTGTTTACATGTATATAGTCAGCGAATTAAGTCATAATAATAATAATGTCAGTTGACGCCTTAGATTTTGGCTCAGATAGGCTACCTGCAACACTTATCACAATGAATTTAAGAACCTTGAGGACCCAATTATTTTGATCGTCAGAATAGGCCTCATGTATAGACGCCATCATACTGTGATCGTCGACATCTAATGAAAGCAGGAAAAAATCATAGATGGAAAGAGTCAAAGGGGACTCGTGCAATCGGACAACTTTATATACTATTTTCATTTTTTTTATTTTTTTACCATTTAAACTTATGTAAAAATATCGATCCTGTGTGAGACACGGAGCGTCACCAAAGAATCGATTATTTGATATAGTTTTAAATGGAGAGAGTCCATTTGTTGCCTCATTGACGAAAGAGAAGACACAACATAACCGAGGGTCAGAGGGGTTGGCAAAAAGGGGTGGGGGGAGGAGGTCCATTCCTTTCCTAAAATCTGAACGCTCTGAGCTCGGCTCATAAATCGCACACGCAAACGTGTGAATTGCAAATTGAGGCTCTCTCTGGAAGATGGGCTCATAAATCACGAGGTCTGCTCTTCCACCGAGCGTTTTGTGTGACTCCCAGCCTGATTTTAGCGAAAGAGCGCACTCGATGTTTTCATGGGTCCCTCTCCTCGAGACCACCTCAATTATGCTTTTTCATGAGTGACCAAGCAGGATAAATGGATGGGTGGGGGGGGGGGTGGAGTCAAAGCATCGAGGATATGTCGAGAGAGAGAGAGAGAGAGAGAGAGAGAGAGAGAGAGAGAGAGAGAGAGAGAGGGAGAGAAAGAGAGAGAGAGAGAGAGAGAGAGAGAGCGAGAGAGGGGTGGAGAGAGAGAGAGAGAGAGAGAGAGAGAGATAAAGTGAGGAATGGTTCGGAAAGTCCGGAGATCCTGGGTTCTCGAATCCGGAGAGAGAGAAAATGAAAGATGGCTAGTTTTTCTTTTCCCCTTTTCTTGTTCTTTCCTTCTTCCTATATTCCTCGCGAAACGGAATACAAATTCCTAAATTTAGAAAACCATTAATCTTATACCGCATCCCGTTACTCTCTCTATCCACCCTTCCCCTCCCTCCTTGATCCCCCTCCCCCCGCCCTGACACCATCGCTTCTACCCCATCTAATACCAGCTTTTCCGCGTTAAGTTTAAAAGTAGCCTCCGCCCTCACCCCCCTTATGATCGGAAAACCGTTACTAACTTAACATCACTCTGCTCTCGTTTTATCTGGGATACTCTTTTTCAGTTGATCAGCTAATCTTTTCAGATCCAGCCGAACAGCTAAATCACTCGGGTGAAGAAATCTAGAATAAGTTCGACCTGATGAGTCTAACTTAAAATCGATGATGTAAAACTTCGCCTCTGATTTGCTTATCGCTTGTCGGAGTCTTTTTCGGACTGAAACCTTAACTTGGAAAAGTTTGAGGCATAGTACTATCGAACGTTAAAATTTTGGCAGTCAAAAGTTCAAGATAATAGTGGTGAATCCACGTGTGACCAAAGCAAACTTCTTATTGTTAGTGGCGTCACGTGCCATCTTGCAACAATGCAACTGCTTCATTTAAACTCATTAAATATATCTAATTTTCCTAGTGCACTGCGTACAACCCCTAAATTCGATATTTTACATGAGTTTAAATGGATAGAATACATTGTTGCCAAATTGCATGCGACGCCCCAGAAACTTCTGCGCTCTTCCTGCATTCTTGACCGTCAATACTTTCGGGTTTGATAGTACATGTTTTATGACCATTCTATAAAAACAACTTTTTGCCAAAGTTTCGCAATCTACCTCCGAAGCAGTCATCGGCTTTTACTGTATTTTAAGTAGACCCAGATAGTAAATCTTCAGTTTCATGAGTGGATTTGTTGTAATCTTGAACGAAAACACATCTATTTTATGGTGGCACATGGCGTTCACTCTTTCAATGTGGCAATATCTTTCCCACGTCTTCATCTTACCAACTGGTGAGGTGTAGCCAGACAAAGTGCTCTTAACGGTGAACTATCAGGTAGATTATTTTGAGATGTTGCAAGGGTCTTATGTAGTTACAAAGAGTTTTTGAAGCGTGGCTAAATCCTATTTTCCAAACTTTTCAAACGTTTCCATTTGCGGATTTTCTCTAGGCAAGAATTCCTTCGACTGTTCTGTGGCTCCAATACCTTGCATACTGTCACAAATAACTTGACCATGCGTTTTTGAAACTAGGTATTCAAAATAAGTTCATGATTTTTTGGAATAAAAAGTGGATTCAGCTCTTTTTGATCACACTAACTAATAGAAGTTTCGATCCCAAAGGAAAGAGCATGGGTAAAAGAAGCTCATTCATTCGAAAGAGAGCACAACCGTTTTCCGCAAACTAAGAGCTTCGAAGGCCGGCCTTTGAAGACTTGACAGGGTTTCTTGATTTCTTACAGTATTTTGCTTAGTATTCAGTCATTTGGATAATATTTACTGTTGGATGGTTATTTTTTAAACCTTTAAATCGCTGCACATATACATATATAACACACATACTAACACGTATTTACTAAGAATGTTTGAAAACCATTGGGAGCGTGTTTCCCGTTTCGGCAGAGTCCAAAACCGAGCAAAAATAGCCTATATGGGTGCGTGAGTAAAAAGGTGCGTTTTCCCATTGAGAGAGACTCTCAAGCAGGAGTAAGGTATAGGAAATCCTTCTTACACGAATTCTCTCCATTAAACCCATAGAAAATAACGAATATTTAAGGGATTCGCCGAATCCTTGAAAAACATATACTTTTGCATAAATTCGAATTGGGAAAAGACATAGTTTCCAAATATCACGATGCAATTGCCATTACGGTTACGAACTTATCGATATTCGATTTCGATTCGTGCCCGGTGCGGACTTTTGGGTCATACGGTATCTACTTATGTACTCATACACATATTCTTCCCTTTCCATGGAAAAAAAAAAAAAAAAAAAAAAAAAAAAAAAAAAAAAAAAAAAAAAAATTGAAGGCAATTACACGCAAGAAAATTGCTGGATTTAAATCTGCCGTATCTGTAGTTGGCGCGGTGCGGTGAGGGTTCCAGTGACTGAAGCGCGCATTTTTGCCAGATTTTACCGAAAAAGTATCAGATTTTAAACTCTGCTGAGTAGATGTGCTAAATCTGGCGATAATTTCGACCCAGGCTGGCAACATTTGGTATTTAGAGCGCTTTACTTTTTCCCCCTCCTCTCCGGTGAATAGAATCGTATTCGCATTGAATTTTTCATATTCCTTTCACTTTGAGCCAGAGGTTCTTATGAGGCAATGTGAGGTTTATTATAAACAGGGGGATTTCTCGGTATTTAACTTTTTTTCTGAACCGAGTGAGCGGTGCCATCATGTGAAATTGTACACAAGTACCTTGCACTTAGCCGTCTTACAATTAAAAAGCTTTAAACTTTAACCTCGCTCCTTGATCTTGGTGCGTCCTCTGCTTTACTTTCCTTCCCATTCGCGTTAATAAACATATCGATGTGGTGTACAGACAGAGGCGGCAGAAGAAGTTTTTTCTTGGAACGGACCTTCATACTTTTTTTAAGAGTTAGGTTCTTAAGGTGGGCTCTGTGAAAAACACCCACACCCTCACGCAAAAATGGGAATCTAGAAGTCTAGAGAAAAGTCTAAGATTTTTACGCCTTAACGACACAGTGTGTCCGGCTGATATGAACGTAAAACCAGGTTTTCTCATCAAAAGATACCTCTTCCTCACCCCTCTTGTGTGATTTCCCATGTATTTTGTCCCGCTAATTTCAAATTTGGCCTTATTTTTTACTCAAAACTCATACTTTTTCCTGAATTTTGAATTTTTTACTAAGAAGACGTAATTTCGAATTTACGTAAAATCTAGACCAGTTTGATGAAAACTGATTGCATTTTTGGAATCAGCGTCTCAAAATACATAAGATAGCGACGATGAAGTGAAATTGTAGGCGTAGAATTATTCTAAAACACTAAAAATTAGTAAAATTAACACTGATGGATGGTGAATGTCGCGGACACATTATGTCGTTTTGATGCTTACTTGAAGTCTGTAAGCTAGAGGGAAAGCTCATTAAACGTTATGACAAGACCGCAGTGTCGAAGCGTGCAATACGGCAACGTTGCAGTTCGTCCATTTAAACACATTAAAAATATTGAACAAATGGGTGTTCGGTGAACACCTTCGCATTCGACCTTATACACGGGTTTGAATGGGCAAAATGCAACGTTGTCAAATTGCTCGCTACGCCACTGGACAAGACAATTAGAATTACTGCTCCATAGACCATAACCATCTCAATATTTAACCATTCGAAAAAAGATACACCTAATGATGGTCCGTATGAGTCTTTTTTCAAAATCTACCAAACCTCAATCATCAGATTAACCCTTTCATGTACGCATTTTGGGATTTGACTTTTTCTTCTTTTTTTTTTAGATTCCTTTAAACCGTTCAAAAGAGGACAATTTTCTTAGAATTTTGATGGGTCACCCACAATAACTGTGGGACAAATTTTTTGTGTGTGCAAAAGTCTATTTAAACTCCATTAAATCCCATGTTACTCATGTGTACCACTTCCCGTGAAAGGGTTAACGACTAGAACCTCTTATATACATGTACCCGTCACAAAGTGCGCTTGTACGAATCACAGCATTTTTGTGAACCATTGAATTGAAGTCGCAATCGCGGAATAAAGTTATCTTTATTTATTGATCCCCCTTCCTCCCCCATACGGTTTAATATCTTTATTTCGTTCGTGTCCGTGTCAAGTATTTTTAGTGTTTGTTTTAATGTGTATATCAAAACGGTAAAAATTTCCGCAAAGCGTTCCTTTGGCGGGGCAAAAGGGCGGAAAGTTAAAAAGCTGTTTTTTTTTTTTTTTTTTTTTTTTTTTTTTTTTTTTTTTTTTTTTTTTAATAGTAATAAACAGATACCAGAGTTTTAAGATGAGGGTGAAAAGGGATAGTAGGAGTGAAACCCAGACATGCGAATTAGGGATAAAAAAGTAAAAGGAAGAGAATCAGTTTATAGGGACTTCAGGGAACGCGCGGCCGGAGCGGCGCTTTTTACACCGCGGCCGAAGCACGCAGGGATAACAAAGGGCGCAGCTCAGTCGGTCGTGCCACACCCTTTCGCATGCCTTTGCTTTTGCCGAGCGAGAGTGGTGCACATAAAGCTCGGAAACAAGGGAGTCCCTTCTATTTCCTTTTCATCGAGTAAGGAGTGTATTTATGGAGCCGCGGACACAAATAACGTGACAATTAACATCCAACGCTTTAATCGCTTTTCAGGAGACAGCTCTCTTTAAGTCCCTCCGATGGAGTGTTTTTATCCTATATCGATGAATGGCCGAATCCTAATACCACAAGAATGCAGTTCTCGATGCGACCGTTTTCATTTAAGAAAACGAGACGTTTGGACTCATTCAACTTTTAATTAACTTGAGATTTTTGACCAACGTGAATGGAGCTCTTGTAAGGGTTTACTAGGCAATTAAACGGACTTCAATTCTTATGTAAAATACTGCGAAAATAATGGTGATACTATTTTAAAAAAATCTAAAACATAGGTACTCTTCGTAGAGAAAACTTAACTTGAAGTTTCGGGTGGCCACCCTAGCATGTATGCACCAACATCAGATCTATACCATAGACCATTAGGGAGCGTTTTCCGACAACATTTTCTTCACTTTTTGACCTCTTTTACTAAAAACCACTCGCCCTAAAAATCCGCCTGGGAAGTTGAGGTTCCTATTTGGTGACGCTGTATTCTAGGTTTCAACTGAGAGAAAAAGATTACACATGAAGAAAGTATGTTTGGAGCCATAAAGTTATACAGTTGAAATCCCTCCTGTGATTTCAAGGTGGCCGGTATGGTGACTCCATATCCTAGGTTTCAACGTACTTAGAGAAGAAGATTACACTTGAAGAAAGTATGTCTCCTGTTGACGGCGGTGTACGAATTGTACTCTCCTGTTTTCCTCCACCGTTGTCCCTCTTACTTATGTTATGTTCCTGTTGTTTCAAACGGTATTCCGTCTAATTATCTTTGATAACCAATCTCAATATATTCATCATCTGCTCTTTGTAGTTATTCGCATTATTTACCGTGGATGGCATCATATTCATTTAACCTCGATTAGAATTATATAAATATATTCTCCAATTCCTAGACGCGGTCACACTTATTAAGTTTGTGAGTCAAATTTCGAACCCTTAGAAGCTTTTTACGTCATTATCAAGTCATTTTCACCGTATAATTAATTGACCTTTCTTACTGTTGTTCAGCAAAATTTTGGGACCGATCTATCTCTCTATATTAGATGCCAGAATCAGATATTAGCTAGCGGCTGGGCGCTGAGCGATCTCAATATTTTGGTACAGAATAATAATGGAGCCAGCTATATAATTTGGTTTGGAAATGGAAAAGCAGACCACGAGATGAGATGGATTATAGAACAGCACTAGCGGAGCAAGGAAATTGTATTTCTCCCCATCTTCTCATTAAAACGCACGTGTTAAAAAAGGACACAAGAGCAATAGGACGAAAATCACTTGACTGCCCATTTGTCCTTTTCTAACACATGCATTCAGATGGATACAGAGAGAGAAGGACAAACTCCTGGATCTGCCAATGGAGCAGAGCTGCCGTTTTGCGTGTAATTAGTGACATTTTTCTATTCACCGATGATTATATCGATTGAGAAAAGATTACACGGTTTAGTCCAGTGTATGGTTGTAATGCATACTAAATTACTCTGATCTGTAATATTTTCTCAACCGGTGGAGCCGTCGATGACTTTAAAAAAAACTTGCGGATATTTTAATGGAGCTCTTGCAAGGTTTTGCTGTAAACTAATGGCCTATCACTTCTGATGTAAAATGCTGCGAAAATGACGATGAGACCATTAAAAAAGTGTGAAACTCACTCCTGACAGAGAAAACTTAACTTGAAATTTCGGGTGACCACCCTCGCATGTATTCACCAACCTTGGATTCGGACCCCAAACAAAAGAACAGGACATGAAATTAATTAGCGTATTCCTCGTTTACTACGCAACGTAGAACTTTTCTGTAGTGATCACCGTGCTCCTAATGACAAAATGTGGATGGATAAGCCTTTAATGCCCTCAAATTTATTAATCTTACTGTTCAAATTCGTTGGTTATGTTCTTTTGTTTAGGGTCCAAATCCGAGGTTGGTGCATACATGCAAGGGTTAAGGTGGGTCGAAAAACACGACTTTTCGAAATTTGATCGGGCACACTCGCCAAATTTTTATTTCAGCCGAATGATTCACGAATATCTTTCGTTTTTTGAAAAATATTGATATTTAGGGTTCCCTCCAGCCCCCCAAAAATCGGAAAAATCGCAAAAAATCACATTTTTCAGCACGTTTGGCAACACTGCGCCAAAACGAGCGCAGATATCGTTCCGAAACTTGTCTCATATGAAAGCTCATACAAATTTACACCAGTTAGGTGTCTAAAAGTTTTAAAAAGTCGAAGTTTTGACGAAAATACGCTCAATTTACAATTAGCCCTCCTAAATACCCGAAACTGGGGGAATATCGTGTTCTTTATGAAGTTTGACAACACTGCGCCAAAACGATTGTAGATATTGTTCCGAAACTTGTTTCAAATGAAAGTTCATACAATTTCACACCAGTTAGGTGCCAGAAAGTTTAAAAAAGTTGAAGTTTTGACGAAAATACGCTCAATTTACAATTAGGCCCCCTAAAATACCCAAACCTATGGGGGAATATCGTGTTTTTATGAAGTTTGGCAAAACTGCTATAGGATGTGTCAATAAATCGTTTTCAAAACATAAATCATGTTAAAAATCGTAAAACCTCATGCAAAAAAGTAGTAGTACTTGAAAATCAATTCCATATAGAGGTTGAAATCAGCCTGATGAGAGCGCGTTTTGACCCGCCGAACGTCAATATAGCAAGAATGCTCTTCCATGTATCTTTACGCAAGGAGATGTTACACACCTTTTATTCTCGAATGCGGCGAGGTGACACGGCTAGAAAGATACCACAGAAGACAAAAATGATGCTCAAAAAGTATGAGTTTGATCGGATTACGGGAACATGTGGCCCCGCGATCTTCAAATTTCGATGTTTGGACTTGCGGAGGTCTTGAAATTACTTAATTTCGCGTATTTTTCTGTACTTGTTTTTTGATTTTTTTTCTGCCAATTTCTTTCTTTCCTAGAAATAATCAAAAATTAAGATCTTCCACGTGTTTTCTCAAGAATAGCACTACGGGTGGGAAATCGATTTGAGAGGAGGTCAAGTTAGGGAAATGGGTACCTACGGTGCAAACTTTCACTGCTGCAGCGTTATGGAGGGTCAATTCTTGAGTAAAATCGTATAAAAATTAAATTGAAAGCATCAAAAAGTCTCAAAACTCACCCATGAACCCACATTAACCCTTTGAGGGGCAGTGGCTAGTGCCACTAGCCACCTTTTATTTATTTTTTCCTGAGCTTATGAGACAGTGACTATTGTAACTAGCCACTTTTTTTGGTTGGTAAGATGTTCTAAAATGGGGAAAAAATATTTTCCACATGGTAGCACAGCGGTAAACATAATTTTTAGACCAGGTAAATGTTGACATTTTGAGATTTTCCCTCCAAGACAGACCGGCTCCCGCTAATGTAGTAATATTTTTTTTTCTGGAAGGTTTAGGCAAATTTTTGAGGTGGATTATGAATTTTGAAAGTATTTTGAACATTTTGAAGTACTAGTGAGTAAAATTTGCTGATTTTGTAATATAATTACAAGCGTTAGAATAAGGTGGCTAGTACCACTAGCCACTGCCCCTGAAGGGGTCAAACAGTGATGCATTGTCTATTTCCAAGTTTTCCGCCTTTTAGAAGGAATTTTAGGGCTCAGATAAGACGTTCAGAGGCTTATTATAACTTGAACTACTTATTCACATTCTAAATTCTTGCATTCAGCCAATAATAGGCCTCAGAGATTCATTGAAGCAACATCGTCGTTTACAGCATTGTTTACAGCGTTTTGCCGTTTTACAGCATATTTTGGATTTTTTTCGGTACTTCCATAAAGAATGTAATGTTTTTATTCTATTTATATTATCTTTATAGTCTAGAAAACAACTTGAAAAAAGAAAAAAGTCACATCTTCTGTTGCAACATAGCCAATAATCACTTTTTAGCGCAACTCGAAGCAAAAATGTTGCTCTGCCACACACTAAATTCGGATTAACTTCAAAAGTTACAATTTTTTGGGGTAAACTTTACTGGGAAATTTTGTTCTCTATAGTATAAATAACAATTTTATGATTTTTTGAGATTTTTTGGTGCTCTTCAAGGTGTCTAAAAAGTTAATTTTAGTCGATCATAGGTCAAAAAGTGCCATTTACGCGTTATTTTCAAGACTAAACCATGCTCAAATAAGTTTCCTAACTGTTATTACAATTTTTTCTCATAAATAATTGTTTGTTTGATGGATTCTGACTTATAGTTGTCATTGTTTGGCCCTTTAAAATTAATTTAAACCTGATTTTCGAAAAAGTATGGTAACAAAATTTTCTAGCCCTTTGTGGGGCAGTGGATAGTTACACTAGCCACCTGTTTTCTCCTATACTAGTATATGGAATTGTATGAAAATTTTTTTGGGGTCTATTTTTACCCTAAGGAAACTAGAAATGCAAAAAAATTTGGAAAAAAATTATTTTCCTTAATTTGCCCCTCAAAGGGTTAATCGTTTTAAGAGAAGCCTAAGATGGCGGTCCTGTGAGCGAATCAACCCTGCGCAGTGCGTATGCATGCACCGTCTGATGCACCGCGGGTAGCAAAGATGGCCAACGAGGGATATACGGCAAAAAGTAGATAGTTTGTTTTCATTTTGACCAAGAATATAAATTATAAATTGCCTTCGTCGGCTATTATTTGGTGCTCGTGGACCGTTGTGCATGCATATATGTTTATTCGTCCATTTGATCAACACCTTAAGCTTTTCCTTCAAATGTTTTTTTTTTGTGGGTTCATGTGTAGATTTTGAGACTTTCTGCTGCCTTCCGTGTGATTTTTACGCGATTTTACATACGAATCGCCATAACGTTGCAACAATTGTTTGCAACAGACCCATTGATCATTTTTTTAACAATTTCAAATGAATATTCTTGGGTTTAAAAACTTTCCGAGAACACTTTTTTTCGACACTTACGGTCTATAAATCAAAGTAAAAATCGATGATTGTCTCCCGATACGGTTAAAAACATGAATATACGCTAAATCAATTTTTTGCGCGTATTCCAGTGATTTGGACTATCAGATGAGAGGTCACGACTGCCTACATAACGTCAGTATACATTTTCAAGTCTCTTCATACGGTAAATTATGGGTACAGTGGCGTAGCCAGAAATTTCCGACGGGGGGGGCGAGGGTCCAAATTGTGTAAAATTCCTCTGAAAAATTAAAAAGTTACCTTTTTCGGGGCTAAATTGGGTCTCCAGAGGGGGGAGGGGTCCAGATCCCTTAGAACAACCCCCCTCCTTTCCCTTGGCTATGGCACTGCGTGAGTAGCTGGAAGTTTCTATGGAAAAAGATTGGACTCAAACTGGCGTGAAATTACGTAATTTCAAGACCTCCGCAAGTCCAAACATCGAAATTTGAAGATTGCGGGGCCACATGTTCCCGTAATCCGATCAAACTTATACTTTTTGAGCATCATTTTTGTCTTCTGTGGCATCTTTCTAGCCGTGTCACCTCGCCGCATTCGAGAATAAAAGGTGTGTAACATCTCCTTGCGTAAAGATACATGGAGCTATCGGGAAGAGCATTCTTGCTATATTGACGTTCGGCGGGTCAAAACGCGCTCTCATCAGGCTGATTTCAACCTCTATATGGAATTGATTTTCAAGTACTACTACTTTTTTGCATGAGGTTTTACGATTTTTAACATGATTTATGTTTTGAAAACGATTTATTGACACATCCTATAGCAGTTTTGCCAAACTCCATAAAAACACGATATTCCCCTATAGGTTTGGGTATTTTAGGGGGCCTAATTGTAAATTGAGCGTATTTTCGTCAAAACTTCAATTTTTTTAAACTTTCTGGCACCTAAATGGTGTGAAATTGTATGAACTTTCATTTGAAACAAGTTTCGGAACAATATCTACAATCGTTTTGGCGCAATGTTGTCAAGCTTCATAAAGAACACGATATTCCCCCAGTTTCGGGTATTTAGGAGGGCTAATTGTAAATTGAGCGTATTTTCGTCAAAACTTCGACTTTTTAAAACTTTAAGACACCTAACTGGTGTAAAATTGTATGAGCTTTCATATGAGACAAGTTTCGGAACGATATCTGCGCTCGTTTTGGCGCAGTGTTGCCAAACGTGCTGAAAAATGTGATTTTTTGCGATTTTTCCGATTTTTGGGGGGCTGGAGGGAACCCTAAATATCAATATTTTTCAAAAAACGAAAGATATTCGTGAATCATTCGGCTGAAATAAAAATTTGGCGAGTGTGCCCGATCAAATTTCGAAAAGTCGTGTTTTTCGACCCACCTTAGCAAGGGTGGTCACCCAAAATTTCAAGTTAAGTTTTCTCTGCGAGGAGTGAATTTCAGACTTTTTTAATGGACTCATCGTTACTTTCGCAGCATTTTACCTTGGAATTGATTCTCCATTTGCCTACAGCAAAACCGTGCAAGAGCTCCATTAACCCTTTGTCTACTGACGGTACAAATTTGTACCACCAAATTAACATGATTTTAAATGTATTTTTAAAAAAATCACTATGCACATCAAACTAAAAGAAAAAGTTCATTTGATTCATTGGGATTGATAAAAAATTTGTGAGAAGGGTTTGTAATAGTGCCGGGTTTAAAGAGTTAATGAGCGGCGTTTCCATCGGTTGAGAAAAGATTACAAATCAGAGTATTTTTGTGCATTGTGCAGTCATACACTGAACTGAACTGTATAATATTTTCACAACCAGTGGAATCATCGGTGAATAGAAAAATGGCATCTCTGCCAATGGAATACCGCATCCCAACGTTTGAACGACCTTGACGTTATATTGACAGTATATTTAAACGCGACCGACGACGCCAGGAACACACGGAACGCTCGAACGTGACGCTGAAAAGTCTCGGCGCATTTAGCCTCTTCGGTATTAATTCAGCGTAGATTAGGTGAGGTTAGGTATACAAGCGAGGCCCCTCGATTAATCTCTGAGGTTTTAACGATTATTCAAAACAACGCTGATAGGTTGTATGTTATTACTCGCAGCTTTTACCGCTCGCGCCGCGCTGGTTATACATTCCCGCAAACCACGCTGCGCAATCAACCCCCCACCGCGCGCCAGGCCGCGCCGCGCCGCCCGCAACCGCGTCACGCCGCGTAAGACCAGGATTATCCATCATCGACTAAGTTTTCCGTTTCCCGTTTTCCTTTCTCTCTTGCTTGCGAGTGTCTTGTTTTTATTCTGTTCCAATTGCTATGGCACAGTGGGCGGAAAGTACCGAATTATTGGCAAATAATGAGACATTTCAAATCATATTAACCCTTTAAGGACTAGGTTAGTTCAAGAGAACACTACTCTTCCGTTTCTTGAGGGAAAGGTAGATAACTGTTCGTGCTCGGTGGAGTTGGAATTGCCTATACTACGAATTGAAGGCGCCCGACGAGACCTTATCTATTAATTGTGTTTTCTATGTTTGCGTTCATCCGGAATGAGAGATAGAACAATGTGAAATACACTCGGAGTCAAAAACGAGTAGACTCGGGCTTGGCCTTAAGGAGTTAACTTTATTTTAAAAATAAGTTTCAGGTGAAAAAAAATGTCTGTATTTTTCGGCTGAAATTAAAGGGGTTGGTTCTAATGTCTGAACTGTATGGTGTTTTTTAATATGCACACAAAATGTTTCTAGTAAGCTGAAAACAAGCATGCCTTTGGTCGTGGCTAAGTTTGGTTGATAGGTTAATATCTTCGGAAGAGCGTATACAGATTATTTTCTGGCCCTTTTTTTCAGTGACCGCTTTTCAATATTTTAAACGAAATTTAAATTTGCCGCCAAAACGACCAGTTTTAGCCTCTGAGCGCCAAGAATCGTCTTGGTCTCATTCCTCCTCTCTTTCACCAAACCCGGAGAACCTCTCCAGATTAAAGTTTTATTAAAAGTTTTTGAGTATTGAAAAAGAGGGACGCGCGACAAAGGAATTCTGCGCTTGCATTATTCTTTTAATTTATTTATTCATTTATTTATCTATTTGTTTATTTATTATTTCAAATAAAAGTAGATCCTGAATGAGAGCCCGAAATGAAAATTAAATCAAAGTGAACGGGGAACAAGACTTAATATATTAAAGACTTAACGGAGAAGAAACACTCCATTGTCTGTGCATAAAAATATCGCGTTTGTTCGTTGCACTGGTGGATCCTGGAATTTATCCTTCTTTCTCTCTCTTTTCCCATTAGAATGCGTGAGTTAGAAAAAAACAGCTTATGGATTGTCACGTGATTTTCGCCCCCTCTTCTTTTCTTTTCTAACAAAGTCGTACTAATGGTAAAAGAGAGAGAAGGATGATTTCTTAGATCCGCCAGTGGTTCGTTGTCTAAAGTAAGGTATTGCAAATGCTTTTTGTTGTTATTTTTTTCCATTTAGTCTTTCTTTACACATTTTTGGACGACAAAAAAGAACAATATTTTGTATTACTACCCGCGTAATTTAATATTTATTCCTTCGAAATAAGCTCTTAAAACTTAAATATCGGGGTACACCCGCGTATGGTTTTAGAAACGAAACAAAACTTAATTCACTGGCTAATTCATATTTTTTTTTTTTTTTTTTGTTTAATTTAAAGTGTTTAAATTAAAATGATGTCGGTTCATAGATAAACGAGAAAAAATAAAAACACGCTCTTTGAAATGAGTCTATTGCGCACTATTATTTTTTTTTCATTACATTTCCTCGGAGCAATTGATGAAAGGAACTCGCAGTATTTTTTTTTTTTTTTTTTTTTTTTTTTTTTTTTTTTTTTTATCACGGGATCGTGAAATTTGCTAAAATTTCGAGGTTTTTGAAAAGGTTTCGTTTCGGCACCAAACTTGATGACGACATAGTATAGTTTCGACGGAGCAATTCAACTGTAATCAAATCACTCTTCTAATAATAGTCGTATTTACTCTTCTGACATAAACGCCTTCAAATAAATGTGTATGTGACTATTCATGCTTCTTGTCGAATTATTGGCGCCGATGGATAATGAATTTCAAAGTGATTTGTACTGGACACCGTTTTGCATTGTTTTTTAGCTGACAGCAGTGATTTGATTTTAATTGGAGCGGCGCTCCACCGCGCCGGACTTATACTAAGATGTCAGCGAGTTTTGCGCCGTTACTGTCATTTGCGAACTAATTTTGCAAGCGAGCCTCAACTAACTGTGCCTTTTTCTCTATCTTAGAGGACATTTTATGAGTTTTTGTTGTTTCCATCAGTTTTCTAGTGACATTTCACCTTAAAATCAGTTATTATTGGCTTTACAGCAAAAGGGCATAACAGTGACCCAATGCTACGTTTCCATTCGGTCGCAAATAAAAAATTGTCTCATGATAAGAATTTTAAGTTTCAAAAGTACTTTTTGGCCCCAAGTTCATTTCATGGGTTCTAATTGAACAAACAACTTTTTAAAACTATCATAGGGGGCAAGAGTCATAAATCAAAAACATACGGACAGCGACGATAGCATAAGGTGCTTGCGCTACGTAACATCACCAAAGAAGAAAAGCCTGAACCCATATTATGTGCCCAGAATTATTTGAAATTTGTAAGAAAATTTCTCAAAAAATGCAACATCATGAAAAAACTGAAAAACTAGACATTTATTTTTTTCGGTCCAGCAATACATATTATATGTTTATGTATACATATTGGTCAAATTGGTCCAACGCGTTATTGACTGAAATTAATGTGGTTCAAAAATAACACAGCAAGTGGGTCGTTAACAATATCCTGGGGGGCTGTATTGGTTTTAAACACACCCTCCTTCCCACCGCGTTCGTAATAAACAATGAAAGTCAAACGCCTTGCTGCAAATCGAATTGAACTCATGGGTAAATCAAGATAAAAACTTCACCGGCCGTCTTACAATTGATCAGAGCAGGTCACCGCGTGGGGGGGGGGGGGGGTGGAGGGGAGGTTGTCTACCTCCTCTTGATGTGAAAAAAAAGAGATCCGCTAATCGCAATCAAGCGATTACACATTATTATTCTTTAAGTCGTTTCACCATCCGCAAAGGTGGCTGAAGGGTCTACAGATGGCTGCGAGATTGGAGGGAGGGAGGGGGAAGGGGTGCAAGACCGAGAGACCCAGAGATTGATTTCTTTCTTTGTGAAAGCTCAGACGTGCCTGTAAAGAGACGCGTGTCCATATATATAGCGAGCTTTTTGGAGCTTTTGTGGTTGTATTTTATCGAGCTATTTCATTTATTTTGTCCAACCGATCAGTCTACTCACCGCTCGCTTAGACCGCGGACGGCCCCCTCCACCCTCCCCACACACACACACACACAGACTCACACTTATCCCTTTCAAACACACACTTATTCGACCCACTATCCCTTCCCTCCTACAACGAATCCTTCTACCGTCCGCTATAGCCCGCACGCCGCCTTTGGCCCCCGACTTTGACCAAAATAATATTCGGGCGGGCTGATAACGTCTGAAAAAGTATAGCTCCCCGCCGCACAGACGGTTATAAAAGGAAGGTCACCAGGACATCTCATGCACTGAAAAAAGTGAGAGTGTAAATTTTAGAGCTCGTTTCAGAACGGTAGGCACATTTTGGCCATAATCTTTGGCGAATTTGCAATTTTTATTCCTTCAAATCAAAATAAAACTTGTCTCCGACGTAAAACTTTTTATTTCAAAGCGTTCCTCAAAGGAAAGCCAACGCTCAAATTCATTTACATTAGTTTTCATGTTATATCTGGAGAAATAACGTTGAAAAATGTCAAAGATTATTGATCTAGATGCGCTTACTCTTTATTTGAAACGACCTTTACCCTTCGATGGCTCCTATCAACGAGCTACAGCAATAGAGAGGATTTATCAACGAGCTATACATTTATCTAGAGTGGCGGTTGAATAGATAACCTGCGTAACCACCATGGGGGATTTTTAGGTTAGGTTTAAGCGAGTAATTTGTCCATTTGTTTCCGTGTATTTTGATGCGGCGCCACCGCACAGTGGATCGGAACATGCTTTGATCCATTGTGCGGTGATGCCACATCAAAATACACGTAAACAAATGGACAAATTACTCGCTTAAACCTAACCTAAGAATCCCCCATGGTGGTTACGCAGGTTACCTATTAAACCGCCACTCTAGATAAATGTATAGCTCTTTGGGATTTATGGCACGTGATTTTGAAATTTCAAGGAGGCACACATGATGGATATATCCTACGGACATTTTTACACGGGCTCTGTTTGTTTACCTCATTGTTTTTAACCTTTAAAGAAAGAGAATTTTAACGAATCCACCTCTGATTGTTTTTAAACAGAAGTGCAAGGGTTTAAGAAAAGCTACCTGGACACATAAATTGACATACTTATTTGTTTTTTTTTTGAAGGATTTGCATGATAAAGAAACGAACACGTGACACACGTGACGGAAAGAATCCAAATTTTCTCACCTAGATCAAGGTATGTGGAGAACAGGTATGGACCAAGGTTGTAGATTAAAGAGGTATGCTCATCTGACTTCGCGCCACAAAGTCAGTAGCGCGCAGTTCAAAATCCAAATCCAAGATGGCCGGAAAAAGCAGAAAACATTGTATACTCTTTCCAGAAAACATCGGGCTCCCTCTCCAGAAAAGCAGAAAATAGTCCGATGTTTTCTGGAAAGAGTATACAATGTTTTCTGCTTTTTCCGGCCATCTTGGATTTGGATTTTGAACTGCGCGCTACTGACTTTGTGGCGCGAAGTCAGATGAGCATACCTCTTCAATCTATAACCTTGGGTATGGACAACACTCGACTCAGGGGGCGTGGCCACTTGGAAAAAAGCGACTTCGCCACCATCTCACCGTGTATCTTGCATAGTTGTTTGTGGTTAGGTTTGAAGGGGAAGTTTACCTGAAGCAATACTTTATTTATTTGAACAATGAGATGTAACTTTTATCTTTAAATTTTAATGGTGCGACTATATGTAGAATGGATTAACATCATCAATTACGTTGTTCACTTTCTTTTTCAAGATGTGAAATATAAATTTGAATTATACCTGACTATACCTGTTTTCCATCTACCTTGCACCTGGATAGTTGTTTTGGAACCACGTGACCAGCTAGCCACTTTTCAACACTCCCACTTTCAAGTAAATCCAATTTCCTCTGATTTCATGACTAGTTTTGATTTAATGTTAAAAAATATGAGGAAAACAAACCAGAATCAGATAGCTCATGCTGTCACACTATGGGATAGAATTTATAACATGTATCAGCCATCAGCATCTTTATTGTTCTATAAACTTTATTGTTAATGTATATGTGTTAAACATCTTTATTGTTATTGGGTCTATCACTGGAAAAAGTTCGCCGGAACTGCGTCACTCCAGAATATTTTAATAGTGCACAGTGATGAGTCATTTTACTTTTTATTTATATTAAAATCGTGTGGTTTATTTTAATTTTATTGTTGTAGCTCGACGGTTGGCCTGGTACTATGGCTTTCAAAAGAAAGTATCCTTATGGAAATTTTCATTATTTCATTTCTGGACCAATTTGAGAAATTTTACGGTTTTCAGGTATTTAAGAGTCTCACAGTAAGTACTGCCACTTGTGATATTATGCCTCAAAAAATTTAAAACTATGGAAAATGAAAAAAAAAATTAATTAAGAACAATTTTGATGGGATGACTTTCTTTTGAAAGTCATAGTACTATTGGCTCGCTAGGGTTAAAAAGTATCGCGGTCTTTAAAGCTTGCAGCTCATCGTCCACTGTACGAGGATCCATCGGTTCGTTACCTCCCCCCTCATCCCCCCTCGTCCTCGTCAACTGCCCCCGAAAACTGTGATTGAAGAGAGTGAAATAGGGTGACGTCACGTGACACTTTGATGGATGATAGGGTCACCTCTTGTTTGCTTAATTCTTGGATTCCGGACGGGACGGGACGGGTCGTTTGGTGCTCGGTGGAGGGACTCGGGACGCAGGACGCAGGGACCCAGACGAACTGCGAGACGGTTCGACTGGAGACTTGTCGTTCCATCGTCCAGTCTCCCCCCCCTCATCCCACACCCCCATCCACCGTTCCTCGGTTCGAAACTCGCGGAACGGAGGAGAGCAGGCTGCGGAATCGCTGTTTATCCAGCCCGATAACTTTTCCTCTTTCTTTCGGCCCCCCTCCCCCCTCGATCTATACACACTGACGCACAATTTGTCGAAGTGCAGATCCCTTCGACATAATCTTTTCACTCACGAATTGAGACGGACTGCGGAGAAACTGAGACAGAAGGTATACGTGCTTGGGCTCTTATACAGGAAATCTTATTTTAACCCTTTACTACCGCATGTTTTAAGCATGCCATACGAAGTATATGGCAAGCTCCTTACACTCATTTTGCTGTATACAATGAATAATATAATACAGTGTAGGAGGCGCCCTCTAGTGGCCGTGTGTGTTTTGGAGTTTTAGTTTTCAGGATATGAATCAAAAATTAAATGCTCGGGTCGTATTGTAAAAATATGTACTCCGCGGTGTTTGTTTTGCCTACCCCAGAAATTGAAAGCATTCGAAGAGACATTAATTTGCAAGTGTCAACGATTCGGAAGTAGATTTTACTGTTAACGAGTGTAGGGATACGAAATCACTTCAATGTCAAACAATCAAACGTGTTTTCGACTCTTCGGATGGCGCCCGATCAGAGGCAACTCTTTACGTAAACGATTGATAACTCAAGGTATATGGCATATATATCCCCTCAAGCTATTTGGCAATAACTATGTTTTTGTTTGCCATTTGAACCTATGCAAAAGCATCGACTTCACAGGGATTCAGTGAATCCTCCGAAGATCGATTATTTAACGTTGGTTTAAATTGAGAAAATCCACTGTTGCCAAATTGCACGAGCCGATTCTTGTTAAAGCACTTCCTTTTGCACTAACCCGCCACGCTCAGACTTGACATTAATGCTAATGCACTGTATTATGCTACGCTCTAAACTGTATAATCTAAATTAATTGTTATTTATATGACCTTCAAGGTTTAAAAGGGTTAATCAAAACACTGATATCTGAGGAGGAGCTCATCTCGCGACTTATTATGCCCCCCCCCCCCACCATTCAGTCTTAACCTTTATTATGACACTCAAGATGAGTTGCACCTCCATACAAGGTAAAGAGGGAGAGAGTTTTAACCCCGTATACAATTCTATAAGGCTTTTCAAAATACATAATGTTACACATTACATAATCATAACATTGCTGCCACTATATGTGGATATTTGATGACATTTTTCTACTCACCAATGAAGCCGCTGATTGGGGGAAAAAAATGCAAATGTCAATTCAGTTTATGATCGCCAAATCTTCTAGGTATATACATTATACACGCGGGCTCGGTTTGTTCCCAGGTAAAACCGTGCACCATAGATCACCTGAAATAGTTCAAATGGGGCAGTTGTAAGGGTCTGAAATTTTTTGTTTTTTATAAAGAAAATTATAGTACTTGATGATTTGAGAACAATAATGCCTTTGGTTCTTTTCTAAGTGTCCCGGTTTTGGTGATACCCACGTATTAAGTTGGAAAAAATTGTGTGCGTAGTGACGTCACTACGTGGAATTCCCACATTTAAAAATGTATTTTTGGCCAAAAATCTCATCTTCGGAACAATAGGACTTAATTAGAAACCAAAGACAACTTTGTTCTCAGCTCGTCAAGTACTTTCATTTCCTTTACAGGAAACAAAACTTTTTAGACCCTTGCCACTGCCCAAGTAATTGTCACGTAAATTAGGGGATATCACCTTGTTTAGGTGACAATTGGAACCATTTTAGGAGATCTTTGGGGTTCAGTTTTACCAGGGTTTGCCTCATTAAAAAAAAAAAAAAAAACAAAAACAAAAAAAAAAACAAAAAACAAAAAAAAAAGAAACAAAAAACAAATTGTGACAAATTCACTTGAAATTGGTTTTAAACGAAAGTGCAAGTGCGTTTGAAGGTAGCTATATCTGGTCACAGAAATTGATATAACTGTCTTCTGGGAGGATTTTCACGTAAAAACTGACTCATGACAGAAATAAGCCAAATGTTCTCACCTGGATGGGTGCATTGGTATCCTGTGTCCAGATAGCCACTCTTAAACACTTGCACTTTCGTTAAAAACCAATTTCCTTCGGATTTTAATTTCAATTATTTTTGATTTAAGGTTAAAAAATACGAGGCAAACAAACCAGATTCAGACCACCCATGTTGTCACACTTTGAGATAGAACTTATGACACAGTGGCGGCTCGTGCAATCTGGCAACCGTGCACTTTTGCCATTTAAACGTATGCAAAAATATCGATACCAGGTGAGGCGCTGCGCCTCACCAAGTAATCGATTATTTTACACAGTTTTAAGTGGAGGAAATCCATTGTTGCCACATTGCACGAGCCGCCGCTGTTATGACATGTATCAGCCTCTCTATTGTTATAACTAACTCATTGACTGAGTCTCAAGAAAAAAGAACATTTATCAGAAATCTTCATCACAGACTGATGTTTTTTTATATCCTCTCTTTCAAAGACCAACATATTATGAATAATATGCTAATATGTTGTTGGTGCACAGCACTCCCTCAAATCGATATTTTACATGGGTTTAAACAGACGAAATGCAGCGTTGCCAAATTACACACGACGCCACTGCCTCGTTGATGAAGACAAGTTTTTGGTCGTTTACGAATCGGATCCTTCTTTGACTACTGTGTGATGGCCTCCCCAATCCCTGTCTCCCAGAGCACTGAGCCACTGAGCCGCCAAGCCGGTGAGCGACTTGGAAAACTTCGCGGCTCGCGGCCCGATATTAAAAAATGATTCCCACGAGATCCCGAATTAAGACTCTCGGTCCCGGAGAACTTTGGAAAAGTTTCTCACTGGAAAACAGAAAAACAGCGTTGTCAGATTTGCGGGGATAAATCCCTTCATTTGACTCCTTTCTAAGTGAATGGTGCCCTTAATGATTTTAATTAGAAAACAGCGACGCTTTACGGTCTCAAGCACAAAATGAGCAACGGGTCTCTCTCACAGAGGCGCACAGTGGAACGAGTTAATGAGAAAGGCCGAACATGGTGTGGTGACTTTAAATGCGTATGTCTTTGTGACGTAAAAATTTGAAAGTGGTTTCAGTGGTTTTATTGTAAAATGTCCTAAAAGAATCACTCTGTATAGTTTGTTTTTAGACTGTGAAAAATTTTCAATTTGCATTTTTAGTCATACACTTATTCCTTGTCCAACCCCTTCCATTGACTCGCTCCAATAAGTGGCGACTTTAAATTCGTATGTCTTTGTTAATACGCAACTTAAACATTTGAAAGTGATTTCAGTGGTTTTACTGTAGAATGTCTTAGAAGAAACACCCTGTATAGTTTGTTTTTAGACAGTGGTATTAGTTCAAATTTGCATTTTTAGTAATATACTTATTCTATGCCCAACCCCTTCTATTTATTCGTTCCACTGTGTGGCGTCGCACAGAAATCCATAAAAGGGTTTTGTTGGATTATTTCCTCAATCTTAACCCCTTCAGTGCCAAGCTTCGATATTCCTTCGCTTTAATATGTGCCATGTGGTTTCAAAGGCGGGTCTGGCATGCGGGCAACTATGGATTCTTCCTGTTAGAATGTATGAGGAACAATCGATACGTAAAAGGACCGTAGCTCCCTCAAGAAGCGATTGTTTCTTAACTCAGGAGTCATTGGGGTATTTCCGTAGAGATGAGTAGGTTTCTATTATTGGAATAAAACCTATCAAGATGACACCACCAGGGCTGCCGTTTTGCGTACAATCAATGCTATTTTTCTATTCACCGATGATTCCACCGGTTGAGAAAAGATTACACAATTCAGTTCAGTGTATGACTGTAATGCACGAAAATACTCTGATCTGTAATATTTTCTTAATCGGTGGAAACTCCGTTGATTAATTAAAATATCCGCAAGTTTTTTAAAGTCATCGACGACTCCACCGTTTCAGAGAAGATTACAGATGCGAGTTTTTTAGTTTATTACAGTCATGCACTGAACTGAACTGTGTAATCTTTTCTCAACCGATGGAATCATCGGTGAATTAAAAAATAGCACTGATTATACGCAAAACGGCAGCCCTGGACACCACCCCATAAGAAACGAGCATTCGATCATCGACTCGATAGCATTACGATAAGATTGTTCATAATCAGCCTTCTTTCTGCTGCCTTCAGCATGATTATTATTTCATTGTGTTTATAAATACCAAAACATTTCAACGGATCCGCATCATTTTTTTTTTTTTTAAATTTATTTTTGCCCGCACTTTAGTTTCCCGTAATCAATGCGTCAACTCCGTCTGTATTTTCTCTATTCACTCCCTTTAACCCTCCCCCTCCACCCACCACCCTCCCCCTCCACCCACCACCCTCTCCCTCCACCCACCACCCTCCCCCTCCACCCACCACCCTCCCCCCTTCCTCCTCTTATCCATCCGTTTGAATTTTCGTTCAGTGATATTTTTCTTATCTTTAATTTCTACTCTTCGGTATTTTCTTTCCCCCTTTTCCTCCCCCACCCTCCATCCTGTCCCTTGTCACAGCACAGCGCGGCTTCTTCTCAGTCCGAATCGCGCGGCGCTTTGTTTTTGCAGCCAAGCGATCGCAGGTTGTTGAATGGTGGATTGGTGGATGTTGTGGGAAGCAGGAGAGAGTGAGAAGTTCTAGGGGAGAGGGGGGAGGGAAAGGGGAGGAGGATGGAGGGGGAGTGGGGAGTTCCGTTTCAGAAATTCGTGCTCAAAGTTTATTCAGTCCGTAATATTTCTTTCTACCTTTGATCCGAGTCGTATTAGTTCGTTTTGTTTGTGCTTCTGTTTCAACTTGATGTGCTCTCTCTCTCTCTCTCTCTCTCTCTCTCTCTCTCTCTCTCTCTCTCTCTCTCTCTCTCTCTCTTTCTCTCTCTCTCTCTCTCTCTCTCTCTCTCTCTCTCTCTCTCTCTCTATCTGTCTCTCTCTTTATATGCAAGGATCCAAGAATTTGTCTTCCTGCGATCCTCCTCCGGTTATTTGAATAGAAATGTTAGAAAAGGATGGAGGGAAGAGCCATCACGTGACTTTCATCGCCACCATCTCTGTCTCTTTCCTACAATCGCGCTTAAATGGGAGGAAGGAGTGAGAGAAAGGCAAAGTTCAAGACCCGCCTCTGCAGTTTCCTATCGTTTGTTGTTAAGTGTATTGCTACATGTTTCAGCTACTGCTGCTATGGATTCATAAGAGATATTGGAAAATTTATCAAAAAAGGACTCAAAAGAATCTTCAATGAATTTTTGTTAATTTCCAGGCTTTAAACCAGCATGAATAGTGGTTGTTTCAAAAGTGTACGCACACCTACCTTTATCCATACTCCATAGGCCATAATCCTTGGAATTTTCCATGACGTTGTTTCTCATATTCCATTGTAGAAAGGAATGAAAATTTGAATGGGAGCTCCTTCTATTCTAGGCATAGACAAACAAAATGCAATCAAGTAGGATCATCTGACTCTGACTAACCTTCGACAAAATTAATTGAAATATTAGTGTACTACCGTTGATTGTTTTAGTGAAAAGCTATTTAAAGTGTGAACTTTTTCAAACTAAAATCTTGTATCTATATTGAATTGAATAATAAGAGAGGGGATATATGCTTAAAGGTCTATGCGATCTCTATTTGAGGCAACAGCAAAATCCCAGTAAAAATGGGAGGTTTAATTTTTAAATGTCAGTGAACTGGGTTGATTTATCTCAGTAATCTGATAAAGTCAAAGCGGGTGAAATTTTACAAACTGAAAAATGTCTAAGAACGAATAAAATGAGTGAAAAAAAAATCCATGTGCCTTCTATTCAAAGCATAGGCAAAATAAACGCAGTAGAGTAGGAATTTTTAACTACCTTTTATAACAAATTATTTAAATTTTTGTGATTGAACGTAGATTTGTCTCGCCAGTATTCTGTTAGTTAAAGGGTGAAATTTTACAAGCTGAAACGTTGTTGTTGGAAGCGAATAAGATGCGTGAAGAAGGAGGGGGATACATCCTCGAAGGCCTATAAAACACAACTGGAATAAAATAACACTAAAAGTGAAGAGGTATCAGATGTTAGCCCTTTACTGGAAGGAGCTCTTGCGAGCATGCATTGTCCCCGTCCGGCTAGCTGCAGAATAAATCATGATTGCTGGAACGGACAGTGTTGCGCTTCAAGGGAGTTTTTATTTCTTCAAGGGATTTTTCACCTATACGTTACAGGTCCCTTACATTTTAGACTTTAATAACCTTCAAAGCAGCCACTTGAAAAATGGCAACTACGTTGAACTAAAACGATGAAAAAGATTACGTTAGGGGGTTATAAAAGGTACTTTACATTAAAGTTAATTTGGAAAGTAGGCGAGTTTCACGCCGCAAATCTGACAACTTCGGTTTGATGTGGAAACCCCTTTCCTCATCGGAATGCTCCCCTCGACACTACTCGCCACCACTCGGCACAAGTCGTATTAAATCAGGGTCAGTGTTTTGATGCCACTCCAGTATTATTTGCTCTCCTCTTTAGTGCAGTCCTTGACGTAGCTTTTAAATTTTGGAGAGCTTTTACACTGTTGAGCCGCAGGAGGAATTGAAGGGATCTGGATCGATGGAGGAACAAATGAAAGGGCGAACTGGATGGAGGAACAAATGAAGAGGCGAACTGGAGAGAGAGAGAGAGGGGGGGGGGAATTGGGTGGGGATTTTTCTCTTCCATAAGAAGTTTGAATCATTTTACAGAGAACTTCAGAAAACATCCGGGCAACCGCATGGTGTTAGTTTTGCTTCTGTTTCGCCTTGAATAAAGCAGGTGAAGTTCCTCTCTTCGATGACGGGGCTGAAGTGGGGAGGGTGAAGATGAATGAGGGAAGATACTTAAGAAAGAAACGTTTGATGCCTTGAGAAGAAATAAAACACCATTATCTTTTCTTGTCGCTTTCCAACATTTCAAAGTCCATAAAAAATATAATTTTTGTATTGGTTAAGATACATTGATGTAAATGAATATACTCATGAGTCCTCAACAAAAGTAAAACTGTAACATTCAAATGACAAGAGTTAACTCAAAAAACAAAAACAGAAGTTATTTAGAACTATAAACATAATGTTTAAGTTGTGTTTCATTTTCTAGTCGTCTAGGATACCTAAAATGTCCCTTTACTGTAGCAACAGACCCGAAGAGGTAGACATGATATTGTCTTTCTCTCTCTTAGCTCATTTAAACGAATGCGTAGGAAATAACTGAAGCAGGCACTGAAGTCACGTGATAGCCCCTATACTCAATACCTATCGTTTGTAACACTAGCCTCCAAATAGGAAAAGAGAGAGAAAGACCAGTGGCGTAGCGTGCAATTTGGCACCGTTGCAGTTCGTCCATTTAAACCCTCTAAAATGATCGAAGTATTGGGTGTTCGGTAAACACCTTTGCATTCGACCTTTTACATTGGTTTAAACGGACAGGTTGCAACGTTGCAAAATTACACGCTACGCCACTGAGAGCCATTCAGGTACTTCTCAAAAAAACGGTTGATTACTCAAAACAAGAATATTTTATAGGTACCAGTGAGTACTTCTACAAAATAATAAAATAAATACGTGTAAGGATTGTAGGTGTCGTTAAGAAAAATATTCTCAGTTTATGGCGAAAAATCACAGAAAAAGCATCTCTATTTGCAGGAAATGAATGGATATGTCGCTATACAGCCGCCAGAAATTTGTCTCGTTCTCTCTCTTTACCCTTTTGACCGCATGTGTCAGAAAAAGACAGAAACAAAAAGCTGAAGTCTCGTAACAGCGCTATACCCATCCTTTTCTAACTCGTGCGTTCAAATGATGAGAGAAAAGGCCAATATACTGATTTATTTGAGCGACATATTGTATTGATTGCAGTCCGAGGCCCTTTGGTTCCAAACAAACTCAGATTTAACGTATTTTCCCAATAAGCGCATTTTTTAATGGAAATTTATAGGCTACAAAATGAAACAGATTTTTTTACGATTCTGAATCCCACGTCCTCAAAAATGCTCGATTATGCCTGGTTCCTCGACAAAAAGTGCCGAAATCAACAATATATTGCAGATTAAACGATGCATTTGGAGGTTGGAATCACCCAAACGTTATTGTTGTTGTAGAATTGGCGGGATTACGGGCGATTCTGACCTCCAAATGCTTAGTTTAATCTGTAATATCTTATTGATTTTGGCAGTTTTATAGTCAAGGGACCAGAGATCAAAAAATGTTTAGTCCCTGCAGTTGACTTGCGTGCATCTTGCGTGCGGTTTCGACCAATCAGAGAGCTTACGCAATACGCATGGTCACGTGACCGTGCGTAAGTTACGCTCGGGACCAAACAATATCTGGTCCCAGACATAATTCAGAATTTTCGAGGAGGTAGAATTCATAATCGTAGAAAGGTCCTATTAATTTTTTGATTTAACTGTCAAAATGTCGGTTCAAAAATGCACTTATGGGGAAAAATGCGTTTAATGAGAGTTTCTTTGGAACCAGCGCAGCGGGCCGATCCTTGAAATTCACGACTTTTGGGTAGACTGGATAAGAATGGAAAACGGTGATTGGTGGAGACGAGTCACGTGGTTGCCAAGTCTAATCAAAATACGGAATGGATTAGATTGGTGATCGGGTGTTCCACGACTGCCCGATAACCAATCTAAACCATTCCGTATCTTGATTAGACTTGGCAGCCAAGTGACTCGTCTCCACCAATCACCGTTTTCCATTCTTATCCAGTCTACCCAAAAGTCGTGAATTTCAAGGATCGGCCCACAGAGGTCCTCGGCGGCAATCGATATAATACATCGCTCTACTGAAACAGTTTATTTTCAGGCTGCGACTACAGGTAACTTTGACGTCATCAATTTTCAGTGTTGACGACTGAAATGGCAACATCGGAAGAACGGTTTTGCGGAAATCGAACGCGCGGGACTCGTAGAGCTCAGCGCATGCAGCGCGAGCAAGTGAGCGGTTTCTCAATAAGCGGCAGGCGGACGTTTTTGCAAGACGAAAGCGTCGTACGGTGGATGGAGCGACGCGCCTTCATTTCGTCTCCTAGGCCCGTGCGGTTACAAGCATAAGCGAGACGTTTTGCGTTTTGCGTCCCTCAGCTTTTGCACGGCGCGCTTCGGTTCAACCCCCTCCTCTCCTCTCTCTCCTCTCCCTTCGTTTCCCGATTCCTTTCCTAGCACGTCTCTTCTGTCGCAGTCCCGTCCCTGTCCCGTCCCTCAGCGTCTCGCTTTTCTGCTGAAATTAGTAACATGCATACAGAATGTAAATGATCGGAGCTCCTAGCTAGCTCGCGACGGGTGTGGGATGTAGAAAGGATGACGTTGAGCCAGAGGGAGGGAGAAGGGGTGACTTTAGTGACGCTTTTCCTATTCGTACAACTGGAGCTCGGTGGGGGTGATACTTGAGGTTACTCGGACTTTGGATATAGACCTGTTTAGTGATGACGTCAGGATCAAAATTGGATCTAAATATGAAGGCTCCATCTCGCTCACTCTTGTGGATTTATAATACTTAATGAGCTATACAGTTATATTGAGAGGCAGGTCAATTAGTGCACTGTGAAACCAGCTCAGGTGATTTTATAGGTTAGGGTTGAAGAGCAACTTTCCGTTTTTTGTTGCTTGTATTTTAGTCTTTGAGGTTGACGAGTGGTGCAGTCGTGATGCTTATATACCTGTTTAGTGATGACGTCACCATCAAAATTGGATCTAAATAAATACTCTATCTCGCTCACTCTTGTGGATATACCCATAAAAAATCAGATCCAAAGTTTTGAATGCAAATTCATGCTATTATAAAAACCAGTTTTCCCCAATTGTATTGCACCATTAGAATCTACGTACTTTAAAGTATCTTTTCACTCCAATAGGATTCGTGAAAGATCACAAAGTGAGAATTTACAATCACGTTTGTACCGAAAGATGTCCTATATGTTTTTTCTTTGTCTTACTCACGATCTTTTATGGGCATATAACCGCCATGACACCCAATCATTCTAATCTCTCTTGGTTTCGATGCTTGTTCGAGGTGTAACACATGGTGTGGTGGTGCCGATTAGCTAGTATCCTAGAATTTTGTGCTAATAAGAAAATGAGAGTGAGACATGGACAAAATGTAGGACTTTCTTCGATCCAACTGTGATTGTTAATTATAATGGGTGACATAGGCGGACCGTGACCAAAAATAGTGGGGGGGAGGGGGACTAAAAAGTGATGATTTTTTTTTTTTTTTTTTGCTTCTCAAGTCTCAAGCGATTACTTTTTCTCAACTTTTAGCCCCTCTGCCCAAAAAAAGTGGGGACTATAGCCCCTCCTAGCCCCTGGTACGGTCCGCCTATGATGCGTGATGTTTTTCGCAAGCATATTTTCTTGAGTCCACTCATTGCACTCGCCGTACCACTTTTCCATTGCGTATTTCACCGATGGACGCTTGATCGTGGATCCTGACGATTTTAGCTCATTCTCTTTAAGACGAACTCATTTTTTAGGTAGTTTTTGAACATCCAAAAGTGGGTCAGTCATTTTCACTGATTTTCCATTCTTCCAAGTTCAAACCTGAAAGGGGCACATATTTCACTGTTTCACTGTGCGAGGAGTCAGGGGGGGGGAGGAGGAATACTTGCTTTCATTGCTCTAACCTTGGCTTTCTTGATTCCAATTTAAATGCTAATCTTTCAGCAGTGCTCAGAGTTGCCAAAAGTACTGTTTTAGGCGGGTGTATCTCTTATTTGAATTAATTGAAAACGCGCGGAATTCGAATTCACAGTCCGGCAACAGCGATTGAGCGCAGCGCAGTGCTGAGTTGAGGCCGGCTTCGAAGAATGGTGTGCACCTTGCCCATTAGACATTACACCCCCTGTAACACTATTGCGCTTTCATACCTGCCCCCTAGCTATCCACTGCCACCCCTCCGCGTCACCGACCCCCCTCCTCACACCCATAAAACCCCCGGCGTAACCACTCTACCTGCACTGGTGGTTGTTGCAACTGTGCCCGGGATTGGTTTTCCGAGATTCCTGCATTTTGATTTCCCTGCTATCACAGCTACGACGACGGCTTTAAAGCCCCCCCTCCCACTACCCCCCTCCCACTAGCTCCCCCTAAGTCCCCCCCTTTCCGGAATCTACTATTGCTCTTCTCAACCTCTCATCCCTCTTTCTAGTGTTTGAATTGGACTGGCTTAATTTTCGCCCTCGCGGCATTGCCTTCGTACTGACCGCAGGCTGCGTTAAGTTAGGTCGGCCGAGCACAATGGTGTTAGATTGAAAAAAAGTGGCAAAAACTCAGTAAAAATAATTGATGAAAAAGCATGGTTTTTGACCTTTAAAAGCTTAAATTTAACCTTTCTAGTAACATTTCTAGATTTGAATTATAAGTAGGTAGTGTTATCTGTGATTAAAATTGGTCTTGAAAGTTTATTAATGATAAATTATTGAGAAATTTATTTTTGGATTTTTTACCTTTTTTTGAAGATGTCTCGCCATTGTGAGGCGGATTACTGTGGTCTAAGATTGAAAAGTGGTTAAAAATCAGCGATAAAATACGTCATTTAAAAATCATTGTCTTCGACATTTTAAGCTTAGTTTAAAACTTTTCAGTAACATTTCTAGATTTTGTAATTACTGGTAAAAAGTGTTATCTATGATTTAAAGTGGTCTTGAAAGTTTATAAATGATAAATTATGATGGTAAATTAACTTTTTGATTTTTTCTCCTTTTTTGACGATGTCTCACCGTTGTGCGGCGGAGCACTGAGGTCTAAGATTGAAAAAAAAATGATTAAAAATCAGTGAAAAAACGTAATTTAAAATTCATCGTTTTGGACCTTTCAAGCTTATTTTATAACTTCCCAGTGACATTTCTAGATATTAATTACTTGTAAATAGTTTTGTCTGTTATTTAAACTGGTCTTGAAAGTTTATAAATTATGAATTCTTGAGAAATTTATTTTCTGAAATTTACCACTTTTTTTAATGATCTTAGACCATAGTGCTGCGGGGCGATTCGACGCAGTCACGAGTTCACGACAAAACAACTTGCGTCTTCACCAACTTTCGACAAAAGCAAACTCTGAGATAAGACTCTGAGATAAGTGCTGAAATGAGCAAAGCTGTTGCGAATCTAGTTCTCCTCTTTCAAAATCCTTCATTTTGATAGAGATGGGTCGCGCTCGTAATGTTTGCTCAATACACCGGAAAGATCCTCAAAGCACTACGATATGACGATAAGATGAGATCTTGTCTGTTACCAGCAGGGCTGCCGTTTTGCGTATAATCAATGCTATTTTTTTATACACCGATGATTCCACCGGTTGAGAAAAGATTACACAGTTCAGTTCAGAGTATGACTGTAATGCACGAAAATACTCTGATCTGTAATCTTTCCTTAATCGGTGGAAACTCCGTTGATTAATTAAAATATCCGAAAGTTTTTTAAAGTCATCGACGACTCCACCGGTTGAGAAAAAAATTACAGACACGAGTATTTTCATGCATTACTGTAATACACTGAACTGAACTGTTTAATCTTTTCTCAACCGGTGGAATCATCGGTGAATTGAAAAATAGCTTTGATTATACGCAAAACGGCAGCCCTGGTTACCAGAATTAAAGGATTTCTATCATCTTAAAAAAAATTTAAGGAATTTCTGGTACTGTGACTGTATTCTGATAACAGCAGCATTTTCTGATGAAAGCACCAGACTCTCCTCTGCTGGCATAATAATATGTTTGGGCTTCTAGTAATGCTATTAGTAGTAGCGTGCGGAGAAGGAGGGGGGCTGAAATCCCTCACATACATCAAATTTGGGGGGGGAGAGGGGAATAATTTTCAGTCAAGCGCTCACCAGTGTAAGCCACTACGAACAAAAATCTTGCTTACACCACTATAGTTGTTAGTAAACGAATATGATTGGTAAATTTGGTACATAAAATGCTTTGAGCCGGGAATATGCATTTTATAATTGTCATTTTAGCAGAATTTATTGCTGGATTATCAATTTTTCTTGTTTCAGAAACAATTTTATTCCAAAACTACCAGGAGAATATTGCAGATTCAGCAATCATGTTCTACTTCCCCTAGTAGAAATAAACCTCAAGGCCCTCAAGAGAAAAGCCCTCATTGAGGGTAATTGGAACAGAGGGCTTTGAGGGTGCCCTCAAGGAATCTTGAGGGCGCCCTCAAAAAATCTTGAGGGCGCCCTCAAAAAATCTTGATGGTTTTTCTCGGATACGTTCGGGGATGATATGGGGCGTTAATGTAGAGGGGTGGTGGGGAGGGGATACTATTGGGGATAATATTGGGGATTTATGTAGTCGACAAAAAGTACACTCGTATGTACTCATTCAAACTTGAATGGTCACACATTTTTCATACATCGTACCGACCTGACCGGGATTCGAACCCGTAACCTTCCGATCCCTAGTCCTACACCCTAACCGATACACTGTTCCGACAGTTGATGATGGGAGACAAAATTCGGGTATATAAGGTTGCGCGGATGTCTGAAGAGAAAATACGCTTTGTTTTTGTCCGATTGGCGTGAAACTTGGTGTCCTCGAGTATTTTTGGTCGAGGAATCCGAATCTGCTATCAGATATCTAAAATTAAATAAACAAAATACGAAAACTTTAATTTTTCTTTGTATCATGGTGCTAGCACCATCGGTCATGGTGCTGTGTTGCTAAAATGTTTACCAGGGAAACTGGGTAAACGAAACGCAGTGTTTGATGGTGGAGTCACACAGATTTTAATTTTGAACTGGAACCCTGGAAAATATGTAATGCATTCTTGAGCTTATTTAGCGCCTGGAGGTTATGTAACGGTCTCCTTTACACTTCTCCAGCCCCTGGAAGTTATGTAATGGATTCTTGAGCTTTTGTGGCGCCTGGAGGTTATGTATATTGATTTAATTATACTTCTTTAGCCCCTGGAAGTTATGTAATGGATTTTTGAGCTTTTGTGGCATTTGGATGTTAGGTAATTAATTCTATCACATTTCTCCAGCCTCTGGAAGTTATGTAATGGATTCTTGAGCATTTGTGGCGCCTGGAAGTTAGGTAATTGATTCTATTACACTTCTCTCGCCCCTGGAAGTTATGTAATGGATTCTTGGGCTCATTTAGCGCCTGGAGGTTATGTAATGGTCTCCTTCACACTTATCCAGCCCCTGGAAGTTATGTAATGGTGTCTTGAGCTTTTGTGGCGCCTGGATGTTATGTAATTGATTCTATTACACTTCTCCAGCCCCTGGAAGTTATGTAATGGATTATTGAGCTTTTGTGGCGCCGGGAGGTTAGGTAATTGATTTTATTACACTGTTCCAGCCCCTGGAAGTTATGTAATAGATTCTTGAACTTTAGTGGCGCCTGGAGGTTATGTAATTGATTCTGTTACACTTCACAGGAGGCAAAAAATTAAAATTCAAAAATCATTCACTTGTTTCATGGAAAAAATACCACACTCACCCTGGATTGGGATCCAAGAATCGTAAGATCGCACATTTTATGCTTCCTTGTGATCATATCACTTGATAATGATGTCCACAAGTTTCTGAGGACATTATATCAGCTGTCATCCTCAACAATTGTTGATGGTCCTCAAGCTTGGGAGAACGTTCAAACGTTGCATCATCATTTTGAGGGCGTCATCAAACAGTTTTTATTGGTTTTCAAGACCTTGAGGGCGTAATCGTAATTTTTGAGGTCACCCTCAAAAGATTTTGATGGCGCCCTCAACAATGTTTGAGGGCCCTCAAGAATCTTGGTGGTGTCTTCATTGCCCTCAAAAGATTTTGAGGGCACCCTCAACAATATTTTGGGCCCTCAAGAATCTTGAGGGTATCCTCATGATTTTTGAGGGCACCCTCAAAGGATTTTGATGGCGCCCTCAAGAATGTTTGAGGGCCCTCAAGAATCTTGAGGGTAACCTCATGATTTGTGAGGGTACCCTCAAAAATCGTTGAGGGTTCTTGAGAATCCTTGAGGTTTATTTCTACTAGGGTCATTATTACTTAATTTGACTGCTGAACTAGCAATATCTTTTGCAAACCAAGCATTTTATAAAGTGCAATGTATAATTTTCAGGGGTTTCAGCAGTCATTTTGCGAGTTTAGATCAACCTTTTTTAATTTTTTTTTTTTTTTTTTTTTTTTTTTTTTTTTTTTTTGGCAAAAATTATGAGCTGTTTATTACTTTTCATAATTCGGTTTCCGTTGCTTGATGTTTAATAGGTCCGAAAGCTTGCTTTTTGCATTTCATTCCTCCATTTACTCAATTCTCCTGACGATTATTATGCATTATCATTTTGGTTCGTCTCATTTTATAGCACTGTATTCCTTTCACTAGAGGGGAAAATAAAAGAGGAATGGCATTCAAGGAAAACTGTGCTATCCTGAGCTTTATATAGTGCATTGTATATTGCAGTTCTTACTATATTTTTATACATTGTATTAGGATGCATCACATTTTATTGTGCACAAAGTCATAAACATGGATTCTTATGGGGAATGTAAGCTATGTGAGTCATTGCAAACGTTCGTAAGCGACTATCGCACACAAACTGCGAAGCTCGTATTCCTGAGTTCCAAATTGAAGCGACAAAAATTTAAGGAACAACTTTTCCAACAGCTTACATAGAGGACACTCTAAGGGCTTACCCCTCTCCCCCCAAATCCCCGAAAAATTACAAAATAATGGGGAAATGGGCAAAAATCACGTGAAAGTGTCATATTAAATGGGCAAAAATTGAACTTTTGCACTCTTGGATAAATTTGCCCCCCCTCATGGAATATTTTCCGGATACACTTTTGATTGTTCCTAACACAGTATTCTTGACGCATGAAGTCCATTAAGCGCTGGGAAAGATATAGATCTAGAATATTTAGTTCAATTTTTTAATTTTTTTTTAATTTGTTTTTCAAATGTTTTAAACCTATACTTAGGAGTTGTGTAATGCACAGTAGGTCATATCAGGAATAGTTCATTTTTAGTGTCTCATCAATGAAATAATAAAAGTATAAAAAATTTCACTATTTTTCCCTATTTCATTACCTCATAATGTACTGAATAAAAAAAAAGGTTTATAAAAACAAAAAACAATACTGAAAATTGTGCGATTAGGGGATATTTTACAGTCAGTATAATTATAATTATGCGATGCAATATACCATTTTTGAATTATGAATTTGGACCAAGATCGTCCTTTAATGTAATTTAAACCAAAAAAAAATAAAATAAATAAACAAAACAAAAACAAAACAAAAAAATGATGCGCCAAACTGACCTTCTGACTTCTCAAAATCAGTATGAATCATTAAATTCACGGCTTGTTTTTGTTGAATATGTCAAAAGGAACATTTTTAGAAATATTCATTCTTTTCAGTAGCTTTAGACGTTTTTATATGATGCGATTTCTACGGAATTTTTCGACGTTGCCAAAAAGTTCTGTTACCGTAGCATTACCCTTAATCATACAGAAAATCCCCGTTTAATCTCGCAACCCTGCTCAAGTGAATAGAATAGAGATTTGGTGAGAGAGAGTGTACCATGTTAAGGCCGGTTATTTATAACACTCAAGAGACGCTACAAAGGCAAGAGGCTTCATCAACGAAAACAGGCTGAAAAGCTGGCACCAGTACGTATAAGGAGGCGAACGAGAAGGAACAGAGAACAACACAGTGTTGCCATTTTGAGGAGTTACGCAAAATTTTCTAATTAAAATGGGGCTCTTGCTAACTTTTGCTATCAGCGATTGAATATTTATTTCTTGAGTAAAGTTAAGCAAAACTGGCGATGAGTACTATAGACGAATTAAAGATTGTCGCGAAAATTTCACTCATTTTCAGTGACTGATCTGTAAACGGCTTTTCCGCCCCGCCCGCACTGCCCTCTCGTCTGCAAGGTGTGAGGAGTATAAAGAGTGGCCGAACCGGAACCTTGAAGGCGAAACTTAACTCGTGAAAATCTAGCGACAATCATTAATGCGTCGATAGTACATCGAAAAATTATGAAATTCACTCATAGACTCACAAAAAGACTTTACACCGAGGAAAAATTTCCCATTGGTTCAATGAATGTTCCGATAGTATATTCCCACACTTTATTTCCCATAAAAAGAACAGCGGGCCGATCATTTACTTTATCGTTAAACCGATCGTTAAAACTGTCTAAGGGTGATGCTATTGGTCGAATTTGTAAAACTTGGCTGTTGCTATGGTAACCATCGTTAAGAGTCTCGTTCTATAAAGGCTATTCATGAGTTACCTTTAAAAAACGGACACTATAACGATGGTTACCATAGCAACGGCTAAGTTTTACAATATTCGACCAATAGAATCACTCATACGCAGTCTTAACGATGAAGTAAATGATCGGCCCGCAGGAATTCGTGTCGATTCAAGCGCGTCCTAACTATTGCAACGATAGGTCTTATGATTGAAATCAGGAGGAAAACAACTATGATTTCTTTTTTCTTAGTTTTAACAGCCATTTTTTTCTCAGTGTACAATTTAAGGCGTAATGGTGCAGCTACGCAGGTGTCGCAGGTACTATGAGAGAAATCTATCTATTATCAGACTTTCCTCTGTGTGTTTCCATTGAAAGTGCGAAAAAGTGTACAAGAATCCTACGTGACACTTGCGTACACGGAAAAAAAAGATTAGAGAAAATAACCATACGGATACCTGATTTTGGCACCTGCTAGATGTTATGGTAATGTTAACCAGAAGTATACTATGTTTTGACTAGGTACTAGGTGATGTTACTTGATTGCATGTCGAATTTACTCTAAGTATCGGTAAATGTACCATACTTCTGGTCAAGTTTACCATAACATCTAGCAGGTGCCAAAATCAGGTATCCGTATGGTTATTTTCACCGTAGTTTTTTTTTTTCCGTGTAGCTCTGCCATTTAAGAACAAAGTAGTGGCGGCTCGTGAAATGCGATGTATCGATGTCCTCTCTATTTAAAACTATAGAAAAGTATCGACTTCTCTCGGGTTCAATTGCACCCCCTGACGATCGATACTTTTCTATAGTTTTAAATGGGTGTAGACATCGATAAATCGCAATTCAGGAGCCGCCACTGGAGCAAAGGTATGGCGGAGCTCAGCAGATTTCACAGATAGGAATCTATCAAATCTAGGATTTCAGTAGCGCACCGAGAGTTTCTTCATCTCTCTCTTTTCTCCATTAAGAAACGTGTGTTAGACAAGGATGGACAAGGGGATAAAACCCCCTCCTTCTGTCCTTTTCCTACTCTTACATTCAAATGGGAAATGAGAGAGATGGAAGAGATCCTGGTTGCGCCAGTGTAGGATTTCAAATCAGAGTGGAATCTCTCGTGGTACCTGCGTAGCTCCACCACGACGCGACGCCTTTAGACTTACAGTGGTGTCGCGTGCAATCTGGCAACAATGTATTCTATCCATTTAAACTCATCTAAAATATCGAATTCAGGGGGTGCACAGTGCACAAGGAAAATTCGATATATTTAATGAGTTTAAATGGAGCAGTTGCATTGTTGCCAGATGGCACGCGACGCCACTGGTTGAAGGTTATTTTGTGAGTTTGAGAGAAGTAACTCTGTTCCCGTATCAACCTGTTGCATCCAGAAAGTTCCATGCGAAGATTTCCATCAACTTATCAAATCTACCATCACATCTAACATCATCAAATCTACCGCACATCGTGAACCCTATAATCAGTGAATTTCGTATAATCTTTTAATGTGCTCATCGACATATTTTTCGCTGGATTTTAATAAAGAATGGGGCTCTTTCAAACTTTTGCTATAAGCAAATAAATGGTCCAATCTGATGGAATGACCAGCGAAAATCACGAAAATCACACCCAAAAAGTCTAAAATTCAGTATTCAACTCACAAAACTGCTTTAACGGCAAGATCGTAATGGCGCTTCAACGAAGGTATTACCTATGGGAGATTCCTGTCTAATATGTCATTTTTTTCTACGGATACACAGAGATATGTCTCATTTTAGATAGGAATCTCCCATGATGCCTGCGTCTTTCGGCCATTATGCCCGATTCTGAGAGTGAATTTCGTCATTCTTCAATGTACTCATCGTCATTTTTACACGTTTTTATGCAAGAATCAACTCTTCAATCCCGTGTAGCAAAAGTTTGCAAGAGCCCCATTAACTAATCCGTTATCCCTGGTAAAAATGTTCCATGACCAATTTTACATGGAAATAGATTTCCATGGGAATTGCTCAAATTTCCATGGAAACTGAGTATTTTTCCATGGAAACGACAGCAATTCCCATGGAAACAATCCTTTTTCCATGGAAATATGCTTGGTTTCCATGGAAAAATACTCAGTTTCCATGGAAATTTGAGCAATTTCCATGTAAAATTGGTCATGGAACATTTTTACCAGGGATTGCTTACAGCAAAAGTTAGCAACAGCCCAATTCAATGTAAAGTTTTCAAATTTTGTGTCAAATTCGGCAACACTGGAGAAAGGAGTGGGAGGTCTCAGAAGCAGGACTCTGTGACTCATACCCGAAAGAACGTATTACAACAATAACGACATCGGCGACCAGCGAGTGCGGACTACATACTACTATAGCTGCGGCGACCAACCGAAACTTCATCAGGAATTCCCTTCGAGTTTGCCAATTTGTTCCATTAATTCGCTGAAAAGGGATTTGCCAATTCGCGTTTAACAATATTCTACCGCTTTCGACCCCCCTCAATGCCCCTCCCCCCCACTCACCCCCCCGGACCATCCATCCTTCCCACAACCCGCAACCCCGGCCCATAAGTCACCCCCATTCACGTTTATCCCTCTCACGACACCATTCATAACCCGCCAATGTGAAAATAATAATCTTGGAAATGTTTCCCCTCCCCTACCCTCAGCCCCACTCAGTCCCGCCACTCCGTACTTTTATTTTTTTATTTTTATCTTGACCGGCGGAGTTAATGAATAAATATCTTGTCGCTGTCGCTTCGAGATTTACGGTTCGCAAGTCCGGCAGTCCCTTCCAGTTATTTCTCTTCTGGGCAGCGTTGAGTTGGATCGGATTAAAGTTATTGTTTTCAAATTTCTGCACGTTTGCGGGAAATAATTGGAGGCCTCTCTCATCCCAGTCAGTCCTTGTGTTTCGGTTGAGTGTATGTAAGAGGGCAGAGATTGGTTTATTTCCCTTAGGAGACACTTACTTTGCAATGTTTGTGCGATTTACAATAAACAGGAAGTAAAAAAAAAAAAAAAAAAAAAAAAAAAAACAAAAAAAAAAAAAAAAAAAAAAACAAAAAAAAGAAGCAATGAAAATAAATTGATATTTTGATAAACGCTGAGTCACTAGTTCCAATAGTTTTATGAGGGCATATTTTTAGGGGGTTTGACCCCCCCCCCCCCTAGACCCCCGAATGGTGGATTCGAGGGCCTTTTCTATTCAAAATTGAATGTTTCTAAAAGTAACTCCCAATAAGTATTGTATAGTTTGACACATTCTATGGATTTAAGCTTAAACTGGACTGGAGGTTGATTAAGATTTTTGTGTTTGATATAATATTGGAGGTCAAAGTTTTATTTCAACCCATTTTTTTAAAAAAAAAAAAAAAAAAAAAAGTCATATAGAGCCCTGAAGAAAAATTGAAAATTTAAAACTCAAGTGCGAAAAGTATTTCGCAAAGTAAGTGTTTTTCAAAATAAAATAAAAACGGCAACTCTCGACCAAAGTTTACTGAAACCTGGTTTTTGGGTCTCCAAAAATTTGCCAACATTTACGAAAATTTTGTTACAGCTATTTTCTTTCATAACGATTCGGATCCATAATTTTAAAAAACGCTTATCCACTGAGACTATAAATACGTGCTCTTGAGTGCTCAGAAGCTTTCAAACGTATCAGAATCTTAATTCAAACCTCAAAAGTCAGTCTTGAAAATGTGGCTTGATAAAAGTTTGAGTCCGATGGCATCATTTCCTCTCAAGATTCAATTGAACTTTTGAGGCTTTTAAATTATTCAATCTATACAATATTATTCCATTCACATCCCATCGATTTTTCAAAGTTCAACCCCGGAACTGATTTTGAAAAAGAGGTGCAAAAAGTATGGGCTGACACCAAAAAGAGGTTTGTAGAATACTTTCATGCGCTGCAGACTCAAACAAAAATAATGCAAATACTGCCGTCAAGAACTCCAGAAAACAGGGTTCAATAGATGATGATACTTGGATGTTCTTAAGTCATAAAACGCATGACTAATTAATATCAGGTCTACTCGTAATCTTACGGTTGGCATCAGAGTCTAACATTGAAATCAACAACAAATTTTGCTGATTGACAGTTAATAAGCAGACTTTTTTATCAATGGAAATAATATTCGTTCCTTTTCGACTTGGGACATCTATATATTGTGATTTCTTAAAAGAAGAAAATCCCAAGTGAGAGTGGATAGAAGATGCAGACATAACTGAAGTTCAGTGAACAATAAAATGTTACAACTCTTTGAAATACTCTTACTAGCTTACTAGCTTTGAAAAATCTTTGGGTCAGGATAAAGCTCTGTCAACAGGATGAAAACAAAGAGGAAGATGTATACCATATCTTGCTAGAGATCAAGGCAAGGTACTCAAAAATCGACAGGGCATTACCATCCATCCAGTCGTTTCTTATCAACTTTTATCGTTCAGTCACATCTAAAAGATGGTCAGACCCGGGACCCCTTGTCGCTTGAGGCATCGTAAGTCTAAGTTCAAAAATATGAATTCAGTCTCTTTTCAGGTTAGAATCAGGCGAGGTCATCAATAAATGCCGCTGCGAGTCAATCTTAAAAAAAAAAAAAAAAAAAAAAAAAAAAAACCGCTAGTCAGACAGATGGAGATTGGGCCGACCCTTTGGGCCTTTGCACCTTGGTTAGCTTAGGTTAACAAGAATGATATGCATGATTTTAAAATGAATATAAGTCTTCACCTATACGTGTAGAGTTCACGTGTATGGAACCGATGTTTTGATGTTGTTGTGTTTTTCATAGTTCAGGCCACAAAAAAAATAATGATTTAAACGATTATTGCATACCTCATTTTTGATTAATTTCACTGTCAAGGTTTTAAATTTTTCCTGTTTAAATTCATGCATGGTGATTCTTATCAATTCATGCAAATTAAAACTGTGTTTACGAGGGTCATTCAAAGAGCAAGTATAATAATTTCTCTATACAATTTTCAATGGTAAACAAAGCAGAAGGTAAAAGTCATGTTGTGCGCGTCATACATGTACTACAGTGGCGTAGCGTGCAATTTGGCAACGTTGTACTGTATCCATTTGAACCCTTATCAAAGGTCAAATGCGAAGGTGTTCACCGAACACCCAGCAGTTTGATCTTTTTCATTGGTTTAAATGGACGAACCGCAACGTTGCCAAATTGCACGCTACGCTACTGATGTGCTATGGCTTTCAAAAGAAAGTATCCTGATAGAAATTCTCATTATTTCATTTCTCGACCATTTTGTAAATTTTTACAGTTTTTAGGTATTTCAGAGTCTCACACAACTGCCACCCTTGTGACATTATGCCTCTAAGAATTTAAAACGATGGAAAATTAAAGCAAAATACATCAAGAACAATTTTCATGAAAGGACTTTCTTTTGAAAGCTATAATACTTTCAGCTCATAAAAAAGCCTTAATTTTTGAAAATTTGGCCAGGTGTAATCATTCAAAAACACGACATCACATTACCACCACACACAAATTGAAAGAGAAAGGTCGCATCACGATATTCAAGAGTGTAGGAATCTCAAAGGTTTCTATTGATGACAGTATGCAACCCGCAACACATCGCCGTCACGCGTGCCAACCGCGGCCACATTTCAAGGCAACGCAACGACGCGGAGCCTCTCTGAGTGCTTCAACCCTTTGAGTCAGGTAACGCGTAAAACACGACATAGCGCGCGTAAGGCGGCAAAAACAAAGTTGGTTGAAAGAAATTAATCAAGCATTTTCTTTTACCCTCTTTCCTCCGCCAACCCCTCCACTCCACCCCTCTAACCCTTCCCAGCACCCAGCGCAACAAAGTTCTCGCATCTACCACGAGCATAATCTCGCCCGGTCCTGCGCGGCGCGTCAAGCCGCGTACATGGTTACCATATCGTGCAATGAAAGCCTCAATTTTGCATTAAATAAACGATGATTTATTCAATTGACTTACAATTAAGCTCCAATTTGATTAATTTGTTTATTAAACCAAGTCCAAGGTACTAGCGGGGACAATGATACCTGGCCAGGATATGCAATACGCAACACACCAAATACATGTGTTGATAGTTATATTCTGTGTTACGTATTGCATACCCTGGCGTCCCTGGCCAGGTGTCTTTTTCTCCGTTTATTTGGCCAACAATTGAACCCAAGGGGCAGGGGTGTCTGAAAACACCCCAACATGTTTTTAATCTTAGAGCCTTAGTTTTTTTTTTATTTTTTAAAGTTCAAGTGTTTTAAGTAATTGAGCGTATCTTGTTGAGTTTTTGGATTTGTGAAAATCACATAATTTTTTGATATATTTATGGCTATTTTTTGGAAAAATTATAAATTCCAAAAATGCAACTTAAAAAACGATCTTAAATCCTTTTGTTATTTTCTGTTCTTTGGCACTAAAGTATTAAGGAACCACTATAACACTAAATAGACAAAAGCTTTTTTTTTTTTTAAAAAATTAATGAACAGGTGTCTATCCAAAACCTAAAAGTTTAATAAACCTCAAAAACTTAATAACAGCACGAACATCCCAGTAATAACTACAATACTTAATTGTAGTCTAAAACAAGAAAAGTAGCACGGATGTCGGCTATAATAGTATTTTTAGTAGTTTTTTCATTTTTCAAAGAATGTTAGTTTTAATAAGCAGAAACACACCGCCATGGGGTCATTTGGACTCACAAGGGTTTACTGACCATTGACTTGAGTATTATCTCATTTCACTTTAGGTATAATTTAAATAGACTCTTGTATACGCACCATCGGGCAACCATGGTCGCATAGCGTCGTCGTTTTGTGCGAGCGCGAATTAATCTGTTTTCAGGCGCATTTATGACACATTTTCTCCCCCTCGTCCCCTCTCCTTCATTCACCTTCCCCCACCCCTCACTCTTCAACCGGTGTAGCCTTCATCCCTCACTCTCGACAAATTAGGCGAAATAAAGCCAGACCCCTCTACCCTCCTTCCTTCGCCCCCCGTCTACAGCCCCCTTTCATTTTCCACTGACGTAACAATTAACGCGGCGGAATGGAGGACAGAGCTCTGTGAGGAGCGTTGTGTGTGGCCGGGAGGTGGAGAGGGGGGAGGGAGGAGGCCGCGGACTAATGTTTATGAGAGAAGCAGGTGTTTGGTGTTATATTCTGCGCAAAACAATGTCCGCATGATATAGCGACTGTCCCGTCGCATCGCGTCGCGTCGAGCGAGCGTCCGCTCTTGCAGGGTGATTGTCGGTCCATCGCGGATAGCCGCTTTGCCCCCCCCCCCCTCCCAACGTTTTCCTCCGGTCCCTCTTTGCCGAAATGGTCCAACGCTCAGTGGACCCGTCTTATTATCAAACCAACCAACCAACCGAAAGTAACCAAAGATGAGTAAAAGAGGGTTTGGTTAATGAGGGGTGCGGGTGAAGTTATCCCGTCTCTGCGAGGATAGGAGCTGGGTCATGCAAGGGACAACTGTGTCGGGATTTGTATGGAATGAGAATGAAAGGTTGGATAATATGGTCAAAACAAGCTTTTGAACCGCTGATTGCCGAAATGGTCCAACGCTCAGTGGATCCATCTTAATACCAAACCAACCAATCGCAATCAACCAAAGATGAGTAACAGGAGTTGGTTAATGAGGAGTGCGGGAAGATGCTCTGTCTCTTGTGAACTTAACCTGTCATTGCGTGGATGAGACCAACGTGGATTCCGTGGTCATGGAAGGGACGATTGTATTTGGATTTGAATGAAAAGAATGAAAGATTGGATGTTATGGTCAAAGCAAGTCTGGAGCCGCTGATTGCAGGAACCCTGGCAAAACTAGTCATCAAAGACCAGTTGATCTTATTCCAATTGTCACCTAAATTAGGTGATATCACCAAGAATTATTGGTGACATCACCTTGTTTAATGTTTAGGTGACAATTGGAGCAAGTTCATCTGATCTTTTGTGACCAGTGTTGCCAGGCGGGTCTAATGTGAATCGAACCTTTCATGGATAGGAGGAGGGTCGTGTAAGGGCCGGACGATTGTATTTGGATTTGATGGATGTATAGGCGGATCCAGCAATCTAGCAACTGCGCATTCTTCCCATTTGAATGCATACTAAACAATCGATTGTTGCAGGGGCTCCAGCCCCAAGAATAATCGATTATTTCTCATGCAATCAAATGGGAAGAATACACTGTTGCCAGATTGCTAGATCCGCCAGTGGATGGATGTTACGGTCAAAACAAGCTAGGGAATCGCTGATTGCAGAAACCATACGAGTCCACTAAAAATTGAGTCACACTCAATTTTTAAAAATTGTTTTAAAGCCATGAAATAATAAATAAGGTTCACTGAAAAATTAAGGTGTTAAATTTACAGCACGAAATGAGCGACAATCAATGAGATGTTAAATTTACATCCGAGAACGTAAAAATAACCACCCAGGCTGCTATAATCACGTCTTGAGAAGTAAAACCATAGCATCTCACAAGTTGTCACCCCCCTTTACCCCCCCCCCCAAGCTGTTACTTTAACAATTTTGTATAAGTGTTGTTTTAAGAGTTTAAAAAATAATTGTTCGATTATTTTGGTGGTCTGACAAGTTTACCAATTTAGCGACGTCACATTTTACAAAGAGCATAAAGCTGTAAAAAGTGAATATGTTTCCAGAAGTAAGGTCCATAAAACAACAGGTGTGTTCTTCAGCTAAAACCCCCCATTTGATCAAAATACACTGTCCTCAGGAAGAGCACACCCACAATTCTATGGGTCCTTCTCTCGTAGAAAACGTCCTCGATGAGGCACTTGCAAGGGTCTGCATTATTGAGTTTTTTATAAAGAAAATGAAAGTACTTGATGAGCTGAGAACAAAGATGCCTTTGGTTTCTACTTTCTATTTAAGTCCCATTGTTTTGGAGATGACACTTTGGCCCAAAACAATTTTTTTTTTTTTTTTTTTAAATAGGAATTTCGTATAGAGATGTCACACTCACGTCACTACGAACACGATGTTTTACAATTTTATATACACGTGTGTATCTCCAAAACCGGGACACTTGGGAAAAAAACCAAAGACACCATTGTTCTCACCTCATCGAATACTATTATAATCTTCATAAAAAACACAAAATTTCAGACCCTTGCAACTGCCCTATCATTGTAATTTTCTGTACCTGTAAACATGTTCCCCTTCCATATAGTTCCAAATTCGCCGCATTTCATCTATAAAACTATACTTTTAATTATGATATATCTTTGGTTGCCCTCGACCATGGCCGTAAATAGAAATCTGTTAGTTTCTCTCTCATCCCATTTGAATATTTGTATTAGAAAAGGTTTGAAAAACGGGCTAAAGTCACGTGACGACCCCCTTTGCTATCCTTTTCTAACACATGTGTTCAAATGGTCGGAGAGAGAGATAGAAAAAAATGCGCGATCCCGCGCGGGTCTCACGTTTGGTGACTGCATGGATTTTTTTCCCAAATTTTATAAAATAAAACTATGCCGTCATATAAATAAACTTTATATTTTTCAAATTCGTTGAATGGAGGCTCGAATAAATGTTCCTGTTAAATTTTTATTTTTATATTTTTTTCCCCCCCCTGGAATATATCTCGTATTCAATATATTTAATCTTTCCTCGTTAATTTCACTCATGTCCCCATGTTTTTTATCTGTTGCGGTAAAACATGTGTTTCTGTGAAATTAATGTCTCAAAATTGGGGAAAATTTTTACATTGGAAAATTGTCTAATGAGACAAGTGAATGTAAGGGTATAAATTTTTGGTTTTTTAGTAATGAAATTAATATATTTTAGAGCTGAAAATTAGGATGCAAAATTGTGGAAAAAAAATATGAAATGGAGCAGTTGCAAGGAACTGAAATTGTGATTTTTTTGAATAAAGAAAATGATAGTACTTGGTCAGGTGAGAAAAATTGTCCCTTTGGTTCTTTTTAAGTGCCCCCCTTTTTTGGAGATACCTACCCATTGTTAAGTTGGAAAAAGCGTGTGCGTAGTGACGTCACTACGAAAAATTTTCCCATATTTAAAATGTTTTGGCCCAAAAATGTCATCTCTAGAACGATGGGCTTAATTAAAAACCAAAAGGCTTCTTTGTTTTCAGCTTATCAGTATTTTAATTCTTTATAAAAAATATAAATTTCAGACCCTTGCAACTGTCCATTGTGTGGGGCGGGTCTAGTAACAAGTAAAACTAAAAAGCCCGCAGTTTTGAAAGGATTATTGAAACCTGAAAAAAAAATCCTCCCATTTCAAGTAACAAAAGCTGAAAACCCTTTACAGAAGACATGGTTTAAAAAACGTAAACCCCTTTACTTTTACTACTAAGGTTCTTTAAATTTTTAGTGGGGTTTTTTAAATTCAAGGGGGTTTTCAACGGGGTTTTTCTCCATGAAAGGGTTAAAATAAGAGAGAGTCTGCTTTACTTTGGGACCTCCTCGTTCCAGTCCCGTACGTGCCATTTGGCAACGTTGAAATTTTCATCTTTTTAAAACCCCTGAAAATACGAACTTTTGGTTTTCGTGACACCTTTGCTTTCCGTTTTTTCCCTTTACTTAAAGGGCCCTCAGTCCCAACTTTTTAAAATGGACGCTTTTGCCCCTCCCCTCTTTTCCACAAGAAATACCCTTTCCCGGCAAGGTGCCCGTAATATCCAATGTTCAAGTAGTAGTAAAAAGGGGCGGTCCGGCCCGGTGACCATTAATGACCTAATTTCCAGGAATTTTTCGCGCGTATTTTCGGTGGACTAATTACCCTAATTAATTACTGCCACTTGATCACACCTGACCTAACATCATCTTCTTGGACGACACATTGTCGCTACCCCTCCCCCCTTTCCCCAAACGACCGATACACCGTTGCACCCCCCCGCCCCCCGCAACCTACTCGCTACCCCCGTTGCACCCCCGCATCCCCCTTTCCCCCTCAACCTGCAACCTATACATTGTGGCGCGTGCTAAGACTTCTTCTAACCCTTCCCCCCCCCCCCCCGCTCCATACTGGTGCCTGATACACCGTTGCATTTGCATCCCTTCACTTCACCCCCACGGCCGAAAAAGTGTTGCATCCCCTGCTCCTCCCCCCCCCACATACAGCGAGTTGTATAACCATTGATGACCACTGTTGAATCATCGATAGTTTCCCTCCCGCATCCTTTCACATCCTCATTATTCACTACACGCGGAAAGCATCGTGTGAGTTTTCCTTCTCCTCGTCCCCTTCAACCTAACTCCATCGTGGTGCGCAAAGAATTCTCCTTGGAAAGAGTTACTCCTTTACCTTTCCCCTCTCCACCCACCTTTCCAGTGTCGTACATTATGAAACACAGCAACTCTTCCCAATTCATCATTGCCCTTGGTGACAAATGATTGACAACGCATTGCCACACGCGAAAGGACAAGACAGGCATTTAAGGATTCTACTTGTTTGATATGAAGCCAGTTTTAACTCTGGAGTCCATCTTTTACCTCGAAATTTACACGGAGTTGGTAATGATTCAACCCGTTGTTTCACAAGGAGGAACAGACCCAAGTCTTTTGATTAAGACAATGTAAACTACAAGATGAGCAAAATTTTGGAATTTTTTACGTTCACTCCCATAGGAGTCAATTAACGAACCAATCAATTGTTGCCATATTGCAGAATATTTAGAACATGGTTGCCAAGTATTAATTCCCTCCCAAATCTACCAAGTTCGATAAATTTTAAAAAAACCCTTTCTGAATGAGCTGGGAATCGAACCTAATAAGCCCCCCTTGATCTAGGAAGCTAACGCGTTAACCACTAGACCAAAGAGGACTTACAGGAAACAAGGAGTAATTTCCATGATTTAAATTAGGTGAAAACTAAATGTTTTGACCTGTTAAAAAAAAAGTGATTTCAAATCCCCCACTTGTAAAAGTGGCCGATTTGAAATCACAGCTGGATTTTAAACCATGAACGGATTCAATGATTAATGCATTTTACTTAGCTTTTTTTTTTTTTTTTTTTTTTTTTTTTTTTTTTTTTAATTTTTTTTTAAATTTCAATTTTTTTTATTTTTTTTTTTTTTTTATTTTTAAATATAAAATTGAATGAATAATTCGGGATTGTATCGATGAAACAAAAGATTACAAAAAGATAACTTTTCATAAGGTTTAATCTGTGTATAATCTTTTCCTTCACCGATCCCCCCCCTTAAAAAAAATTACCGAATTCTTCATATTTTTTTTTTTTTTTTTTATTATTATTATTGGGGGTTTATGATGGTATGAATTTGAAAGCATAAGACCAGGATACAGATTATAGAATGTATATTCCCTATAAATGACAGTTCTAATAACTTAAATATAACTTAACATCTAAACTATGACTATTTTTAAATACAGTAAAATGCGTGTTCATATTATGAAAAAAGAAAAGCTAATACTTTTGAATATTGAGACAAATTAGAAACGATATTGGAGAACAAATTTATTAAAATCAAACGAACGTTGTCAAAAAATTAAAAACAAACGAACGTCGACGAGAAATTAAAATTAAACGGATGTCGACTAGAAAAGAAAAGGGGGAAACAAAGAAAAAAGAAGATTACAGCACTGACTAGATGGACACGCAAAAGATCATGGTTTACAAGACAGATTGAATATTTTTAAAATTTCGATGAAAAAAAATTGAAGTTGACACACGCATTCACATGCACTTTTTTTTTTTTTTTTTTTTTAGATCCTGTACCTCCTATAGGTTTTTCATTTCACCGCAGAGTCTGGAAATACATTCTAATAAAACATATTTCAATCCTGTTACCTCTATTGAAGTTTTTTGTTAATCTCAAGGACAGGATTGTAAAAACATCCACACTCGTCAACCCCATTTTTCAAAAAGAGTGGACATTGAGGAACACAACTTCTTGAAAATATTTCATTTTTCATCGGTTTTTTTAAAAAATTTTCTCAAAGAATAAAAACCATGGACAAAAATTACTTTCAGATTTCGAAGGTAAAATTATCATATGCAGCGCACCGTCACACCACTCTGTAATAACTGTTTTCTTTTTTCCCCTATTTTTTTAATTGTATTTTAAATTGAAACCAACTTTATTTTCTAAAGTTAAATGTATAAACGCTTTGAAACACAAATGTTTGAGTTCCGTAAAAATCACATCGAACTCTTCTTGAAAAAAAAGACCATCGTTCGGAATATCGTTAGATTTTAATTTTGTTAACACTTGAGACACATTAGCTGCATCATAGTACAGACAATTATTATTTAAGTAAGAACACACACTGTTAAATAATGTTTCTATTTTCTTTTCACTGCTGGAACATTTCTCGACACAATGATCAATCGCTGGCATGATAGATTTAAAGTTTTCCCCAAAAGGCCTTCCTGGATGATAAACTGTCTTGGATAGTTTAATGGCGGTGGTGAAGTTTCCGATATGATGATTGATTTTTTGTCGTACATCGTTTTGAACTGCAAAGATCTGAGGAGTGAGCCCAGTGGTTTGGTCGACCGATCGGATCCGTGTTGAAAATAGTGATCGATTTCACCCCGGCTTAGACAAAGTTCGGTCCATTCTTTTGGTGTAAGTTCGAGACCGTTTTGCGGTGCACTGTGTTTATGAAACTTGATGCAGGTGGCAAAATCATCGTTAATATTATGACCGACGACGATTTGTTTTGAACCGTCGGGAGATAAAAAGTAGCACGTATTCTTCAGAGTCGACACGAATAAGGCACCTTGGCATTTCATCTTGAGTGGTTCCAAAGGTAACTCAATACCGTTGGAGAGACCGTATCTATTGGTATCCATGGTTGTTGAAGAAATGCGTTTAAAAAAAAAAAGGGAAAAAAAAAGTACCGATGGTACAACTAAACAGACTACTGTTATTGAAAATTGCACAGCGAGAGGAGTGATCTAAGAACAGCGCACTAGTGATGAGTGACAAAGAGAAAAATTGGGTCATTTTGATGAACTGCTGTGTAAGCACCCCCGAGAAGCGATGAGTTACCACCACCACCGGTAAAACGGTACTTTCAATAAAACCGTTAATCACCCTCGGAATCGTTACGTAGCAGAGACTTCTAACGGTTTTTACGGCAGCAACACGATTGCGTATCACGGGTGTTCTCATGCTTTCCAACGTTCCATTTTTTAAAAACAAAGATCGAATTTCTGTTTTAATAATGCGTCATTCGTAAGAGTGTTTGTTGAAAATAATCTTTGGAAATCCGCCATCGAATGACCGTTGGCTCTAAAATGCAAAAAAAAAGTAAACAATATTGTCCACACACACACATACAAAGATACTTAGCCAGGTTATGCAATAAGCAATACACGTATCATCCCATTCAACACGTGTAATAGGTTTGTTGCGTGTTGCATACTTTGGCCAGGTATCTTTGTCCCCCCCCCCCCGCTAGTGCACAAGGGGGCTGAGACAACCAAGTTTTGGTATTTCTCTCTCTTAAGTTCCATGCCGGCTTTGTAATATGAGTCGTCCTCTAAAGCTAATGCGAATCGAAGTTTGCCTATGACTCACTGTTCACAGTTTTATTCGATATTTTTTTCTTTTCCCATTTCCAGCCTCTATATTTTCCCTCCTTCTTCTGTCTTTCCACTCTCTGGCTCTTCCACTGCTCCTCTCAAGTGCAGCCCTCTCGTTCACCCGTGTACACTTTTATTTTATCTCTTTCCGTATCTTTTAATTCTACTGGCTACATCTTTCCCTTTTTTTATCACTTCTGTTCCTTTACCTCAAAACAACATTGCTTTTGATTTTTGAAACAGTAATGCTTTGATGAATGCCTTTTTTAATTTTTCTTGGGTTTTAAATAGTTTCTCCCTTCGACTCAAGCCTATTTCACCTTTTCCCTTCGGATCTGTTGATCCTTAGTATGACTAGGTAACAAAGTATTTCCGAGTCTGACTCGTCCTCACCACCGCACGCATATCATTTGTTATCATACATCATAGAACAAAAAAAAAAAAAAAACGCTGTATTCGAATATTTAGGAACACGGACCACCAGCTTTACAGATTTTTGTCGCAACTTCAGTAGTAACTTCTTCAAAACGTGCAACAACTCTTGCGGCGCTGTTTGACGAGGAATGTCAATTAAATTATAAAATGTAACTTTTGTGGAAAAAAATTTATGCTTCACCGCAATTTGAGACCAAATTTCCCCCAGCTCTCTTTTTCGGATATCTTAAATATCCAATTTGCTAGTTATAATACTTTTTTCTCTTTTAGGTGAGATTACAGACCACTGATAAACTATGATAAACAAACAAAAAAAAAAAAAAAAAAAATAATATAAGTACAGGTTTTTTTCTTTTCTCTATTTTGTATTATTAATCTCTTTGTGGATACGTCGGCAAAAAATGATTTTAGTTCAACGGTTTCTTCCGTATCAAAAATAAATCTAAGAATAAAAGGAACCCACACGTATTGCCCCCCCCTCCGGTTCCATTGGTTATATCTTGAACTTCTCAAATCAAAATTCGAATACTGCTGTTTCAAGACCAAAACTGAGATTGAATTCAATAACTACGATACACGCGCACATTAGACAAAACTTTCACTCCACTTGTTGGGTCGATTATTTCATCTCAGGTTCAGGGCACACAACAATTTTCATAAAATCCCGCTTTCCTTATTTTTTTTTTTTTTTTTTTTTTTTTTTTTTTTTTTTTTTTATTTTTTTTTTTTTTTTTTTTTTTTTTTTTTTTACTTATTTTATTTTTGTTTTTTTATTTTTGTAATTTTTTTATTTATTTTTATTTGTTTTGTTTTTATTTATTTTTTTTTTTTATATTTTTTTTTCGTTTATTTGTATTTTTTTTTTTATTTTTTTTTTTACTTTTTTTTCATTTATTTTATTTATTTTTTCAATTTTCTTATATTTCAACTCAAAGGGTTGGATTTCAAAGCAATCACATTCCACAACTCAAACTACTTAGAAAGAGTGCATTATGCTGTTGAAAACCCCAACTATTTGAACAGATTTTTTTATCCTTTTTGCATTCCTGTTTTTTTTTTTGGTTTTTTTGTTTTTTTTTTTTTTGTTTTTGTTTTAACTAACCCCTAACATAAGATTTGAAATTATTATGATTGAGTTAAATCGACAGATAACATTAAGCCTAAGCGCTTGAGATCTGTAAAAAAAAAAGTAAATTTTTCGTTTGAGGAAAAGGTGTCGCTTAGCATATATACCTGTTGATTTCAAAATATTCAAAATCTATGATACTGAACGCTTATCGAAATGGATGCACTTATGATTCAAATATTGCCAACACTATCGAACACTCTTTACTTGTTTCCTTTCGTTTTTTGGACTTTTTTTTAAACCCCCAAATATATTTCTGGGAGAATTGATTTTAAATACTTCCAAGCTGGTCCTTGAAAGATGAATTTTCTGGGGTGTGGCAAAAGGCGGGTGCCACTGTATTGGTTTTTCCCGATCCTAGACTTAAAAGTGTTCTGAAAGTCAGAGCTTTGTTCAAACCCCCCAAAAAAAATTTATGTCAGAGTAATCGTGTTCAAAACACACGTCAACCACCGCCTGATTCTCTCTGTCGGTCAGAGTTCGGCGCCATTTTTTTTTGTTTTTTTTTTTGTTTTTTTTTTTTTTTTTTTTGTTTGCAAGGCACTGTGTTAACGTTGTTGAATGAACGTTGATCGTCGTGAAATCAACATCAATCGATGATCGACAACAGTTCGTTTTCAACCATCAAGGTTAGAAAATAACAGATGTTCGTCGCAACTTTTAAGACCAATGGAGCCTTGCAAACCTATCTTAAACGGTTTCTACACCGCTTCGGTCCTGCTCTAACCTGTTCCTTAGTTAACGATTCCACATTGTTGACCTAACGCAGGAAAAACAAGGCAGTAGGTCCATAAAATCCTGCAAAGTAAGAATGGACTACTAAAAAAAAAAAAAAAAAAAAAAAAGAAAAAAAAAACAAAAAAAAAAAAAAAAAAACCGAAAAATGTGTACTAAATTAGGATTCGCTCTGTGACGAGTGTTGGTATGATCTTTGCGGCTATAGCGAGACGGTAAAATAAAAGGTTTACCATATCGAACTTTTGATATGTCTTGACATTAAGACGTCGACTTTCCCACACCAACGATTCGTCGTCATTGGAACACGCCACCAGAAAGCGCGTATTAGCGCTTCCCACTACAACAAGATTCAATGTAGGTTCAAATTTTAAAAAAAATTAAAAATTATTCATACTTTCTCTGAAAAGTTTCTATTATGAATCGTTTACTATTCACTAATAACCAGCTCCCTGTCTCTCGAGGTAGCAAGAAAGGATATGCGACACGCAGTACACATTGGCAAGACTTAACCTTACATTTTATAATGATACACACGCGACGACGCGAGGTGTCTGCAGGAGAGAAATACCCTCCCCCCTTTCCATACAAGTACTTACTAAAATAAATCTCACAAAACCTCTTACTTTGTTTTGTTTTCTGGTCTTGACCGCCAACAAGGCACTTTCCTTCGCACACGCGCCTTTCAAAACTGTCAAATAAAAATTCGTCTTGTCCCGGCAAAAAAAAAAAAGGACTCCTCCACTAAGTAAAGTATAAGTATGTCAAAAGTATAGGAAAGTTTGTATACGCGTTAAGTTGAGCCCACCATATTTAAAATCCCGCTTTAGCCCCATCAAAAAGATCCAGAGCTTTCAAGGCTTGCTGGTTAATGCATGTACTTTACTGTCTTGAAATTTTCAGATTAAGTAAGATATAAGCACCTAACAGTGATAGGCTAACACAACTAAAAGGTCGTGGAGACTGAAGTTGATTCGCCTTAAAAAAAAGATTATGAAAATTTAAATACAAGTATCTTGTGTGATTCCAAAATTAACAGCATTGAAAATTAAATGAAATGAATTCTATCGTCAGTTCAACAATTACAATCTTTAAACCCAAAAGTCGAGTGTCTCAAATTGGATTTACACAATGAGACTAATTGAAAAATAAATCATAACTAAACGGTTTAATAAATAATTAAAAATGTAAAAGATTGTAGGAACAAAATTTAAACAAAGAAAGAAAAGTATTGAAAACATAATTTTTTTTTAAAAAAAGGGGGGGGGGAATCAAGAACAGTGGACAAAAAAAAGTAATAAAGTAATGATAAAAATAATAAAAAAAAAAAAAAAAAAAAAAAAAAAAAAAAAAAAAAAAAAAAAAAAAAAAAAAAAAAAAAAAAAAAAAATCGAAAAAAAATATTAAAGAACAGCGAACAGAAGAAATAAAATCAAATGAAATGGAATAAAATTTTTAAAAAAAAAAAAAATTAAGAGAAAAGAATTAGAAATAATTTTAAAAAACAAAACAGAAAAAAAAAAAATAAATAAAAAAATTAAAAAAAAAAAAATTACATTAAAAATTAAACAAAAATTAGAAATACTATTATAAAAGAGCAAACAAAAAAAAAATAATAAATAAAGAAAGGACCCGTTTAAATGAATCGCTCAATCGAACTTATTTCCAGGTTTTGTTATCTTGGTTTATGATGAGAATAATTTCAAGAAATATATATTTAAATTGTTCACAAAAAAAACCACAGTTGATAAAAAAAAAAAAAAAAACAAGCAAACAAAAATGTGTCACCACCCGCCCCCAACGATCGTTTTTTGATTCATCAGTTGCCACTATTCGTATCTGCCAAAGTGACAATCTATTTCTTTTATTCCGCAATTTCATTTTCGTTTGCCCCAAGTAGGTAATCCTCTATTTTTGTTTTCTTAACGGAGGCTGATTCAACTAACACGCTTGTATACCTCAATGATTCAGCCCCGAAGTTTCACGCAAACACTCGCATCCTGTGAGAACTTCAACTTATAGTCCTACGCTAGTGTCGAGATAAGCAGGAATAGCACGGCTCAGAGAAATAAACATTGGAGGCATTCTATTTCCTCCACCAACTCCACCTCATCATCATTGATATTATTGCTATCATCATCGTGTTTTAAAAAAAAAACTATCCCCATTTTCAAACATAAAAACTGGTCCGAATATTTAAAACCCAAAAAAGTCATAGTTAAAGATTCAAACATTTCATTGTTGAAACTTTTTTTCTGGAATGAACTCTCTGAAGGATACCTTGAAAATCTGAAATGTGGTCATTTATGGAATAAACAACCGCATGTTTTTCAAGTAAAACTTATTTTCGTTAACTCCGTGTAAAGTTCGAAACAGTCTGCCAAACTCTATTTTATTTTGTACTTTATTTTAGCTTTCTTTCAATTTCACCGATAATAGTTGCGTGTGTTTTTCAGCTTCGGCTTCTTTCCCTTTAGGGATAGACGGGTGAATCGTATAACTAGTTGTCTAAATGAGACGATCATGAAACAGTTTTGAATAATTGACAGGTCAGTTGGCTTGAGTTGACACATTCGGAGCAAATAAAGGAGACCTCATAACTTTTTTTTCGGTCTCTGTGTACATTCTCGACTCGATTTCTGGGGGTGATCACGGAGGATCGGATCGTCTTGGTAACGTTATCGTTATCGTTTACATATAATCTTATGGGTGGCTCAACTGATCGAATTGTTTTGAGCCCCTCGTAACGATTGAAACGAACGAAAGGAAGCGACGAGTCGGAGGCTGTCGTAATCTCATTCTTTTGGGGGGGGGGGGGGGGGGGGGGGGGGGGGGGGGAAAAAAAAAAAAAAAAAAAAAAAAAAAAAAAAAAAAAAACCCTAAAAAAAGGTGGGGGGACCCCACCTCGGATCGGTTTGGGGCGAAAGAAAGAAACCCCGTTTGATTTGGGGGGCAATTATGCAAAGGGGAAAACAAAACCCAAAACGACCCTTTCCTCCGTAATCCCCTCCCGGGAATTTCCCCTTTGAAGGGGGTAAGATCAAAAAAAGGTTTTTTACTTTTCCCCCGGAATTTTAAAAGGGTGAAAAATTACTTAATAACGATCCCCCCATTCCCTTTTTTTAGGGGAATCCAAAATTTTGGGAAATTTTTACCTAAAAAAAAAAAGGGGAAAAAAGTTTTTGATTGGATGGGTTTTCAAGAAATTAATCAATTTTTAAATGCACCTTGAACGGGAATATACTGCATTTAAAATTTAAACGCAAGTAAATTTTTCTGACCCAATTACTCTCGAAGATAACGCTCTGTAGAGTATAAATTCACTTGAACAGGGGGCGAAACCATCTGAAGGCAAAAAAAAGGCTTCAGTTGTACGGTTTTAAAAAGGTTTAGTTTCAATTTTTGGGTGGTTTATCGATCACTTTTTTTTTCCCCTTTTTTTTTTTCCCCCTTTGAGTTTTCCGGGTTAAAAATTTTTTGAAAAATTTTAAACCAATAATTTAACCCGGATTCCCCTAGGAAAAAAAAAGGTTAAAAAAAATTTGTGATCGATAATCCATTAAAGAATTGCACCCACCTTTTAAAATGTGCCGTACTTTGTTTTTTTTGCCTTCAGATGCGTTTCGCCCCCCTGTTCAAGTGAGTTTATACTCTACAGAGCAGTTATCTACGAGAGTAATTGGGGCAGAAATAATTTGACTTGCGTTAAAGTTTTTCCCCGAATTCATGCAGCCCTCATATCCAGCCCCTTCAAGGCATGCATTCTAGCATGCATGAATTTACTTGCAAGTACCTATCCAACTCTAAAGTACTCTCTTAGAGAGTGGGATCCGTCACTTTTTTTTTTTTGAGGCTAACCAAATGCAATGTGTTGGTATCTCCCCAGTAAAAAAAACGTAAGTAGGGATGGATCGTGGGTATTAGAGTGAATGGTTCAGTGCTTGCGTTAGAATTCAGGGAAACGTAAATCAACTCTTGATCTATACCGTACAAACGAAAGTTCCAGGGAGGTGATCACGGAGGATCGGCTCGTTTTGGGTATCGTTATCGTTTGCATAATTGCATTAAATCAAACGGGGTTGCTTCTGCGCAACGCGATCGCGCAGGTGATCCCCACCCCACCTCTTCCAGCTTCAAACGAATGAGATTACGACAGCCTCCGACTCGTCGCTTCCTTTCGTTCGTTTCAATCGTTACGAGGGGCTCAAAACAATTCGATCAGTTGAGCCACCCATAGATTATATGTAAACGATAACGATAACGTTACCAAGACGATCCGATCCTCCGTGATCACCCCCAGAAATCGAGTCGAGAATGTACACAGAGACCGAAAAAAAGTTATGAGGTCTCCTTTATTTGCTCCGAATGTGTCAACTCAAGCCAACTGACCTGTCAATTATTCAAAACTGTTTCATGATCGTCTCATTTAGACAACTAGTTATACGATTCACCCGTCTATCCCTAAAGGGAAAGAAGCCGAAGCTGAAAACACACGCAACTATTATCGGTGAAATTGAAAGAAAGCTAAAATAAAGTACAAAATAAAATAGAGTTTGGCAGACTGTTTCGAACTTTACACGGAGTTAACGAAAATAAGTTTTACTTGAAAAACATGCGGTTGTTTATTCCATAAATGACCACATTTCAGATTTTCAAGGTATCCTTCAGAGAGTTCATTCCAGAAAAAAAAAGTTTCAACAATGAAATGTTTGAATCTTTAACTATGACTTTTTGGTTTAAGTATTCGGACCAGTTTTTTATGTTTGAAAATGGGGATAGTTTTTTTTTAAAACACGATGATGATAGCAATAATATCAATGATGATGAGGGGGGAGTTGGTGGAGGAAATAGAATGCCTCCAATGTTTATTTCTCTGAGCCGTGCTATTCCTGCTTATCTCGACACTAGCGTAGGACTATAAGTTGAAGTTCTCACAGGATGCGAGTGTTTGCGTGAAACTTCGGGGCTGAATCATTGAGGTATACAAGCGTGTTAGTTGAATCAGCCTCCGTTAAGAAAACAAAAATAGAGGATTACCTACTTGGGGCAAACGAAAATGAAATTGCGGAATAAAAAAAATAGATTGTCACTTTGGCAGATACGAATAGTGGCAACTGATGAATCAATAAACGATCGTTGGGGGCGGGGGGTGACACATTTTTGTTTTCTTGTTTTTTTGTTTTGTTTTATCAACTGTGGTTTTTTTTGTGAACAATTTAAATATATATTTCTTGAAATTATTCTCATCATAAACCAAGATAACAAAACCTGGAAATAAGTTCGATTGAGCGATTCATTTAAACGGGTCCTTTCTTTATTTATTATTTTTTTTCTGTTTGCTCTTTTATAATAGTATTTCTAATTTTTGTTTAATTTTTAATGTAATTTTTTTTATTTTTTATTTTTTTTATTTTATTTTTGCTGTTTGCTGTTTTTTAATATTATTTCTAATTCTTTTCTCTTAATTTTTTTTTTTTTTTAAATTTTATTCCATTTCATTTTATTTTATTTCTTCTGTTTGCTGTTCTTTAATATTTTTTTTTGATTTTTTTTTTTTTTTTTTTTTTTTTTTTTTTTTTTTTTTTTTTTTTTTTTTTTTTTTTTTTTATTTCCCGTTTTTTATTATTTTATTATCTTTACTTTTTTTTCTTTTTATTCTGTCCACTGTTCTTGATTCCCCCCCCCCCTTTTTTTTAAAAAAAAAAATGTTTTCAATACTTTTCTTTCTTTGTTTAAATTTTGTTCCTACAATCTTTTACATTTTTTAAATTTTTTATTAAACCGTTTAGTTATGATTTATTTTTCAATTAGTCTCATTGTGTAAATCCAATTTGAGACACTCGACTTTTGGGTTTAAAGATTGTAATTGTTGAACTGACGATAGAATTCATTTCATTTAATTTTCAATGCTGTTAATTTTTGGGAAACACACAAGATACTTGTATTTAAATTTGCATAATCTTTTTTGAAGGCGAATCAACTTCAGTCTCCACGACCTTTTAGTTGTGTTAGCCTATCACTGTTAGGTGCTTATATCTTACTTAATCTGAAAATTTCAAGACAGTAAAGTACATGCATTAACCAGCAAGCCTTGAAAGCTCTGGATCTTTGTGATGGGGGTAAAGCGGGATTTTAAATATGGTGGGCTCAACTTAACGCGTATACAAACTTTCCTATACTTTTGACATACTTATACTTTACTTAGTGGAGGAGTCCGATTTTTTTTTTTTTTGCCGGGACAAGACGAATTTTTATTTGACAGTTTTGAAAGGCGCGTGTGCGAAGGAAAGTGCCTTGTTGGCGGTCAAGACCAGAAAACAAAACAAAGTAAGAGGTTTTGTGAGATTTATTTTAGTAAGTACTTGTATGGAAAGGGGAGAGGGTATTTCTCTCCTGCAGACACCTCGCGTCGTCGCGTGTGTATCAATAAAAAATGTAAGGTTAAGTCTTGCCAATGTGTACTGCGTGTCGCATATCCTTTCTTGCTACCTCGAGAGACAGGGAGCTGGTTATTAGTGAATAGTAAACGATTCATAATAGAAACTTTTCAGAGAAAGTATGAATAATTTTTAATTTTTTTAATATTTGAACCTACATTGAATCTTGTTGTAGTGGGAAGCGCTAATACGCGCTTTCTGGTGGCGTGTTCCAATGACGACGAATCGTTGGTGTGGGAAAGTCGACGTCTTAATGTCAAGACATATCAAAAGTTCGATATGGTAAACCTTTTATTTTACCGTCTCGCTATAGCCGCAAAGATCATACCAACACTCGTCACAGAGCGAATCCTAATTTAGTACACATTTTTCGGTTTTTTTTTTTTTTTTTTTGTTTTTTTTGTTCTTTTGTTTTTTTGTTTTTTTTTTTTTTGTAGTCCATTCTTACTTTGCAGGATTTTATGGACCTACTGCCTTGTTTTTCCTGCGTTAGGTCAACAATGTGGAATCGTTAACTAAGGAACAGGTTAGAGCAGGACCGAAGCGGTGTAGAAACCGTTTAAGATAGGTTTGCAAGGCTCCATTGGTCTTAAAAGTTGCGACGAACATCTGTTATTTTCTAACCTTGATGGTTGAAAACGAACTGTTGTCGATCATCGATTGATGTTGATTTCACGACGATCAACGTTCATTCAACAACGTTAACACAGTGCCTTGCAAACAAAAAAAAAACAAAACAAAAAAACAAAACAAAAAAAAAAAAAAAGGCGCCGAACTCTGACCGACAGAGAGAATCAGGCGGTGGTTGACGTGTGTTTTTTAACACGATTACTCTGACATAAATTTTTTTTGGGGGTTTTGAACAAAGCTCTGACTTTCAGAACACTTTTAAGTCTAGGATCGGGACATAAAACCAATACAGTGGCACCCGCCTTTTGCCACACCCCAGAAAATTCATCTTTCAAGGACCAGCTTGGAAGTATTTAAAATCAATTCTCCCAGAAATATATTTGAGGGTTAAAAAAATGTCCAAAAAAGGAAACAAGTAAAGAGTGTTCGATAGTGTTTGGCAATGTTTGAATCATAAGTGCATCCATTTCGATAAGCGTTCAGTATCATAGATTTTGAATGTTTTGAAATCAACATTATGCTAAGCGACACCTTTTCCTCAAACGAAAAATTTACTTTTTTTTTTTACAGATCTCAAGCGCTTAGGCTTAATGTTATCTGTCGATTTAACTCAATCATAATAATTTCAAATCTTATGTTAGGGGTTAGTTAAAACAAAACAAAAAAAAAAAACAAAACCAAAAAAAAAATAGGAATGCAAAAAGGATAAATAAATCTGTTCAAATAGTTGGGGGTTTTTAACAGCATAATGCACTCTTTCTAAGTAGTTTGAGTTGTGGAATGTGATTGCTTTGAAATCCAACCCTTTGAGTTGAAATATAAGAAAATTGAAAAAATAAATAAAATAAATGAAAAAAAGTAAAAAATAAATAAAAAATAAAATACAAATAAACGAAAAAAAAAATAAAAAAAATAAATAAATAAAAAACAAAAAAAATAAAAAAAAATAAAATAAAATTTCAAAAATAAAATAAACAAAAATAAAAAAAAGTAAAAAAAAAAAAAAAAAAATAAAAAAAAAAAAAAAAAAAAAAAAAAAAAAAAAAAAAAAAAAAAAATAAGGAAAGCGGGATTTTATGAAAATTGTTGTGTGCCCTGAACCTGAGATGAAATAATCGACCCAACAAGTGGAGTGAAAGTTATGTCTAATGTGCGCGTGTATCGTAGTTATTGAATTCAATCTCAGTTTTGGTCTTGAAACAGCAGTATTCGAATCTTGATTTGAGAAGTTCAAGATATAACCAATGGAACCGGAGGGGGGGGGGAATACGTGTGGGTTCCTTTTATTCTTAGATTTATTTTTGATACGGGAAAAAACCGTTGAACTAAAATCATTTTTTGCCGACGTATCCACAAAGAGATTAATAATAAAAAAAAGAGAAAAGAAAAAAACCTGTACTTATATTATTTTTTTTTTTTTTTTTTTTTTTTTTATCATAGTTTATCAGTGGTCTGTAATCTCACCTAAAAAAGAAAAAAGTATTATAACTAGCAAATTGGATATTTTAAAATATCCGAAAAAGAGAGCTGGGGGAAATTTGGTCTCAAATTGCGGTGAAGCATAATTTTGTTCCACAAAAGTTACATTTTATAATTTTTAAATTTACATTCCTCGTCAAACAGCGCCTCAAGAGTTGTTGCACGTTTTGAAGAAGTTACTACTGAAGTTGCGACAAAAATCTGTAAAGCTGGTGGTCCGTGTTCCTAAATATTCGAATACAGCGTTTTTTTTTTTTTTTTTCTATGATGTATGATAACAAATGATATGCGTGCGGTGGTGAGGACGAGTCAGACTCGGAAATACTTTGTTACCTAGTCATACTAAGGATCAACAGATCCGAAGGGAAAAGGTGAAATAGGCTTGAGTCGAAGGGAGAAACTATTTAAAACCCAAGAAAAATTAAAAAACATTCATCAAAGCATTACTGTTTCAAAAATCAAAAGCAAAGTTGTTTTGAGGTAAAGGAACAGAAGTGATAAAAAAAGGAAAGATGTAGCCAGTAGAATTAAAAGATACGGAAAGAGATAAAATAAAAGTGTACACGGGTGAACGAGAGGGCTGCACTTGAGAGGAGCAGTGGAAGAGCCAGAGAGTGGAAAGACAGAAGAAGGAGGGAAAATATAGAGGCTGGAAATGGGAAAAGAAAAAAATATCGAATAAAACTGTGAACAGTGAGTCATAGGCAAACTTCGATTCGCATTAGCTTTAGAGGACGACTCATATTACAAAGCCGGCATGGAACTTAAAGAGAGAAATACCAAAACTTGGTTGTCTCAGCCCCCTTGTGCACTAGCGGGGGGGGGGGGGGACAAAGATACCTGGCCAAAGTATGCAACACGCAACAAACCTATTACACGTGTTGAATGGGATGATACGTGTATTGCTTATTGCATAACCTGGCTAAGTATCTTTGTATGTGTGTGTGTGTGTGCGGACAATATTTTTTACTTTTTTTTGCATTTTAGAGCCAACGGTCATTCGATGGCGGATTTCCAAAGATTATTTTCAACAAACACTCTTACGAATGACGCATTATTAAAACAGAAATTCGATCTTTGTTTTAAAAGATGGAACGTTGGAAAGCATGAGAACACCCGTGATACGCAATCGTGTTGCTGCCGTAAAAACCGTTAGAAGTCTCTGCTACGTAACGATTCCGAGGGTGATTAACGGTTTTATTGAAAGTACCGTTTTACCGGTGGTGGTGGTAACTCTTCGCTTCTCGGGGGTGCTTACACAGCAGTTCATCAAAATGACCCAATTATTCTCTTTGTCCACTCATCACTAGTGCGCTGTTCTTAGATCACTCCTCTCGCTGTGCAATTTTCAATAACAGTAGTCTGTTTAGTTGTACCATCGGTACTTTTTTTTTCCTTTGTTTTTTTAAACGCATTTCTTCAACAACCATGGATACCAATAGATACGGTCTCTCCAACGGTATTGAGTTACCTTTGGAACCACTCAAGATGAAATGCCAAGGTGCCTTATTCGTGTCGACTCTGAAGAATACGTGCTACTTTTTATCTCCCGACGGTTCAAAACAAATCGTCGTCGGTCATAATATTAACGATGATTTTGCCACCTGCATCAAGTTTCATAAACACAGTGCACCGCAAAACGGTCTCGAACTTACACCAAAAGAATGGACCGAACTTTGTCTAAGCCGGGGGGAAATCGATCACTATTTTCAACACGGATCCGATCGGTCGACCAAACCACTGGGCTCACTCCTCAGATCTTTGCAGTTCAAAACGATGTACGACAAAAAATCAATCATCATATCGGAAACTTCACCACCGCCATTAAACTATCCAAGACAGTTTATCATCCAGGAAGGCCTTTGGGGAAAACTTTAAATCTATCATGCCAGCGATTGATCATTGTGTCGAGAAATGTTCCAGCAGTGAAAAGAAAATAGAAACATTATTTAACAGTGTGTGTTCTTACTTAAATAATAATTGTCTGTACTATGATGCAGCTAATGTGTCTCAAGTGTTAACAAAATTAAAATCTAACGATATTCCGAACGATGGTCTTTTTTCTCAAGAAGAGTTCGATGTGATTTTTACGGAACTCAAACATTTGTGTTTCAAAGCGTTTATACATTTAACTTTAGAAAATAAAGTTGGTTTCAATTTAAAAAACAATTAAAAAAAAAGGGGAAAAAAGAAAACAGTTATTACAGAGTGGTGTGACGGTGCGCTGCATATGATAATTTTACCTTCGAAATCTGAAAGTAATTTTTGTCCATGGTTTTCATTCTTTGAGAAATTTTTAAATAAACCGATGAAAAATGAAATATTTTCAAGAAGTTGTGTTCCTCAATGTCCACTCTTTTTGAAAAATGGGGGTTTACGAGTGTGGATGTTTTTACAATCCTGTCCTTGAGATTAACAAAAAAATTCAATAGAGGTAACAGGATTGAAAAATGTTTTATTAGAATGTATTTCCAGACTCTGCGGTGAAATGAAAAACCTATAGGAGGTACAGGATCTACAAAAAAAAAAAAAAAAAAAAGTGCATGTGAATGCGTGTGTCAACTTCAATTTTTTTTCATCGAAATTTTTAAAAAAATTCAATCTGTCTTGTAAACCATGATCTTTTGCGTGTCCATCTAGTCAGTGCTGTAATCTTCTTTTTTCTTTGTTTCCCCCTTTTCTTTTCTAGTCGACATCCGTTTAATTTTAATTTCTCGTCGACGTTCGTTTGTTTTTAATTTCTTGACAACGTTCGTTTGATTTTAATAAATTTTGTTCTCCAATATCGTTTCTAATTTGTCTCAATATTCAAAAGTATTAGCTTCTCTTTTTTCATAATATGAACACGCATTTTACTGTATTTTAAAAAAAGTCATAGTTTAGATGTTAAGTTATATTTAAGTTATTAGAACTGTCATTTATAGGGAATATACATTCTATAATCTGTATCCTGGTCTTATGCTTTCAAATTCATACCATCATAAACCCTAATAATAATAATAATAAAAAAAAAAAAAAAAATTATGAAGAATTCGGTAATTTTTATTAAGGGGGAGATCGGTGAAGGAAAAGATTATACACAGATTAAACCTTATGAAAAGTTATCTTCTTGTAATCTTTTGTTTCATCGATACAATCCCGAATTATTCATTCAATTTTTTATTTTAAAAAAAAAAAAATAAAAAAAAATAAAATAAGTTAATTGAAATTTACAAAAAATAAAAAAAAAAAAAAAAAAAAAAAAAAAAAAAAAAAGCTAAGTAAAATGCATTAATCATTGAATCCGTTCATGGTTTAAAATCCAGCTGTGATTTCAAATCGGCCACTTTTACAAGTGGGGGATTTGAAATCACTTTTTTTTTAACAGGTCAAAACATTTAGTTTTCACCTAATTTAAATCATGGAAATTACTCCTTGTTTCCTGTAAGTCCTCTTTGCTCTAGTGGTTAACGCGTTAGCTTCCTAGATCAAAGGGGGGCTTATTAGGTTCGATTCCCAGCTCATTCAGAAAGGTTTTTGTAAAATTTATCGAACTTGGTAGATTTGGGAGGGAATTAATACTTGGCAACCATGTTCTAAATATTCTGCAATATGGCAACAATTGATTGGTTCGTTAATTGACTCCTATGGGAGTGAACGTAAAAAATTCCAAATTATGCTCATCTTGTAGTTTACATTGTCTTAATCAAAAGACTTGGGTCTGTTCCTCCTTGTGAAACAACGGGTTGAATCATTACCAACTCCGTGTAAATTTCGAGGTAAAAGATGGACTCCAGAGTTAAAACTGGCTTCATATCAAACAAGTAGAATCCTTAAATGCCTGTCTTGTCCTTTCGCGTGTGGCAATGCGTTGTCAATCATTTGTCACCAAGGGCAATGATGAATTGGGAAGAGTTGCTGTGTTTCATAATGTACGACACTGGAAAGGTGGGTGGAGAGGGGAAAGGTAAAGGAGTAACTCTTTCCAAGGAGAATTCTTTGCGCACCACGATGGAGTTAGGTTGAAGGGGACGAGGAAAGGAAAACTCACACGATGCTTTCCGCGTGTAGTGAATAATGAGGATGTGAAAGGATGCGGGAGGGAAACTATCGATGATTCAACAGTGGTCATCAATGGTTATACAACTCGCTGTATGTGGGGGGGGGGGGGGGGGAGCAGGGGGTGCAACACTTTTTCGGCCGTGGGGGTGAAGTGAAGGGATGCAAATGCAACGGTGTATCAGGCACCAGTATGGAGGGGGGGGGGGAAGGGTTAGAAGAATGTCTTAGCACGCGCCACAATGTATAGGTTGCAGGTTGAGGGGAGAAAGGGGGATGCGGGGGTGCAACGGTGTAGCGAGTAGGTTGCGGGGGTGCGGGGATGCAACGGTGTATCGGTCGCTTGGGAAGGGGCGAGGGGTAGCGACAATGTGTCGTCCAAGAAGATGATGTTAGGTCAGGTGTGATCAAGTGGCAGTAATTAATTAGGGTAATTAGTCCACCGAAAATACGCGCGAAAAATTCCTGGAAATTAGGTCATTAATGGTCACCGGGCCGGGCCGCCCCTTTTTTACTACTGTTCCTGTAGCAGGTTCTATTTCCCTAAAAAGAATGGACTTTTTATGAAAACAAGGGGCATCCGTTTTATGTCGGATCGACTCCAACCCGTGGCGGCTCGTGCTTTGGCAACTAGCTTTTTTGCCATTTAAAACCCAGAAAAGTATCGGGTAACTTGGGGGATTGCACCCCTGAAAATCGATTGTTTAACAAAAGGTTTTAAAAGGAGGGGTTAGTTTTCCCCTATTGCACGAGCCGCCACTGGGCCCCAAACCCTGCTGCTGATAATGAACACCCTAAAGATACTGTCGATAATCGGTAAAGGGTTTTACTTATGGGGGGGTCATGAAAGATACGTTTCATTCCGGTAAAAAAAACTCTGCCATCTCTGCGGAAAACCCATAACTCCGGGCAACTCCCGACTATGGGGTCTTTTTTTCAGGGGATGGAAAGGGTTTTTTACCGAAATTTAAACCATCGTGTAAGGACAAACCCCCTTTTGAAAACTTTCTCGATAACGTTACGATACAAATATTCATAATCGCCTGCTGGTTGGGCTTGGGCCCCTAAAAGTCCCTATTACTTGAAAATTTCGCCAATGTTGAAACCACTTCTGATTTGGGTCTCAGATTTAGGCTGTCAAAAAGCCTCAAGAGGCAAATTTTGGGGAAAAGAAGGGGGGTTTCTTTACTTTTTTGCGCTCTCGCTTTTATTAACAATTGCAGCAGGGCTGGGGTTTTGCGTAAATCAAAGCTTTTTTTTTATTCACCGATGATTCCCCGGTTGAGAAAAGATTACACAGTTCATTCAGTGCATGACTGTAATAAACTAAAATACTCGCATCTGTAATCTTTTCTCAAACCCCTGGAGTCGTCGATGACTTTAAAAACTTGCGGATATTTAAAATTTAAACAAGGAGTTCCCAACGATTAAAGGAAAAATTACAGATCAAATATTTTCGTGCATTATACGGTCATACACTGAACTGAACCGTGTAATCTTTTCTCAACCGGGGGGAAACATCGGTGAATAGAAAAATAGCATTGATTATACGCAAAACGGCAGCCCTGATTTGCAGTCAGTGCCCGGGTATTTATTGTAACTGTCCCTGTGCATGATTGCTATTCTGCTGGAGAACTTATCTCTTTGCATAACGACGAACCTAACCCTAAGAGATTTCGAAAATGCGCCAACAGGGGAAGGCAAATGGCCCTCTGCCATTTGCAATTTGCCTCTTTTGGGGGTCCATTGATCCGCCCTTTTTCTTCTTCATTTCGAAAGACTTGGCGCAACTCTCAAAAGTAAAAGGGATCTAACATATGCGTTCACATGAGGACATAACCTGGTTAAAGCGTTCTGTAAAGTTTCGAAATTCCCTTTTGGGAATAATTTTTTTTCCATAAAATTTATGGAATTCTGAGGGCCATCATGCATGGGATTTCATCAAATTTTCCATGTAATTTCATGGAATTCTGCAGAAAGTCCACGAAAATAATAAGTACCATGGCATTTTGGGCATGGAACTTCATAGAATACTTTTAAACACGGGAAAAAAAAAATGGTAAATTTACCATCCCTGAAGCTGCTAAAGTATGGTAAATTCCACCATGATAAGTGTGATAAGCCCCTCTTCCAATTTTCCCAAATTGAGTGCAGTGGCGGATCCTGCAATCTAGCAACAGTGTACTCTTCCCATTTTAAATTCATGAGAAAAAAACGATTAGTCACGGGGCTAAAGCCCCTTCAAGAATCGATTATTTATCATACATTCAAATGGGGGTGAATGCGCAGTTGCCAGATTGCTGGAACCGCGTATGCTTGAGTGGAGTGTACTCCTCGTTTTGAGTATTTTTTATTTTTATTTTTTTTCCAATTGATATTGGTCAGTGGCGAAGCGTGAAATTTGGTAACAATGTATTTTCTCTATTTAAAGGCACCAAAAAGTCGAATGCTTCAGTCATCGGCAATGACCAGATATTTCGACCTTTCTAATATGTTCAAATGGGGAAAAAAAAACTTTGCCAAATCGCACGCTTCGCCACTGATAATGGGCTGTGAGTGCACCAAAACGTCTTGGACGTTTTAAATTTGTGTTTGGTCTGGTTCCCATGTTAATCCTTTATTTGTACCCACTATAATATGTAAATGCAAAGGTACCTTGTGGTAAATTAAGGCAGCATTGGTACATTTCACCATAATCTAGTTAAATTCACCATACTTGCTAATAGACTCCAAATTCAGCTATGCTGATGGTAAATTCTACCAGTCTGTTTTCAACTAGCTATACGGATATATATATATGAGTGGGGGTACACAAAATCCTATTTTCCCAGCGGGCAATTACATCTACCTCACTGAGCGACGTTAAGGGACATTGCATGCGAACGGAAAAGCTTAGTTTTATGAAAAAGGCCCACGAATAACAAAAGGGTGGGAAAGCCTCTGTGTGTACGTATACTCCGCCCTCCAAGCCCGGGCTTTGAAACGACCGTCATTATTCCGGGCCCGTTAATCCATATTTTTTTTCGGCGCGCAAGTTCGTGAACCGATACAGTATACAATACAACACACACATAAAAAAAAAAAAAAACCAAAAAGGTAGGGGAAACGCCAAAAACAACGTTTCCGGTCAATAGTTTGCTTGTTCATTTTTCTGACTGTGTACATTATATGTGTATGAAAGCGTGCTGTCCATTTCTGTGTATAGCAGAGAATAAAGTTGCGGGAACCGATTTGCTCACGCATTTAACTGCCCATTGATTTTTCTCAAATCACGGCCGCATAGTTATGTTTCCGCTAATTAATAATTGTCAATTTATTGAGGGTTTCGCTAGTGGTTCCCATAATTTGCTCTCCCTTTTCCGTCCCCGTTCCCCTGTTTATTCCCCGCCCTTTTGCGGGTTTCACGCTTCGCTCGCTCCCTTTTGAATTCCCTTTCGCCCGCCAGGAATACAGGAATACCATCATCAGCCTTATTTTGCGTATACGGAGCGTTTGATATGGGTTAACAAACTTTATAGGCATAGGAGAGGGAGCTACTCCGGAATTCGCTAATGAAAACTGGCGGTGGAAAAAAATGCATGCACCTGCTCATATTTATCTAAAAATTTCACGCATGGAATTTTCAATTGCACTTTGGAAAGTAGATTTTAAAGTCTTGCTATTCAAATAGACGGTTTTTTTGTGATGACGTCATCCGATGAAAAAGTTAGTTGAGTGATTCCATATTCCATATTACTACTCAAAATGAGATAACGTTGATGAAATATTAGTCACGGATATTTTCTCTGTATTAAAGTCACCGTGTAAAAGGTATTTTAATTAAATACAATAAGATACTCTCTTTCACAAAATCAAAAATTGCAACAATTGTTTAGGATGAGAGTAGCAATTTTGGGGAACTCTAGATTAAGGTTGTTTCAATTTTCTTCTTTTTTTGCAATTTTTTAAGACAATTTTTTGTTCTCTCCCCGACCCGACGCATACACGAGGTTAAATCTCAGCTGGTTTTGGAAAATGTTGGTCTTGTAAAATTAATTAATTTGAAATATGCTCAAAGCAGCATATGAGGTCTGTCTGAGACATAGAAACTTAGTCAATCAATTTTTGTCAAACGCACATGACGAAAACAAACTGTTTGGGGAATGATATATAAGTGTCCGCGGACGCCGCTTCCTTCCTAGGGGTTTTGGAATTGACCTGGTGTGGTGGCTACCGCGACTTATGATTCTTAAATGGAGCTGTATAGCAAACTTTTGCTACAAGCTTTTTTATAGTTGATAAAGGGGTAAAACCGTACAAAAATTACGATAAGCGCGCTAAAAAATAACGAATTCCACAATACCAAACTCATAGAATGCTTTCAAACGCGAAACCGTAATGAAGGTGATTACCACCCCCTTTACATTGGGCTCCCCTATTTCAATAAAGTCCATCCTCACGAGGTGTTCTCGCGACACCACCAGAATAGAAACAAAGAAGAAGAAGAAGCATACACTTATTGCTAGAAGATTTAAGTGGTAATCACCTGCATCATAACGATCTCGGCGTTTGAAAGTATTTCATGAATTTTGGGATTGGATTTCGTGATTCTTTAGTGAGTTTATCGTAATTTCTATAGGGGTTAACCCCTTATTCAACTGTTAATTAGCCTGTAGCAAAAGTTTGCAACAGCTCCATTACAGCAGAAGCCTTTTCATAATTCGTTTTCAAATGGGTTAATGTGCCATATTATAGTTACAGTGGATCTTGGCGAATATCATCGAATTCGGGTCTTGCAATTTTCCCCATGAGCTACGATGATTGACAGCATGGTATATGTCCAGACCAGACTCCACACATCGAATCCTCCGAAAGTTATTTCGGCAGAGGTTCAATAACTACCTTCATTATTGCAGTCACGACAGACCTACATAAAGCCAATCCTGTGCATGCGTCCCATTTGTTGCCCATTTCAGCCGAGACACCGCCGCGTCGATCCGCCGTTAACGAGAGGGGCTGTAACTCAGCGCCGCAGAGTTGGCCGAGCTAGTTTACAAGGCGTGCAGGAGTGAGAAGCGGGTTGCAGTAATCATGAATTTAGGCGCTCGTAAACCGAAGGAATCTCGCGCGCTCGCCGCAGCTCGCATTTTGCTCCTCCCCTATAAGTAAGTCTGTGCGGCTCTCTCTCTCTCTTTCTCTCTCTCTCTCTCTCTCTAGCTCTCTCTCTCCTCCTCTCTCTCTCTCTCTCTCTCCTCTCTCTCTCTCTCTCTCTCTCTCTCTCTCTCTCTCTCTCGCTCTCTCTTTCTCTGTCTCTCTCTCCACGTCGCGTCGCGTTCACACTTGCAGCCTCTTCGAAACGAACCGCGGACAATGCAGCGTTGCCAAATCCCTCATTTAAATCGTCCATTTATTTTACATTGTTTTAAAGGGGGTGAGTATGATCCAAAGTCTTAAACTATGCAACTCAGGGACAGCGAAAGTCCATTCCGGACAATTTAATCAACTCATCGCGCGCTTTGGCCGCCGTGCCGTGCCGTGCCGGACCTCAACCGATGCCACACGGACGTAATAACTCGCCTGCTCTGCTCCTGAAAATTATGCAATCATCACAACACATTTCTCTATCGCCATAGTCCTATTGCGCTAATTACACAAGTTGCTTGTTGGGCCACCACGCACCTTGATCAAGTTTATCATACCCTTCGCGCGCCCTTTAAGTTGCCGAGTTCATGATGGGATTATATTGACCCCCCTCCCCCCCCATCTCTCTCAGACGTTGAAGAGTTCGCAAAGACAAACAACAACACAATTCAACTCTGACTTGAATGTTCGAATAGGCCATTTGCAAAGGTCTGAATTTCAATGTTTTTCAGTAAGCAATTGGTAGCACTCTCGGTGAGCTGTCAACAAGGATGCCTTTGTTTTCTAACTAGAGTTTGTAGTTCTTAAGGTACGATTACGGCCTAAAATACATTGTTTTAACTGAAAATTCTGCGTCGTGACGTCACAAGACACACAATATTTTGCAAGTGTATATCCTCGCATTGAAAAAAAAATCACTGAATTATAGTTAAAAGTATGGACACGACTTAAACACTATTAGTTTAACTATTTGAAATAGTTAAAAATATATTAATTAACACGGCACGGAGTTGATTAAACTAATTTAAATAGCCAAACTAACAGTTTTTAAGTGGTTTCCACACTTTTAAGTATAAATTATTTAAATTTAGAACTTTTTTTTTTCATTGCGAATATGAGACCTTCAGGAAAAAACCCCAAGGCAACCTTGTTCTCACCTTGCCAAATACTTTCATTGTCTGCGTATAAAAAATACAAAGTGTATGACCCTTGCAACTGCCGTATTGTTTACGGAGTCTATCCGCGCAATCCAGATATCTAACGAAACACCTTTGAAATGGCCTTGACCTGAGCATTCCTTGGAATTTCCCCCTAATAACCCTGGGTATAAAAATAGAGGCAAAAAGGAGGGAGGGGTGATGCAAATTGACTATTAACGCATTTTATTATTTAGTAGTGAATAATTGAATCTATGAAAATGATATGAAAAAAGAGCGAAATTTGACCCAGAGTCAACGTAATAATTTAGTTTTAATAAATTTTAAAAGGTTCTGTAGACCGTATTTTCTGCTGACATTGATTTGAACAAAAATTCTATGCGGTTCATTCTCCATGAAATTTGGCAACGTCGCCACCGAACCGTAACTTAATGGAAATGAGCAACGATTACGGTCACCCTCGCCCATCTTCGCTCCCGGTCGCAATTCGCAAGTGCGAATGCAGTCAAATGCGAGTATTTTAATTGCCATTATCACAAAATAGGAGTCTGCAGGAGACCATCTCTCTATGATTGTCCTGTACTAAATAATTGAAATTATGGCGACTCCTTGTATACCGCAAACGGGGACGGACGGAGAGGCCTGCAAGACTGCGGAAATTCTTTAATTGAGAACCCAAAGGGTTTATGGGTGTGGTTTGATGACGGGCTCTTGTTATCACACCGCACTGTCCTCCCCCCCCCCCCACCTGTAAGTTTTGTTAACGCTGTGATGCTTACCTTAAATTTGATTGGTCAAATAATAATAATGTGAGCGTGAAATAATTCTATTTACTTGAAATTACATCCAAAACAAACAGTGCATTATGACGTAATCTGTATATAGCTATACTTCTCCCAACCGCTTGAGGATCGGAAATTATTATTGATCAACCAAATTGATCAATTGAAATAATATTGATCTTATTTAATCTCGGATCCATTTTTTTAAAATCCATTTACGTAAATAATTCTATTGACAGTAATAAAAGAACCTAAAAATTTTCTTTTTTTTTCTTCCTTATTATAGAAAAGAGAAAAAAAGGTTGGTATACCCTGATGCCTTTAGCTCTACATTATGCTTTGGTTAGCCTTTTTTTCCATACATTCTCAGAGCTTTCAAAGTTTAAACGATGAGTCTTAAACTTTCAGCTCTTTAAAAAAAAAAAAAAAAAAAAAAAAAAAAAAAAAAAAAAAAAAAAAAAAAAACAGGGAAAAATGACCCGACCCGGGTGTAAAACCAATTATTTTTCCTAGTGTTGGTTGCCCTCCTTTTTTTCGCGCGTTCTCCCCCCCCCCCTCCTCCCAGACTCTCTTCTCTTACCATTTTTACGTAATTTTCTTTCGTTTAACCAAACTCATTTATTTACGGGGCGCGTTTTCGCGTCCCAACGAAATAGAATGAAATAATAAGGGAAAGGATATCGTGAAGAGGGGGGAAAAAAATGTAAAAAAAAAAAAAAAGAAAAAGAAAAAAGAAGAAGTAAGAATTCTTGACTTCTCGCAGCGCGTAAAAGGAACGTTTTTATGGTGGCGTAAAGAAGAGAAATAAACGAACCAAGCAAATTTACTCTGTGAATTTGTCGGTGGAGACGCAGTAAATAATTCAACCCGATTATACGGTGGCACGTTGCGTGCGTAAGGCGTGAAGGGAAAAAAAATAGAATAATGGAAAATAGGAAGTAAAAAGGAAAGAAAAATTCCAGAACATATATAAGTATACTTTGCAAAATGTTTGGTACAAGGCCGTCAAGATTTAGGTTCAATGGTCTGTTGCGTACTTTTGCTCCGACAATATAGAACTTTGTTACGTAATTCTTACGTATTCTTACGAAAAATTTTGCGAAAATAACGATGTGCAAATTAAAAACTTTCAAAAACCACTCATTAATTCAGGAAATCACTACAATTTTAAAAAGCCCGCCCTGCAGGAGACACTTTTTGCACCGGCATACTACTACATAGTTGGAACCAGAGACAAATAGACTCGGAGCACTCACTGGCTGCAGCAGAGGCACTCTGAATTCTCGCGGATTCAACAAAACAACAGTCAACATAATTCTGATGTTACAGGGTGTTGAATGTTGACTGTTGAGCACCCTCCTCTACACTTCCCAGCCTATTCCCCCACTGGTTACCGAATGTCACCGTTCAACACCATGTGACATCCAAAGGTGTTGATTGTTGCTATTTTGTTGGATCCCCGAAAATTCAGCCTGCCTCAAATCTTCCCTACGTATTTTAGCGTAGTGCTCCGTCTCTATTTGTCTCTGGTTGGAACTGACTATTACATAGTTGGAACTAGAGTATACTATAAGACCCAAGTATTATTGATCAATGCTACTTATGAGAGTGTCGATTCTAACCGAAAACGGCAGCGATCAGCATATCGGGAATGTAAACATTGAGTGAGCATAATCACATTTCTTCAGTCGGTTCGTATTTGTTTGCAATTTTTTCGGTGCAAAATTAATCGTGACTGAATATTGAAAACGGCAAAATGAGGTAATCGACATATTTTGATAGCAGGAGAAGAGTGCCTCGTCTTATTTGAACGGTGCGCCAAAACCGTATCCTAACCGCGCAGTCAATTTTGCTAATCGAACATGACGTCGTCGAGAATACTCGGGTCTCATATTTTAGTATACTCTACTTGGAGCCACCGTGTGTTTGTAAACGACATCGTACTTAACTACAAAATGATGAAATTTCCTTCTATGAATACATGACTTATTGGGTGCATTTGCGGTCTGTTCTTTTCTGGCTTATCAATTATTGGGAATTATTGACATTCTTGAGGTGCATCATGATTACAAATAAATAACAATTTCATCGACGATTAAGTCTTTTATCCGGAAAATACCGTCAGATCCCTTCGGGTGGAAACAAATGTGAAAAACGCATCCAATGGCTGCGCCCTCAGAGCATAAAAACACATCGACCGATCAGAATTGACGACTATCTTGCTTTAACTCTCTAACCACCGGAATGGAGCGGTTTCAAGGGTATGAAATGAAGCGTTTTTTATATAGAAAATGAAAGTCCTTGATGCGCTGAAAACAAAAATACTTACCTTTGGTTTCTAGTTAAGTCCCATTGTTCCGGAAATGAGATTTTGGCCCAAAACACATTGTTTTAAATGGGGATTCCACGTATTGACGTTACTACGCCCACGATTTTCTTCAACTTTGAACGCGTGTATCTCCAAAACCGGGACACTTACGAAAAAACCAAAGGCAACACTGTTCGCAGCTCTGCAAGTACTATCATATTTTCTCTATAAAAAACACAACATTTTAGACCCTTTCAACTGCCCCATTCTTCATGGTTAAGACAAAAGGGCATAGTCAACCGCTGATTGGTCATGAGGCTCAAAAGGCATCACCATTGGATGCGTTTTTGCACATTTGTTTACATAAATTTGTTTAAAAAAGAAGAGGCTCCACGGTGTTACATGGATAAAAGAATTAACTTTCGATGAATTCTGGTTAATTTTAATCATGAGGTGCACCTGAAGAATGTCCATAATGCTCAAAATAATCTTTAAAAGCGTAAATAGGTTTCGATCAGCAAATGCAGTGAAATATTACACCAAAACTTTACTGAACTGTATTCCTTTCATATAGGACCAAAACGCAACAACGGCTCTCAGAATGTAAACACATGTGCATACATAAACCCAACCAAAGGCGGCGCCCTTGGTTTCACTTGTCTTAACTCTCTACTTATAGTAAACTCACCACACAACTCCACTCAACTCCATCCACACAGTAACAAAGATTATGGAATTCGATATTTTCAGCGTGCATTAATTTTGATGCGCTAAGCCATCATGACACGCGGAGGTATGCAATCTTGGTTGCACCGGTGTGCAATTCTCAGGTGAATCGCGGAACTCAACCGATGCGGCGAATAACTCTTGCGAGACTTCGAAAACCGCCCCCGCCACCCTTTCCATCGATATCCCCCCATGGGGGCCGAAAACCCAACTTGGCCGGGGCCGCGACCGATGCCGGGGGGGGGGGGGGGGGTTGCGCGTTGTAAGACGAAAAATGAACTCAGCTTGCGCGCTCGAATGATAATGATAAGTTTTCTCGAGGCGGAATCGGTGTCGTCGTTGCTTCCTCTCCCGAAATCCGTGCCCCCATCCCCCCCTGCACCCCCTTTTTCTCCAAGTTTCGATCCCGTCCCCTTACCCCCGCCCTGAACATCCCCCTCCCTATCCTCCCCATTCTCCTCCCCCTCCTCCTCCTCCTCTTCTCAAAGGTATAATGTTACCGCGCGTTTCATTCAAATGGAAATTCCTGGCCTCGTTGTCATAATTTAAGTGATATTCAAATGCATCCCCCCTTCCCTCACCGCATTACCCCCCCCCCCCTCCCCCCTTCTTGGCAGCGGCAAAGCGGGAGTTTGCAGCCACGCGTTGAACACTAGTACATATACTTCCATCAGAACGTTGCCAAAGTAGTTCTCACTCATATAAATAATAGGTCAGTTGTGCATACTCTACGCTGAAAAAAAAATATTATCAGAAGTATGACGATACGCCTATGTAAGGGATGATAAATTACCAGAATGGGTCTGTTGCAAACTTTTGCTGCAGCGACAAAAAGTGTTTAATCCAATGTAAAATCGCCTGAAAAGTCCATTGGAGGCATAATAAAGTCATGAAATACAATATTTAACTCACAAGAGGTGGTTAATGAAATCCAAGATGGCAGCAGAATATCGAGGAATCTGAATGTATGCACCGTGATCATACAAGGATTGCCAACTTTGACAACCTCACTGCAGGCAGAGGTTACGTGTTTGTTTACGTTGTGATTGATTCTGATGGATATTGTGAGGTTGGCTATCCTTGAATGTTCGTGGTACATGCATACAGATTGCTCGATATTTTGCCGCCATCTTGGATTTCATTAAACGCCTCTTGTGAGTATATTATTGCATTTCATGGCTTTCTGATGCCACCATTGGACTTTTCAGGCGATTTTACATTAGATTGTACACTCTTTAGAGTTGTTGCCAAAGTTTGCAACAGACACATTCTAGTGTTTGTACCATAGTTCTTGAAAATAACGAGGAAATTCTAGTTCTATGACCATATTCTGGTATTAATTAACACCAGAACTTTCTGCTCAAAGTACTAGACTCTCTGTGGTTCACATATCATTGTGCTTCTGGTAATATTACTAGAATTTAGAAATTATTTTTTTCAGTGATATAAGGCCACAGAATATACTATAAATAAAATTACTAAACGTATAGAGAGTTATATCAAAGGGTAGACATGTCGCGTGAACATTCACCCGTGAAAAAACTGCGAAACTAGGTCCAGTGGAGCAGTCCAACTGAAATCAAATCACTGCCAACAGTACGCGGTGTTTACTTTTCTGACATAAACGCCTTCAAATAACTGTGTATGCTACTATTCATGCTTCTTGTCGAATTATTGGATCGGATGGATGGCGGATTTTTACGGGTTTTTAGTGGATACCGTTTTTCATGGTTATTCAGCTGACAGCAGTGATTTGATTTCAGTTGAACCGCTCCACCCAGAGATTACTAAGCCTAAGAGATATGGCATAACGATTCAAAAATGTTATTCGACTCCTACGAAGTATGCAATGTGGCGTACGCTGGTGACCGTAAAAATTGTTACTACTGTTGTTGTTTGAATGAGATTTGACAGCAACGCCACTAACTAAATTAATAAGATTAATAAAGTGTTTGGGAAGTTTAATGAGATCTGAGTTTGTTTTGTACGTGAATCTGAAAATGTAAGTCACTTTAATCATCCCATCGGCCATTAAATGACAACATTTAGATGCTGCAGAGAATCTAACCTCATTTCCAACAACATGAATAAAAACAATGTTTACGGTCACCAGCGTACTGCACGTTGTATCACGGCCATTCTGCAGGCGTTTTTTACGGAGCCCGGTAAACGGTTTTTTAACACGGCGGAGATAGGAAGTGCCATATCTCTTAGGCTTAGTAATCTCTGGCTCCACCGGACCTATACTATGACGTCACTGAATTTCGTGCCATTAATGCCATTTTAAAATTCATTTTTTCTACGAGCCTCGACTAATATTTACTTTTTCTCTATTAGGGGAAAAGTTTATGAGCTTTTGTTGTTTCTACCGGTTTTCTTTAACATTTTACTTTAGAATCAGTTTTCTAGCTTTAAAGCAAAAGTGAGCACAGGGAAAAAAACTACGGTGAAAATAACCATACGGATACCTGATTTTGGCAGCTGCTAGATGTTATGGTAAACTTGACCAGAAGTATACTATTTTTTGACTAGTCTAGGTGATGTTACCTAATTGCATATCAACTTACTCAAAGTATCGGTAAATGTACCATACTTCTGGTCAAGTTTACCACAACATCTAGCAGGTGCCAAAATCAGGTATCCGTATGGTTATTTTCACTAGGTAATCTTTTTCTTCCGTGCAACAGACCCATATTGCACTAAAAAAAAATCTAGAGCACTTCAAACGCAGCGCACGTTCTGAGATCACCAAACGCTTCCTTTTTCTTTTTGATGAACCCCAAAAAAAAATTCAGACCCATACACAATAGCATACACGGGAATTTGGGTCTCTCTTTCTCTTTTCTCGTTTGAATGCATGGGGGCTGGAAAAGGAAAAAAAAGAAGCGCTGCAGTCATGTTTTATCTTCTCTTCCATTTCTTTCCAACACACGGTTCCAATGGAGAAAGTAAGAGTGAGACAAACTCCTGCGCACACTCTATTATTCGCACAATGCACATGCTCCATTGACACATCACACAATCAGGATGTAATACTATCAAACGCAAAAGTATTGACGGTAAAAATTTTCTCGTGGAGCGTAGACGGTTGCTTTGATTACAGGGGACTTCGCCCCTTACTTCGAATTCTTGATTGTCAAAACTTTCGCCTTTGATAGTACAATGTTACTCGTTTGGCAATAACGCGTCAACCAGGGCTATGAACTGAAAGCTGGGCACGGGGCTACTGCGTTTGGGGTGGGAAAATGCGAGGAGGGGGGGGGGGGGTTCGGTGGGGGGGGAAAAATGGAACTTTCGTTAATTAGAAGAGAGATGCGGTTCATTTTGAAATACGAGAATTCACGCGCTCCTCCAAGGAATGGAGATAGAAAAAGGGGGGGGCGGGGGGGGCGGCAAAGAAAAAGGGAGGGGTAGGAGGGGGGTGGTGTGATGAGGGAGGGGGAGTGATATCGAATTACAATCCGCCCGGCAACTTTGAATTATTGTCCCCCTCCCCCTCCGCCCAGAACTTTCACCCACTCCCAACCCACCATTTGTGCCGTTGCGCTGCGTTTAAACGCCTCCGTTTTTTTTTTTTTTTTTTTTTTTTTTTTTTTTTTTTTTTTTGCTGTGGTGCTTTTAAGTGCCATTTTCTTTCTCCCTCTCTCTCTCTTTCTTCCAAGAAAATCGCGTTCTTCTGCGAAAACCCAAAAACAGTAAGACCTAAAATGGATAAAGTTGATCCAAAACTGTTGATCATGTAAATAATCCGTTTGCTGTATCAAAGACATACAGAAGATAAAATTGCATACTTAAAAATATACTTTTACTGGCGAAGTTTTTAAGTTCGGAACTTTTCGGAGGTCACCGAACGTCGAAGTTATCAAAGTCACTTCTACCCAAATCAGGAGCGTAGTTTATTTTTTGTCTCCCATTGAGTTACTCTTTTCGCCCCCCCCCCCCCCACCACAGGGGGCCTTTGTCACACTTATATTAGGATCGTAAAATTTGGCATCGGTGAGCAAAAATCCCCGCAAACAGTAGAATCGCCAGCCTAACATTTCTAAAATTCAAACATAACCTTGACCAAACCCTCAAAATTGTTCTACAACGTTCAGCGTTCTATATACGTTAGACGTATAATCATTTAAAAATTCTTAAAATTTTAAAAAAAAAAAAACAAAAAAAAAAAAAATGCTGCAAATCCTTCACGGTAATGAACCAGTTGGGTTTTTTTGAAACCCATCCCCACCCCTTCGGTACTATACCTTATTAAAAAAATTTTTTGGGCTCACAAGGTTAACTCATTAATTTGGTACTATAAAAAGGGTTAAGCCACCCTGTTAAAAGTGGTCCATTCAGCTCCATAACCCCTTTAAACCCAAATTCCCCTATACAGAGTATGGACCCTTTAGATATACATGGATGTGTAAGGATATTAACACGTATACCCATACGACATCCATACATATCTATATATGGATCCATACATATCCATTATCCATACTATGTGTAGGGCATTCGTTATATGGACCATTTTTGCCCGGGAATTTTGCAGCATCCGTATGTTTTTTTTCCTTTATTAAAAAAACCATAGATGTTTTACAATCAGAATTTTGCATTTATCTCGTTTTTTCCTTTTTTCACCTCTATAATCACTAGCGGACCCAAGAAATTTTCCTTCTCTCTCTTTCTCCATTAGAATGCATGTGTTCGGAAAGGATCGAAGAGAGGTCAAAAATCCCTGACTGCCCCTGTTCTGTCCTTTTCTAACGCACGCGTTCTAAGGGGGAAAAAGAAGAAGGCCCTTTTCTGAATCCGCCAGTGTCTACATTATATTTGTAGCAAGATTTTTGTATTTATTCGATCTTGTTAAGGAAAACGACCAGTGTTGTCGGATCTGACGTGATGAAAGGGGAAAAGTTTTCCAGTTGGAATAGTTAGAATCGCCGTAAATTATTACGGTCATCCATCCTAAACTGGAAACCCCGGGGGCGAATGACAAAACTGTGTGCTACCCTCCTCCAGGAAAAGATAAATCATCCTCCGCTTCCGCTCTCACAGACCATTTCTAACGGCAGTGTTGCCAGATTTCAGGTTAACGCTGTACATTTTACACGGACTCTAATAGAGAAAAAACGGACATAATCCGCATTTCTGGCAACACTGTCTAACGGGCTCTTTCGTTAATGTTCGGGGCATTCTTGCGGACGCCTTCGCGGCCTTGATATGCGATACGCGATACTTGATGGTCGTCAGACCCCCGAGGATACCGCGAAGAATGATCTCTCTCTCTCTCTCTCTCCTCTCTCTCTCTCTCCTCTCTCCCCTCTCTCTCTCCTCTCCCCCTCTCTCTCTCTCTCTTCTCTCTCTCCTCTCTCTCTCTCCCTCTCTCCTCTCCTCTCTCTCCTTTTCTCTCTCTCTCTCCATTCTGTGCGCGATAAATAAACGAAAAATAAATGGAATTGTTTGACGAAAGTTTTATCGAAATGAGCAATAAAGAGGACTATTGGTCATATTTGTAATATCGTTTCTGGTATCGTAACTAACTAGCTAACGAGCGGGTTTCGGGAATTAATACTGACTCGGGAAAAACTTAGTGGCGGGCCTTGGGGTTTTAAAAATGTCAGGGGGGGGGGGGGGGTCTGCTTGAAAGTGTTAGGACCATTTGTTTTTATTTCATTAATTTCTTTGGCTTTTTTTTTTGCCTCTCACTTTTTTTAAGCTTTCACCACATCGTTAGGGGGCTTAAGGTAATACTATCTCTTGTTTTTTCCCTTATTTTGAGAATTTTTCGAAGAAAAAAAGTGGGGGTTAAGACCCCAAAGCCAAACCCCCCTTCGGACCACAACTGGATTGACCCATGTCGACAGCTAGTTTTGAGGATGTTTCAACGAGCTGAAACTATTGAGTGATAGGCCTTCTGGGAAAATATTTTTGAGGACACCTCGGAGGCACCCATATAATTTTTTTGTCTAGAGATATTTCATTCTGTCCTATGCATATATTACTGCTTTGGCTCAGTTTATTCATCTTTGTTTTTTTCAACTTGAATTAAAATTTGAAGAAAATCCGTTTAAAATTGGCCTGAAAATTATTTTTTGGGAAAACGTGAATCGTCCGGGTCAATTTACAAAGATAATAAAATGTTATCAACGAAATTGGGCTCTGTGAAAGGTTTTGAATGAACTTGAGAAAGATAAATGTAGGTACAGCTGGAGTCACAAAAATTTAAGAACGACTCCTTAGATTATTTATTTGATAGACCGCAACTGCAGCGTCTTAATTTATTGAAAAAAGTATTGATGGTTGCCTACCACCACAGGCGTATCCAGAAAAAATTCCAGAGGGGGGCAAAGTTCAATTTGCCCATTTCTTTACACTTTCAGGTAATTGTCCACCTTCTCTCCTACTGCTTTGACATTTTTCAGGGGCTAAGGGGGGGCGGTCCTTTTTGCCTCCCATTTAGCTTTACGTGTACGCCCTCGCCAACCTCCATGATTCGTCTGACTTTTTTTTTTCCCAAATTTCATGTACTATGATCTTTTAAAGGAAGTCCTCTAATCCAAAGCTTTTATAAGACATTTTTCAAGTGGCAATTCTGTTGTAGACCCTGAAATCCTGCAAACTGTAAAACTCTTTAAAACTGGTCAAGACACTAGCGCAACCAGGATCTTTCCATCTCTCTTATTTTCCATTTGAAGTAAAAGTAAGAAACGGACAGAAAGAGGGGATTTTATCCCCTTGTCCATCCTTGTCTAACATACTTTCGTAATGGAGAAAAGAGAGATGAAAAAACTCTCGTTGCGCTACTGGGTCAAGAAATGGAAGAATGAAAAAGTCCCCAGGGTACTTTCTTTTGAAAGTCATAGTACTTTTTTTTACCATGAGTAGAGCATTTTCAGCCCCAAACGTCCACAAAATACGCGAGTATATTTTTTAATTCAAGGAGCTCAATTTATATTATATTTTTCTTTGTGGTATGACATTATGGTTGCAAAATCTTCTCGCACCCACCCGAGCACAGTGGTCTAAAATCGAATACAAGAGGCCATCGGAGAAAAAAAAATATTTAAAAGTCATCCCTTTTTAAACCCTTTTCAGCAGAGTTTTAACACTTTTCAGAGACGATTCTAGGTTTTAATAATTATTATTTGTTGCCTGTTGGACAAATTTTTTAGTGATTAAAACAGTGGCGGCTCTGGCAATTTGGCAACAAAGGGTTTTACCTCTATTTGATTCTATGTAAAACAATCGATTCGATAGTGAAGCGCTGCTTCATCAACAATCGATTGTTGCACATACATTCAAATGGGTGGTAAACAATGTTGCCAAATGGCCGAGCCGCCACTGAATTAAATTTGTTTTGAAGCTTATAAACAATGAATTCAGTGGCGAAGCGTGAAATTTGGCAACAATGTATTTTTTCAATTTAATTCACCAAAAAGTCGAAAGCTTCAGTCATCGGCGATGACCGGGCAGTTCGACCTTTCTAATGTATTTGAATGGGGAAAGGAACGTTGTCAAATCGCATGCCTCGCCACTGATGAATTGATGAGGAATTGACCTTCTGATTTTTGGCCACTTCTGGAGGAACTCATACCATAGTGCCGCGCCAAGATGGAGAATCAATATATCAAAATGAGCTTTTTTGCGCAGTAAGAAAAAAAAAAAAAAACCTTTTCGGGATGGCTCTTCCATTCTCCCAGAAGTACTGAAAATGTAGGATGAAGGAAGAGGAGGTTACAGCTGTGAAATTGGTTCAAAGCGAGGTAAAAAATAGATGAACCAAGGCAACCAGGAGCACACAATGAAAAGGAGGACAGGGGTCGGAGGTACATATCAGAGATAAAATTAACAGCAAGATATTGCGTTGCTCTCTGGCTCCGAGTTCGGGCAAAAGCCGCTTAAATCTGAAAGGAGATGGTATATAAGGTTTTGTGGGTGAGGGGATTCAGAGGGGGCCGAGCGAGAGGGGTAGGATGTACGATCCTCGTGAAATTTCCTACAAAATCGCAAGAGGCTAATATTAAGATAGAGTGAGAGGGAGATCAAGAGAGAAAGAGAGAAAGGGAGAGGAAAAGAGAAAGAGAAAGAGAGAGAGGGGGAGAGAGGGAGAAAGAGAGGATCTAGATAGCAAGGGAAAAGAACCCGCGACGGAAAAGTTGAGGAGACAAAAATCTCGGCTGGCTTATACTCATCCCGTTAGTCAAAAACTCTGCAAGAAAAATCTTGACGCTGTAAGGACGAACGGCCGGAGGCAGAGGGAGGAAGGAGGGAAGAGAAAAAGAGAGAGAGGTTGGAGAGAAGAGACGTGGGGGTGGGGGGGATGAAACACCAAGTCTAGAGCGTGGTGGAAATGAAAACTTATAAATATTAAAGATCTCGCGGAGATAAGGGGGTTTTTCCCGCGCCCGGTCCCCGGAAGAAGTGAGGATTTTTAGTAAATGATTATTTTCTTCTAACATCGGTGTTAACAGAAAACATCTCCCTTTTGCCGTTCGCAACAATACAGATCTTCCTCCCCCCTCCCCCCTCCCCCCTTCCCCTCCCCCCTCCCCCCTTCCCCTCCCCCCTCCCCCCTCCCCCCTCCTCTTCCTTGCACCTTTCACCATTTTTGCTCTTTTTCTGGCCCTGGTCCTGGCCTGGCGTCCTACCCCAACGCCGCTCTGCGCCGGCTCGTATCGCATACGTCAAGCGCATTACCGTAATGTAATGCTTTGAGCATACATTCTGTGTGAAGGCGCGCATTAACATCCCCCGCACCTACTCGGTGAACAAATTCGTACATTAATATACGTAGCCAGGCGAAACATAAAAAAAAACGTCCCAACACCCTCATCCCAACATATACACAGCCTCACAACACTCAACAACCACCGTATCCAGCACTCTCATCGTTTACGATTTGATCTCTTTGCATTGCGGGATGCATATTACGCCGGAGGTTTTACTTTCCACGATTCCTTCCTCTCCGGCTGCATTTTTTTTTTTTTTCTTTAGCGCGTTGTATCTTCAATTCACCTTTAATTTATCTGCTGAATAAACGATATCGGCGGCTTCTATTACCACCAATGATATGTAAATGTTTTTCACGGCATTTTCCGAAATGGGACGTTTATGATATCGGGTTCGGATGGAGCGAAATTCGATTTGAATCGCCATGCTTTTTTCTTCTTGCACATCAAATCGTGCTTCGACAGTATTTTCTTTCTGTGTTTATTTATGTCTTCTTTCTTCTCGGCTTTTGTTTCAGATTCTACTGCGTTTTGTATATCCGGGCGTCAATAAACGTGGTGAGTGTTTTATTGGAGATTTCTTGTTGGTGACCTATTTGTATAGCAGGGTTGATGTTTTGTCGGAATATTGGTGAGCTTCTTGATTTCAATGGTGAAATCATCAGATACTGATCAAAGGCTCTTCTCGCGGTAGTATATTCATCCGGTTTAGTATAATTATTACATTTGTCAATCAACAGAAAGCATTCCGTTATTTTAAAAAGAATAACACTTATGAGGAGAAAATAAAAATATTAAAAAATGAGAGAAGACACTTATGCGTTTAGAAGCATTTTTCTTCTCCATAAAAACTGCGGACAGCTCAAACTAAAACTAAATTTCTCAAATAAAATAAATACGATTTTTAATAATAATTACGAAAATTGAACGATTGTTTTAAAACACCCCCATACGTGCAATATGAAACTGAGTGAGAGGAAGATTGTAATTTGGAGAGAGGAGTGAGAGAGTGAAAGGGGGTGGGAGAGAGAGAGAGAGAGAGAGAGGAGAGAGAGAGAGGGGGGGGGAGAGAGGGGGGGGCTAACGATGCACAGCTTGACGCGGCACTGCATTTCTCGCTTAAAGCAACACCGGATTGCAATTTCTCAGTTTAGCATTTAGCAAAATATAAGGGCTGGACGATTTGAATGCTGAAACAGTGACGGAAACAAAAAGTGAAGACGGATACGAAGACTGTGATGGAGAGCAAAACTTGGAGCTCTAGACTTTCGGGAAGAGTGAGTGACGGTGGTGTTGGTGGTACTTTGTGGATGAGTGGGAAGGGAAAGGTCTTGGTAGTGCAGTGAGGGGATGTTAGTTTTACGGTTGAGAGCAATGAGTAGGACAAAGGAGAAGAAGAGATGATCGCATCACTCACCGCAAAATATAAATATTAAATAATTCGTTTTTATTAACAAATGGATTGTATATTCTCGGCTCGATTAATTTTTGAGGGCGGGAAAAACCGAGATCATCATAGGGTATCCAAAGGAGCAGAGTAGTCGGACCAAAAAACGATAAAAAATCAAACCTTAGCTTTTTTTCACTTTCTTTATAGTGTAAATTCTTTCAAAAGAGAATGTACTATCAATTCCTGCGACCAAATAGCCTCTTTTAACAACTTACACAGTCGGTTCCTGTGGTCTGGTGGTCAGCGGAACTGACTGACTGCTAATCCTTAACCCGAGGTCCCGGGTTCGGATCCCGGCCTGGGCGAAAAGATTTGATAGACTCAGATCTTGTCACTCCGGAACGATATGGGTGTGATTC